>CM038678.1:672889838-673412452 GCA_021605205.1 Aegilops longissima | reverse complement strand
GCAAACCTCACCCGCCGTGCCTTTGCATTAGAAGAGCCTCCCAAATATGTAGTGTACCAAGGGTCCGTGGAGCGTGAAAGCCGTCAATTCTGGGCCACGGTGCACGCCTATGGTAGGGGTCTATCGCTGAAGCAGCCCTACGGGTTCACCGAAGGACAACTTCCTTTGAGCCACAAGCCATCCAACTAGCTGCTCGAGAAGATATAGTTCAACCCGGCATTTGTCGCCTAGAGTTAAGCGTCGCTCTACGTGTCGGGAAGTTGATCGTGACCCACGAACACCTATGGGACTGGCGGACCGAGTCCCTTTTGGTTCGGAGGGGCGAAGATTGCACGAAGAGCGATCGAGGCGATGCACGAGCAGTTTACCCAGCCGGAGCTCTCGGGAGATAATACTCCTACTGCTGCTTAGTTGATTGTATTGTGTTCTTGCTAGGGAGCAATGGGGGCTACAAAACCTAGCTTGAGTGAGAGTAGTCTCGAATGAGTCGAATGAACCGACCGAATCGAACCGAACCGAACCCTTTCTACGTTGCACTTGGGCCTCCTTTTATAGGCTCAAGGGGTCTCCGACAGGTGACAACGCAGATGAGGGTACAAATGGAAAAACAGTAGTTGGTACACCGACTTGTATAGTGTACTCTACCTAACTCTGATGGCAAGGGACAAGAGTAATAAATGCCCGTCCATGTCGCCTGAACAGTGCGACAGGGACCGTCAGGTGCGCCACCGTTTGCCACGCTGGTAGGCTTGTCAGCGCCGCTTATCGCTGCTCCCCGCTGGCTGCACAGCCTCTTGACACGCACGCCTGGAATGGCCCCATGGCGACACGTTGGTGGATGAGCTGGAGCGGAGATGAAGAGAGGTTGCTTGCCGCGGCAAGCACCTTGCCGCGGCTGAATCCTTGTCGCGCTCGGGAGCTTGTCGCTCACCAAGCCTTCCCGGCAAGCTCCTCTTGCCGGGGTCTTGTCCTCTGCGTGCCTTGTGTGGCCTTCCCGGCAAGCTCCTCTTGCCGGGGTCTTGTCTTCTTGGTTAAATACTTTGTTCTTGACTGGCTCCGAAGGAACCACGGAGGATCTTGGCGGTCACTAGGCGAGCCTTGCCTCGGGGTGCTCCAACTGCCCGTGCATGAGTTCGGGATACTAGGGTACCCCTACTCTAGTACACCGACAGGATCCCCCGGGCCTGGGCCACACACGGTGCCGAGCGCTATTGGGCCAGGCCCAAAACAGTGCACGGGCACGCGCGGCCTAGATTACGCCGTTACTCGCTCCGGACCCACCACGTCTCCCACGAACAGCACGCGGTCGACTGCGGCGTCGTGGGGAGAGATCGTGGGGGTTTCTTTAATCGGAAAAGCGGAACGCCCGCCCCCTCTCCCTCCTTATAAGCAGGGGAAACAGGGGCAAGACGCTCACCTTGCCACTGCTGTCACATCAAAAACCACCGCCGCTCCCCCCTTCTTCTCAAGTCCGAAGAGAGCGACGCCCCGCCCCCCATTGCCATCGGCGCCACCAACGCCGTTGGACTCCTCCACCGCCTCCGCCATGGCTCCGAAAGCCGACAAGGGGAAAGGTGTGAAGTCGGCCGAGGCGCAGCGGCTCGCGGCGCTGCGGAAGGAGAGGGCCACCTTCGATCCCCTTCTCGATGCAAAGGAGCTCCGGGAGGGGTACTACCTCTTCTGGTCGACGGAGACGCGGGCGCACCCGCGCACGAGGGTGATCTCCGCCGCCGCATCCGAGAAGGTTTCTGTCGGGTATCCCTTCTTCGCGCTTTTCTTCTCTGCGGGCTCTGCCGCCTTTTCAATTCTTTTGCGACATCATGAACACCACGGCCTCCGCCTCCTTGATTTCACCCCAACGCCGTCTGACCATGGCAGTTTTCGCACACCTTTGCGAAAACTTTGTCTGAATCCACCCAAATGTAGCCCTCTTCCGCCACTTCTTCATGCCCCGTTGAGAGAGGAGAGCCGCTTCGGAGGGATTGCTTGGATCTCCGGGATCGGCAAGAAAGAAGCATATCTGGAAGGAGAGCTCCGTAGCAAGTGGGAGGAGGAGAGCCGATTGGTGTTGGATCATTGAGGAGAACCTGCAGCCCTTCACTGCCCAGCGCCAAAATTCCATAGTGTGCGGCAACGATTGGAGTAACTTGGCGCTGGAGGATGCTAGGTTGAAGATTGCCGTGACCCGGATCTTGCGCCTCAGGCATGCCGGGCTCACTGTAGGTGCTGTTGGCGCGGATTTCCTTTGCTGCCGCATCGCTCCCTTGCAGGAGAGGAGGAGACCTGCTTGGGAGTTCCAAAATGCGGCAGACATCATGAGGCTGCGCCAGTGCCTCAAGCGGAAATTCACCGCCTTGGAGCTGGATGCGATGCTGCTTTGGAGCTGTTCAAGCACGCGACCGGATCACCCGAGTGGTTCATGTTGCCGAGGGTGTCGCCCCTTTGTGCAACAACTCTTCGCTGACCGCATCCGCGATGATGCCGTTAATGCGATTCCCATGGGATCGCTCCAACTTGGCAAGAGCCCGCCGGCGACATTGTGCAGCAGTTCTTGACAGCTTGGAAGAAGTGCCGATCCGCGCCGACGAGCGTAAGTGGCTCACCGCGACACCACGATGCCGAGCTGCAGCAAGCCGCCACCAGGCCGGAGGAGGCGGCGAAGCTGCTGCCGCTGGTGGTCGGGTTCACCGTGGAGGAGGCGGAGGCAGTCGAGGCGGCAAGCCTCGCCGACCGAGAGGAGCTTGCCGGCGTGGAGGAGCAGGCCGATCCTGATGCTAAGACGAACGAGCTTGCCGGGGGCGCCTCCCCTCCGCCTTCAGATAGCTTGTCGCGGGAGGAACCCGCAGCTCCACCAAGAAGGCGCCTCTGCAAGACCGGGGAAGCGGCGGGGCGGCAGACGGGCCAATAGCCGTCGCGCCCGCGACTGCGCTCCACCAGCTGCAAGCTCTGTTGCCTTGGGGAGGCGCCTCACGCCGCCACAGCAATCGGGCGGGGCCTTACTGGGACCACGGCTCCGCACCCGCCAAGCGCCCGAGGGAGCCTACTCTTCCAACTCGTCGCACCGGAGGAGGAGGGACGACTTCTCCGCTCTCAGCTCGAGGAAGAGGAAGAAGAGTAAGATCTTGTCGCTGTACTTGTAATCCTTCAATTTGCTGCTTTGTCTTGTATCGATTTGCTTCATTCTGAACTCTTTCCTTTTCCGGGGACGCTGGCTCAGAGGGCGTCGAAGAGAGCCATGACCCCGGTGGTTGTCATCGAAGACGATCCCCCCGTGGCGACAGGAGGCGCGTCTGAGACTCCCTTGCCGGACCTGGCAACCCTTCCTCAGAGCAGCCCCCAGCACAGCCCCCAGCGTAAGTGTTTGGTTTATTTCTTATGGTTTGGTGTGCATGGGTGCTCCTTCTTTACTGATATCTGACTTGTTGATTTGTGTAGGAGCAGAGCAGCTTCATCAGGAGGGCCCGGAAGTCGCTCCCGAAATTCTGTCCGCTTCAACTACGCCGCCAAGGGAGAATTCTCCGGCAAGGGAGCGCTCTCCGGCAAGGGAGGCCTCTCCGACGAGGGATGTTTCTCCGACAAGGGGCAGCGCCGGCGATCCTCCGGTGGTGGAGACCGCGGCAACAGATCCCATCACAGGTAATCTCCTTGCCTGAAAATTTCCCTTGGGTTCCTTTTCTTCTGTTCTTCTTTTCAAACATTTGCTTGACTGTTCTTTTTTTTTCTGATCATCAGATCCATCTGCCGGAGAGCCAATGGAGACTGAGGTTGCCGGCGAGGAGGAAGCGCGCGGCAACAATGACGACGCCGCCAACATGGAGGAGGAGGCCGGCGCCGATGGGTCTGCCGGCGAGGAGGCCGCCAAGGCTGCTGGTGCAAAGGCTGGGAGGGTCGGTGATCGTCTTGGCGACCCTCGAGGCCGCGGAGGCGCCCAGGCGCCACGCCGACCGCCGATCCCTCCGCCACCGATGGAGCACCAGGCTCCGAAGAGCCCCAGCCCGGCGCCTACCTGAAGGCCGGCGACGGTGTCTTCATCAAGCTTGCATGGACGTCGAGTTCCAGGGCGCCGGTCGAGGGAGAGACCTTCGATGAAGAGCTTCTCTCCTCCGCCGGGTTGTCGCTAGTTGACGCGCCAAGCAGCAGCAGTGGCGAGTCTGAGGAGGAGCAGCTGCTGAAGAAGCTGCTGAAGAAGCTGCTGTCGCTCTACCGCGCCCGACAAGCCAAACTGGAGTCCCGGGAAGCACTTGTCGCGAGGGCGGGAGCTGACATGGAGAAACCCGTAGAAGAGCTCCGGCGCGCCAACCAAGAAACTCTTCGTGATGTAGCAGAAGCGCGGGAGCAACTCGCCGAAGAGCGCACGGCCTTCATCCTTGAGAAGGCCGAGGTCGAGGAGCAGCAAAAACTTGCCGGCGAAGCTATCTGCAAGAAAGCGAGCTGGCGAGCGGAAGATCAACCTCGACAGCTATGAGGAAGATCTTGCAGCGCAAGCAATCAATTGGCGGAGCTCTCAAGGAAGCAAAGGACGCTGCTGCAGCTGCCGAGGCCGCCAAGAAGGAGTTGGAGACGAGGGTGACGCAGCTGAAGGCCACCCTCCAGAAGAGCGGCGAGGAGGTCACCGCGCTGAAGCACGAGCGCGAGAAGGACGCCTACACTCTTGGCGAGTTGTAGGGCCGTCTTGCTGAGAAGATCAAAGAGCTCGACGCTGCCAAAGACTCCAAGGAAGATCTTGAGCTGAAGCTGTCCACCCTGACGGAGACGCTGGACGGCGCCAAGGAGCTGGAAGTGGGTTTGTTGGAGAGGATCAAGGCCAACGAGGAGCTGCTGGCGAATGCCACGAACGCCCATAACACCTTCAAGGAGAACGTGATGCACCGGACGGAGGGTCTTGTGGATACTGCCGCCGCCATTGACAAGGAGCTGATGGAGATGGGGATGGTAGATCTCGGGTACTCCACCGACGAGCATCTCAACCCAGCGCCAAGCTCAGCCTGTTCTCAAGGGCGTGGTGGCGGCTCTCCAATGCTCGGGAAGAGATCCCAAAGCAGCTGGCCGACGAGTCGCGCCAAATCTGTGCAGGGCTCTTGAGGAAGTGTCTTGATGAAGGCGGTCTTCCAGAATCCAGCGTCGGCTTCACCAACTTTCTCAAGTCCCCGCCGCCGATCGGCGGCGTTGAGGCGCTCAAGGCCCTTATCGCACCATTGTGGACAAGGTGAGCGGAGTCAAGAGAGTTTATGGCGACCGTGTGGACTAGGCCGTAAACTTATCTTTCCCTTGTCGCTGCGAGACCATGTTTAGGAGAAAATTTATTAGATCTGCGACAAGTTATTTTTGTAATATACTCTATCTTAGGCAACGATTGCAATGTTATTTCCTTTACTCGATTCCTTCCTTTCTATGTTTGTGCCTTACGCTTTTAGGGAACTTGTCGGTGCTGGCACCCTTGCCATGAAGCGCTGAGTGCGGAACGTCAAGGCCTCTTTGGCGGTGCCGCCTCCGACAAGCAACCTTATCGCAACTAGTTGCAGCTCACTTAAGTTGTTGAGCGGACTCGAAACAAAGTAAGGCGCGACCAGCTACGAGTTGGTTCCTCCGCCAAGACAGGTTTTCCATACAAAGTACTATCGTTCGAGGAAGATAACTTAAAAATTTAAAACAGACTGCTCAAACTTTGGCAACTTAGCTTTTCTGTCGTTTGCTTCCCGGCAAGGCGATACTTCCTCGAGCGACACTTGGTGGCCCACACCATTATCTTCTCCTCCCCGGCTAACTTGTGGGTGGATGAACCTTCCTTTCTTTGAGAAAGAGAAAGAAGAGAAAATAAAGTCATGGATCCTAGTGGCTCGTTATTGCTTACCGGGTGTGTATGCTGCACAAAATGTTAGATAACACATGCAAAAAAGGATTATAAAAGCATGTATTTGACAAGTTGTGCGCAACACATAAGCTTTACAGATGCACGGGGTCTGCGCCCGGCTTTGTACAAAGGATTACATGCAACATCGGCAAGACTTGTACAAAAGGGTGGTTGCCGGAACGGGTTCCGGCAACCGCGCTTCTGGGTAAAACTTACGAAGATGCTCTATATTCCAGGAGTTGCTCACGGAGCGCCATCTTGGTCTCAAGGCGGACAGCGCCGAGCCTAGTGACTCGTTTCACCCGATAAGGGCCTTCCCACTTCAAGGTCAACTTGTTGGAATTCTTGGCGGACTGAGCGCGCGAAGAACAAGGTCGCCTTCCTCGAAGCTTCGGCACTAACTGCGGCTATGGTAGCGGTGCAAAGCTTGCTGGTAACGAGCAGCTCGACAGCAGAGCTGAAGGCGATCCTCCTCAAGGAGCGGTCGTCATCTTGTCGCATCTGCTCTTGCTCGAACTCATCATAAGCGAGCACTCGAGGTGACCCATATACGAAGTTCCGTGGGGAGAACTTCCTCTGCTCCGTAGACTAGAGCGAAAGGTGTGCGGCGGTGGCTCGATTTGGCGTTGTCTGATCGACCAAAGAACCACCGCAGCTCCTCAATCCAGTTTCTTCCGCACTTGCGCAGCCCGCCGAAAGTTCGGTCTTGAGTCCTCGCAGCACTTCAGCGTTTGCCCTCTCGCTTGACCGTTGCTCCTTGGATGAGTAATGGAAGAAAAGCAGACCTTGGCGCCAAGATCTTGGGCGTATTGCATGAAGGTGCGACTCGTGAATTGTGTGCCGTTGTCGGTGATGATCCTGTTAGGAATCCCAAAGCGGCAAACAATTGACTGAAGAACTTGATCTTCGACCGTGCCGTCACCTTCCTCACTGCTTCCACTTCCGGCCACTTTGTGAACTTGTCGATTACAGCGTACAAGTACTCAAAGCCCCGACAACTTCGGGGAAAGGGGCGAGATGTCGAGCCCCGGACCGAAAATGGCAGGATAAAGGGATCGCTGGAGAGCTTGAGGTGGCTGGTGTATCAGCTTGGAATGGAACTGACACGCTTCACACTTAGTTACTTGTGCAGTTGCATCCTGGAGGGCTGTCGGCCAGAAGAAACCTTGCCGGAAAGCTTTGCCGGCAAGCGCTCTTGCACCAATGTGGTGACCACATATGCCTCCGTGTATCTCTGCCAACAGCTTCTGTCCATCTTCCCGATGAATACACTTCAATTTCACACCGTTAAGTCTTCTTTTTTACAGTGTGCTATCGACAAACTGGTACATACTCGACTGCCGAGCTACTCTCTCCGCTTCTTCTTGCTCTTCGGGAAGTTCTCCTGTCTGAAGGAAATGGACGATCTGATGTGCCCATGTTGGAGCTTGCGGCTCGACAACAAGAACTAAAGGCACATCTGCCGCTGCGGGAACATCAGCTTCTACGGCAAGAACCAGCGGCTCAGCCGGAGCTTGATGATCCCCGGCAAGCTTGCCGGAGCAAAACTTGTCGGGAGCGTCTGCTTCAACGAAACAAACCCTAGGGCTTGTCGGAGCAGACTGCTCCTCAGCGATATCTGCGTTGATTTTGGGGACCTTCTTGGCGGAGGCTTCAGGGAGCTCTGCCAGAAAGTAGTCACCAGAAACCAACTTCCTCTTCTTGTTCTGTCCAGTTGATGGCGTTACAGTTGGTTGAGTCAGCTTGAGCACAAAAATTCTTGGTTCCACAGGTAACTTGAGTGAGGCGCACTTTGACAGGCCATCAGCAATATCATTCTGAGCTCTTGGAACATGTTCCATTTGCAGGCCTTCAAAGTGTTCTTCTAGCTTTCTCACTTCATCAACGTAGGCTTCCATCAACGGACTCTGATAATCTTTGTTCACTTGGCGGACGACAAGCTGTGAGTCACCCCTGACAACGAGTTTCTTGATCCCAAGGTCTACTGCAATCCTGAGACCGCCAAGCAAACCTTCATACTTTGCAGTATTATTTGTTGCTTGCTCCTTTGGAAAGTGCATCTGGACTATGTACTTGAGGTGCTCTCCGGTGGGTGCGATAAGCAGCACGCCGGCACCGGCGACTTGCAGCGAGAAGGCACCATCAAAGTACATCAGCCACTCTTTACTTGCCTCCTTGACGGGGATACTCGTCTATGGAATTTCTTCATCTTGCGTCGGCGTCCATTCTGCTATAAACTCTGCCAATGCTCTGCTTTGGATAGTTGAAGTGCTTTCAAACTTGAGGCCAAAACTTGACAGTTCCAGTGCCCACTCGACAATCCTGCCTGTTGCTTCTGGATTTTGCAATATCCTCTTCAGCGGAAAGCGAGTGACGACTGTTATCTCATGTGCTTGGAAGTAATGGCGCAGCTTTCTCGAGGCCATGAGGAGGCCGAAAAGCAATTTCTGCACACCAGAGTACCTTGACCTAGCCCCCTGCAGAAGGGAACTGACAAAGTAGACTGGGCGCTGCACCATCCTTTTCTGAATCTTCTCACTCGTCTGCGCAGATCCGTCCTTGTCGGGACCAGAGCTTGACGGTGAAGCCCCCTGCTTGTCGCTGGATGTATCTGCCATGGTTCGGCTCGTCATCCGCCTCCCTCTCCGCTACTAACGCAGCACTAACCACTTGATTGGTTGCCGCTATGTATAGCAGCAACTTCTCTTGTGGCCTAGGTGCGACAAGTATTGGAGTGGAGGACAGGTACCTCTTTAAGTCCTGCAGCGCAGCCTCCGCTTCGGGAGTCCATTTCATTGGACCTGCCTTTTTCAAAATCTTGAAAAATGGCAGAGGCGCCTCAGCGAGACTTAGAGATAAACTCGCTGAGAGCAGCCACGCAACCGCAAGTCTTGAACATCCTTGACGCGCTTTGGTGCTTCAATCTGCTCAATGGCCTTGATCTTGTCGGGATTGGCTTCAATTCCCCGCTGAGACACGAAGAACCCGAGAAGCTTGCCGGAAGGAACTCCAAACACGCACTTCTCGGGGTTGAGCTTGAGGTTGATCTTGCGCAGATTTGCAAAGGTCTCATCTAAATCTTGAACCAGAGTTGCTTTGTCCTTGCTTTTGACCACTATGTCATCCATGTAGGCTTCTACATTTCTGTGCATTTGCGGCTCAAAAGCGTCATGGACCACTCTTGCAAACGTTGAACCAGCATTCTTCAAACCGAAAGGCATCCGTATGAAACAGTATGTGCCACATGGTGTAATGAATGCGGTTTTCACTTCATCCTCTTCTGCCATGAAGATCTGATGATATCCTGAATATGCATCAAGAAATGAAAGCAAATCACATCCAGCCGTGGAGTCAACAATCTAGTCGATACGCGGCAAGGGAAATGGGTCTTTGGGACAAGCTTTATTAACATCTATGAAGTCAATACAAAGCCTCCATTTCCCATTTGCCTTGCGCACAACTACAGGATTGGCCAACCACGTGGGATGGAGCACTCCTCTGACAAGGCCTGCTGCTTCCAGTTTCTTGATCTCTTCTGCAATAAATTCTTGGCGCTCCACTGCCTGTTTTCTGACTTTCTGCTTGGCGGGCGCGCCGATGAGGACAGACAGCTAAGTGGTGCTCAATTACTTTCACAGGAACACGGGGATGTCGGGACGGTTGCCATGCAAACACATCGACATTCGCCCGCAGGAAAGCAACGAGCTCGCCTTCCTATTTAGGGTCGAGAGTGGCGCTGATGGTGAAGGTACCACCAGTGCCGTCCTCCTTGGCGGGCACCTTCTTGGTCTTGGCGAGCTGCCATCATCTTCTTGCACTTGCGGTGGAGCTCGATGGTGCGTCCTCGACGGTAGCGCAGCACTCCGAAGAGGTGCGCTTGCCGGAGTGGGCATCAGAGCTCTTGCCGGACTTGGTTGTCTTCTTCTTCCCCACGGGAGCTTCAGCGGCAAGTGATTTGCTATCTGTCATAGCTGCTGCTTCCCGGTAAATCTTGTCGGCGCAGATAAGAGCATCTTTCTTGTCGCCATGAACAGAAATGACACTTATCGGGCCGGGCATCTTGAGCAAATTGTATGCATAATGAGAGGCTGCCATGAACTTGGCGAGTGCTGGACGGCCAAGTATCCCATTGTAGGGCAATGGGAAATCAGCGACGTCAAATGTGACCCTCTCAGTCCTGAAGTTGAGCTCGCTGCCAAATGTTACCGGCAACGTGATCTTCCCCTTGGGCTTACTCCTTCCTGGGTTGATTCCTTGGAAAGTGCTAGTCTCTTCGAGCTCGCTGTCAGGGATCTGAAGCTTCTGGAGCACTACGGATGAGATCAGGTTTAAGCCGGCCCCGCCGTCAACTAGCATCTTGGTGAGTTTGAGGTTGCGGATAGTTGGTGAGACCAACATCGGCAAGCACCCGACCGCTGTTACGCGGTCGGGGTGGTCCTCGATATCAAAGATGATAGGCGTGCTGGACCACTTCAGAGGCCTACGTGACTCTACGGATGGTTCTGCTGCATTAACCTCCCGCATCCATAGCTTGAGTTGGCGGTGTGAGGTATGCAGAGAAGCACCACCGTCAACGCAGAGGACCTCCGTGGCTTTCTGAAACTCCTGCTCATCAGCTTCATCGTCTTCCATATCTTCATCGTCATCGTCGTCTTCATCCTTGTCGCGGCCGCGGGGAGGTCTGTCTCCTTGCCGCTGCTTGGCCTTGCCGCGGCGTCCTCCCCGGCCGGGTCTCTTCTTGCTAGCTGCCCCAACACCTTCCTGGGCCTTCTCCTTGTCTCGCCGCTCGTACTCAGCCTTCTGCTGTTCTACAAGCTGCTCGACTTTCTTGCAGCTCTGGAGGTCATGGCCCTTGGTGCGGTGAATCTTGCAGTACTGTTTGTTGGAGCTGTCCTGCTTGTCGGCGGCCGCCACAGCTTGGCGGTCGGTGTCAGCGGCAACCTCCTTGCCGGAGCCACCAACCTTGGCCTTCTTGGCGCCACCTCCGTTGCCGGACTGCTCGACAACTAGTACCTCTTTGCTTTTCTTCTTTATGTTGTTCGCCGCCCGGCTCTTCTTTGCGGGCGGTCTCCTCTTGTCGAGATCCTGCTTCCGCATTCTCTCACAGGAGTCTTCTTCCTTCTTCAAACGTGCAGACTTGTCGTCCGGGCATATAGCTCATCGGCGTCCTTGACTTTGCACATCACCATCTCCTCCCTCATCCTGCGGTTCCTTGCGTTCACGGTGAAACGCGCGATCACCTGGCGGGGGTGGACATCGGGGCTGTTGTAGTGCACTGCGGCTGAATCTCTGGATGAACTTGCGAGGACTCTCCTTCCTTCTGGGCGAGCAGGTGAAGGTCACTCTCTTGGCCATGAGGCTTGTGGCCGCCCGTGAAGGCGCCGACAAACTGATGGCATAGATTTGCCCAAGAAGATATAGAACTGTCTGGCAAGTGCATGAGCCAAGATCTGACATTTGGCTTGAGTACCAGCGGGAAGTAGTTGGCGAGGATCTTATCGTCTCGTCCCCCCGCAGCCTGCACCGCGATGGTGTAGATGCTGAGGAACTCCAATGGATGCGTCCTGCCATCATACTTCCCTGGCACATCTGGCTTCAAGTTTTTCTTGTCGGGCCACTAGACTTGCTGCAGCTCACGAGTGAACGCAGGGCAACCTACCGCGTACGGTAAGTCACCTGGTTCCCCTGGCGCTTGCATGTCGACAGCGGGCCCAGCGCGCTGGTCGGATTGACGCCGCGCTTCTCTACGGCGCTCGATGCGAGTTCGAGCGTCTTCTTGTTGCCGTTCTTAAAGAACTTGGCGCTGATCACGGCGAGCTCGTGGATCCGATGATGCGGTGGAATCGCTGTCGAGGTGGATCCGACGAGCTGGTGATCTTGGCCTTCGGGATGGGGAGTGCATGGTAGTTGCACCCCCACATGTCTCGTCGCCACCGGCTCGTGCCTTGTCGTCCCGCCGCGGCAAGGACGCAGTTGGTTGCCGCGGAGTATCACCGTTAGCAAAGCCGATGAGACTCTGGATGGTGGCCCTCCATTCGTCGACCTTGTTGGCCGTTGGAGGGTAGTCTAGAAGCAGTTGAGCTCTCGCCAAGGCTTCTACTGGAGTGGTGGGTGGTAATGGCGTACGGTGCGAGGAACGGGATATGCTTGGACTTCTAACCAAGTTAGAAGGAGCAGCATCCCGCCCGAGCGATAAATGCTACTGCTTTCGTACCGGCATCTTTGGCGTGCATGCTGGTCTCGAGGGCTTCGGGATCCTCCACCTTGGCCTTGATCCAACGAGCGTATGGCGCTGCGAGCACCATGACGTTGTCGGTCTCGCGCCTCTTGAGATGGATGCGGTACGTATCCGGACGCCGAGGTCTGTGCCGCCTCGTCCTTGGACCTGGCAGCATCGTGGGCTCCCTCGACGACGCCCGTTCCTCCGCTAGCGTCTTCCCCACCACTCATCAGCTCCGGTGGTGGTGAGTTTGACGCGGACGGCTCTGCTGCCGCCGAAGCCTTCTTCTTCGGTGGCATGTTGATGAAGATGATGAAGAAGTTGCTCGTGTGAACACCGGATCAGGTTCACACAGCCTCGATGCCCCCTACCTGGCGCGCCAAAGATGTCAGGGAAGCTGATCGTGACCCACGAACACCTATGGGACCTGGCGGACCGAGTCCCTTTTAGTTCGGAGGGGGGCGGAGATTGCACGAAGAGCAGATCGAGGCGATGCACACGATCAGTTTACCCAGCTTCGGAGCTCTCCGGAGAGATAATACTCCTGCTGCTGCTTAGTTGATTGTATTGTGTTCTTGCTAGGGAGCAATGGGGGCTACAAAACCTAGCTTGAGCAAGAGTAGTCTCGAATGAGTCGAATGAACCGACCGAATCGAACCGAACCGAACCCTTTCTACGTTGCACTTGGGCCTCCTTTTATAGGCTCAAGGGGTCTCCGACAGGCGGCAACGCAGATGAGGGTACAAATGGAAAAACAGTAGTTGGTACACCGACTTGTACAGTGTACTCTACCTAACTCTGACAGCAAGGGACAAGAGTAATAAATGCCCGTCCATGTCGCCTGAACAGGTCACGGCAGGGACGTCAGTCACCACCGTTTGCCACGATGGTAGGCTTGTCGGCGCCGCTTATCGCTGCTCCCGCTGGCTGCACAGCCTCTTGACACGCTGCGCTGGAATGGCCCCATGGCGACCGTTGGTGGATGAGCTGGAGCGGAGATGAAGAGAGGTTGCTTGCCGCGGCAAGCACCTTGCCGCGGCTGAATCCTTATCGCGCTCGGGAGCTTGTCGCTCACCAAGCCTTCCTGGCAAGCTCCTCTTGCCGGGGTCTTGTCCTCTGCGTGCCTTGTGTGGCCTTCCCGGCAAGCTCCTCTTGCCGGGGTCTTGTCTTCTTGGTTAAATACTTTGTTCTTGACTGGCTCCGAAGGAACCACGGAGGATCTTGGCGGTCACTAGGCGAGCCTTGCCGCGGGGTGCTGCAACTGCCCGTGCACGAGTTCGGGATACTAGGGTACCCCTACTCTAGTACACCGACATTCTGCTACTACCCCAGCCGTGAAGGGTATGGTAGACCACCCCAAGTTGCCAACGGAGATCATGAGACGGACCCTGCATTGTTGCATCTGGTGCGCTATGTAAATGCACTAGAAGGACTATTCGATCAAATCACCATTGATCTGATCGCAGCTCGTGGAGAGCTGATTCGCCAAGCCCCAGCAAGAAGAGAAGATGAGCCCGACGCCGACATCCCCGTCGCACTGTTCGGACAACCGATCGAGACCTTGAGGTCAGCCCCAGCCATCAACCAAAATACCTTGATGACCAGAAGTGCTTCGTCGCCTTTTGGGAACACACTCCAGCGGGATTGTGGCCAACAATCCCCGTGATGGTCATCATAGCTACCCCGACCCTGCAGTCCCTCAACCCCCTCCAGCTAATCCTGACGGTGAGAACCGTGGAGAAACCCCGACGTCTGCAAGGCAAGCCCGCTTAGATATTAGCGAGGTAGACTGAGTCACCCGAGCAGTACTGAGACTTAGTAGGTCCTCGCCTTGTAACGATGTGATCCTGTATCGTCGTAATTAAATACTGTTTGCCTGTGCACCCCTATTTTTGTTATAGCCATGCATGAGTTCGTTGATGTGCGATTGCATTTTTAATCCCAAGCGTAGCTGCCAAAGACCAACCTCGACAACGCGAAGTTTGTGCTATGAATAAACCTTTTTGGTTTCAGCTAACAGGAATGATATTTTCAAAACAACACTTAATAAATCTCGAGGATGAGATTTTTCTTAAGGGGGGTAGTGTTGTGACACCCCAAAATTTTTAACCTTGTTTTATTAATTAAAAATTTTGCCAGGAAATTAAATTTTTATTTTTGTGGATTTTTATTCTTGATTTTAGAGCCTTTGTTTTCCCCTAAGTTGTGGAGTTTTCACCCCTAGTAAAAACTTTCCAATTATATTTGGACTTGTTTACCCTCTCAAATAAAACAATTCTTTTATCAGTGGGATTATCTTTATAACTATTTTTTTCCCTGAGCTTTATTTCTCTAAATTGGTTTTTCATAAGTTTCACGGTACCATTTGCACTACAACCCTTTGATAAATTCATTTAAAAATCCCACCAAAATTTGAAGATGTCATGTGATGTCTCTAAATCACTTGTATGCAAAAAGATATTTCATTCATTGAATATTTTGAGCTCTACACCAAATTTTCAAATCTGGTTCAATGAGCAGTTTTACACTACAACTCATTTAAATGCTTCTTTCTAGCCTCCACCAAAATTATGGGATGCTGGTAGTAGCTTATGATTCAACTTTATGCGAAAAACCCAGTGATGTTATTTGAAATTTTGAGTGAATCAATCTCATCTTCATTCTGGTCCAACATGATGGTTTGTACAGCATCCATATTCTTGCTTGCTTTTTGGCCCTTGATTCTTTCCCCTGCTTGTAGACCACCCTACAAAACCCCTAAGTCCAGGAGCATGCACTCTCTGGGATATTTTTGGTCCATGTAATGGTGCCATTTACTCCCTGCCCAGAATTGAAGTTTTTCAAAACTTGCACTAGCAAGTTTCTTCATTTGGCAAACTAACCTCACCACCCTTTCTTTCATCTAAAGAGACCCCACTCTGGGAGATTTGGCCACTCCAAGAACTGCCTAGGAGCCTTTGGCATTTTGTCAAACACCTTGAGAGCGTGGACATATTTGGCATGAGTTTTTGTTTACATTATGAACTTGACCCCCTGACCAGACCAGCATGTCCCATGGATTTGCCCTAGCATATAACCCAACCCTGCTAACCCTCTTGTGGTTTAGAGCCCCCTAACATGCCTTAGCATTCTGTCGAGCATGTTCCGTGCGTGCTTTGGGCACGCCCAGAGCGCGAGCGGAGCACGCGTTTTGCACGTGCCAAGACTGAACCGCCGCGTCATGCCCCGCACTCACTCTGGTTCGTGGCCGACCGCAGCTAGCACGCCACGTCCCCTGCTGCTCCCCACGAGCACCACAGCCCTCGCCAGGTGTCTAGCAGGCCAGCAGCTAGCCGCCAATGCCGCCCGACAGCCCCTGCAATGGCCAGCGCCGCCCAAGCCACGCCCACTCGCCAGCATGCCCTTGGAGCAGTACCCGCTCGTCCGGTAGCTCCTGCCGCCATCCCCAGCCTCGCCATGATGCCTGCAAGCTACAGAACGTCGGTCGCCGACGAGCTCATCCACTGCCGCCGCGAACCGACGTGCGAGCGCCATAAAAGGAAGCCCCTCGAGCCCTCCGAGCACGGAAGCAGCCTCAAAATCACCCCCTTCGTTTCCCCGTGGCAGCCAGTCGACCCGGGGAGGTTTTCTTCCCCGTCTCCGGCAACTCCTGCCGCCGCCATAGCCCCGGCCATTCCGGCGCCACCAGGACCTCCCCCTCTCCACTCTCTCCACCAGAAGCTCTCTCTTCCTCCCGTGAACCTTTCCCCCTGCTCGGTTTTGATCGGGAACCATCGCAGCCCCAAAACCACTTTGCTCGCGAGGTCTCCTCCGCTGCGAAACTCACCGTCGGCGACTCCCTCCACCCCCGCCGACCCTACGACCACCGGGAGGACCGCCCCGGTCTTGCGGTTCCATCCCGACCCTCTGGAGCCCGCGGCGAGCAGCCATTCGCCGGCGTTGATCGCTGTCGCCTCGCCTCCGTTCGGGCAGAGGAAGAGGAGGGAGAGATGGACTGGTCAAACCTGACCAGTGGGCCCCCTGGACCCAGTGTCAGTGACCCCGCCCCAGTCCACGTGGGTTAAGTGAAGACGTAAATCTCAAAGTACGTCTTCGACGTGTACCGGTTTGAAGTGTTTTCTTTTCTTTTTCTGTTTTATTTAAAAACCATGGATTTGACTTAACTTTGACTGGCTATAACTTTTTAAATATAACTCCAAATGAATTGATTCTTTTTCCTACATCTCTCAAATTCTGTCTAGTTTATTTTAAGATTTATTTGAAAAAAGTTCAAACAACTTTTTGTGCTGTTTTGAATTTGTGTGTTAATTCCAATATTTTCAAAATAGGATTTGTTGGAGAGAGGAGAAAACTTTCAAAAGTTTTGGAGAGCACCCCACCTCTCCACACCTTGAAGGCAAGCATTATGAACCCTGGCATAATATTTTGCATGCATTGTTTGACACGATCATGGCACCACCTAAATAAGTAGAACTCGTTATTTTATGTGGTGATATGATCATTTGCATGAATGCTTATTGGAAATTTCCTTGCTGTTGGAAATAGACATGCTTGTGATAATGGTCATCCTCGTATGCCTTTCGTGCCTACCGGAAGGAAAACGGGAAAGTCTCTGTCTTGGGTATACCCGAGCTTGTCCCTAGTTCCTCGTCGAGACGAGTGTGTCCAGCATGACATGATGGGTATGATGAGTGATGATTCTATCTGTTGGATGAAATATATTTGTTATGCCAATCATGCAGGGAATACTTAAACCTCCTGAGTCGACATAGATCGATTCTTGTTCCAGTAACCCCCATACTTGTTTCGTACTACCACTTGTCCCTGCCAACATGGGGTACGGTTCAGTAAGTTGTCAACCCCTTTCCTAGCACACACCGTACAGAGAGGCCATGATGGAAGATACCGGAGGCATCTGGTAGGCATGCCATCTGACCCGGGGGCATGGGTGTTTCGGTTGTAGCCAAAGGGGTAGCTGCCCTAGTTTGCGCGCGGTATAAATTTTGTGATCCCATGCTACGTCGAGGTTGTAGCCTCCCCACTTAGAGTTTTTCTTGACAGGTGTCGTGGGTGATTCCAGACACCGGTGAGTTAAGCTGGTGTGTGCAAGTTAGGTGTGTTTTCAATTAAAAGGCCATAGACGGACTTAGTCCCGATGGACTAAAGGAATCCGTTACTCGTGGGTAAAGAGTACACCCTCTGCAGAGATTAAACCTAATCGAATAGCTGTGTCCATGGTTAAGGATTACAGTCTGGGATGGGTCAAGTGTCGGTCTTAGTGTCGGTCCTCGGAGGAGAAACGGTTAAACCAGAACTGGGATCATGACTTGTGACTTCTGATGATCATGATTATTATTTTGTTATGGACTAACCGTTATATTATCTGAATTATCAAGCATCCCTGGGATGATTCTACCTGCTGTACATTCATTGTGATATTTATAAGCCCTTTATGTGGTGTCGCTGAGACGCACGACTATGGCATGCTTGATTTCTATTTTACTTTATAAGCCCTTTGTGTGGTGTCGCTGAGACGCCCGACTGTGGCATGCTTGATATCTATTTTACTTTATAAGCCCTTTTTGTGGTGTCGCTCAGACGCCCGACTGAGGCATGCTTGTTATTTACCATCATTTTGAGACGTCGCTTCAGACATCCGAATGGTGCATTTTATTTCCTCCTCTGTCATTTCATATTCTTGTTACATATAAATAACCTGTTTACATGCATCAGAGATTTTATTTTGTGACTGACAATGTGATCATTGAATATTTCCGTGCATGATTATCATTTATATTATACCCGTGTTCATAATGTTTGCGAGTACATTCAAAGTACTCATTGGCTTGTCCCTGGCTATTGTCTTGGCCAGATTTCTTGCATGGAGAGGGGCATTGCGATGACCGCCCCGGAACCTAAGCAACGGAGACCGCAGCCTCGCGAAGATAGGAATTATCCTGGTCAGCTGTTCCTGTGGGAAATGAAGTCCCATAGACACTGATGATCCACAAACCGCTTCCGCCATCAACCACTAGAAACCATCTGTTGTACTCCCAGGCCAGAATGGTCTTGTACTACTTATATTTAGTATTTTGCTTGGAGTTTCTGTATCAAGTTGGTGCCTCATCAGCTAACAGTAATCCTGGGGCTGGTGAGCACAACGGCCATTTTCTGGAGTTTATTACCCGGAAAACCGGTCGCCACAAATCACGCCCCCAACCTCGCCACGATCTCAAAGGCTAGTTGGACAAACTCGCAACACAAGGGACACAAGATTTATACTGGTTCGGGTCACCGTTGGGTTGTAATACCCTACTCCAGTGTGTTGTGGTGGATTGCCTCTTGGGCTGAGGATGAACAGTACAAGGGGAGGAACAGCCTCTTGAGGCGAGGTGTTCTTGTGCTTGGTGAACTTGTGTGGGTGAGGATTACTCAAGATGAGATGCCTCCTACAATGGTGGCTAGTCCTATTTATAGAGGCCCTTGTCCTCTCCCCAAATATTGAGCGGGAAGGGAGCCAATAACGACAAATTTGAAAGGGGACAACTAGTACATGGTGGTGACGCCGCCTTGGGCTCCATGGTGACCTCCGGCTTGCCGTCCTGTTCGTCTTGGTCTCGCTGCACCAATATGGAAACCTTTGCCTGATGCCTCGATACTCCTTGTCTGCGCTTGCCTCCTTAGCACCAAAGAGGAAACAAGGACACTACGCGCTGGTGCCCGTCTGGTGCCCGCCTGGTCTCGTTCATCATGGCTCACGTCATGAACCTCACGAGGTTTGCCTTTCCTTGATCTCTCCGGCCCTCGGGAGCCGGCCCGGTGAGGCCGCTCCCGAGGACGTCTTGTGTCGCCCGCCTCACGAGGCTTGGCTCCTCGAGAGTGTCTTGAAAGCTTGTTGGTGAAGATGTGCGGTACGGACCCGCTCGCAGAGCCACGCCATGGGCCGCAGGCAGGTAAGTCTGGGGACCCCTGTTCCCAGAACACCAACAGTCACGGGAGAGATCCTGTTGCAAGTAATCATGTGAACTTGATATGTGTTTGATATTTTGATAATATGTATGTTGTGATTCCCTTAGTGGTGTCATGTGAACGTCGACTACATGACACTTCACCATATTTGGGCCTAAGGGAATGCCTTGTGGAGTAGCAATTAGATGATGGGTTGCGAGACTGATAGAAGCTTAAACCCCAGTTTATGTGCTATTCTGTAAGGGACCGATTGGATCCAAAAGTTTAATGCTATGGTTAGAATTTATTCTTAATACTTTTCTCGTAGATGCGGATGCTTGCGGGAGGGTTAATCATAAGTAGGAGTTTTGTTCAAGTAACAACATCACCTAAGCACCGGTCCAACCACATATCAAATTATCAAAGTAGTGAGCACAAATTAAACCAACATGATGCAAGTGACTAGATGAAATTCCCGTGTACCCTCAAGAATGCTTTGCTTATCATAAGAGACCGTTTTGGCATGTCCTTTGCCTCAAAAGGATTGGGCTACCTTGCTGCACTTTTGTTACTACTATTGTTACATGCTCGTTACAAATTATCTTGCTATCAAACTACTCCACTACTTACAATTTCAGCAATTGCAGAAATTACCTTGCTGAAAACCACTTGTCATTTCCTTCTGCTCCTCGTTGGGTTCGACACTTTCACTTATCTAAAAGAGCTACAATTGATCCCCCATACTTGTGAGTCATCAAGGCTATTTTCTGGCGCCGTTGCGGGGGAGTGAAGCGCCTTTGGTAAGTGGAATTTGTTAAGGGAACATTTATATAGTGTGCTGAAATTTATTATCACTTGTTACTATGGGAAACAATCCTTTGAGGGGTTTGTTCGCGGTATCTTTACCTCATCCGGAACCACAATTATCTACCCCTCAACCTACTACACCTACTGAAAATATTGAATATGAAATTCCTTCGGTTATGATAGAACAACTTCTAGCTAATCCATATGCAGGAGATGGAACCGAACATCCTGATATGCACTTGATATATGTGGAACAAATTTGTGGATTGTTTAAGCTTGCAGGTTTACCCAAAGATGAAGTGATGAAAAAGGTTTTCCCTTATCTTGGAAGAGAAAATCATTGGCATGGTATAGCCTATGTGATGATATTGGATCATGGAACTGGAATCGTTTGAAATTGGAGTTCGACCAAAAAAATTATCCTATGCATCTAGTTCATCGTGATGGGAACTATATATATAATTTTTGGCCTTGTGAAGGAGAAAGTATCGCTCTAGCTTGGGGGAGGCTTAAGTCAATGTTATATTCCTGCCCAGATCATGAGCTCTCAAGAGAAATTATTATCCATAATTTTTATGCTCGGGTTTCTCTTAATGATACTTCTTGTGCTGGTTATTTTATGAAGAAGACTATTGAATTCCAGTGGGATCTTTTGGAAAGAATTAAACGCATCTATGAAGAGTGGGAACTCGAGGAAGGTAAAGAGTCAGGTATTAAACTTAAGTATGATTGTGTTAAACCTTTTATGGATACCGATGCTTTTCAAAAGTTTAGCACGAAATATGGACTTGGCTCAGAGATAGTAGCCTCCTTTTGTGAATCATTTTCTACTCATGTTGAACTCCCTAAAGAGAAGTGGTTTAAATATCACCCACCTATTAAATAAGAAACTAAAGAACCGGTACCAGTTAAAGAAGAAACTATACTTTATAATGTTGATCCACTTGTTCCTTCTGCTTATATTGAGAAACCACCTTTCCCTGCTAGGATAAAGGAACATGCTAAAGTTTCAACTGTGGTTAACAAAAGCTATATTAGAAGACCTAAACCTGATGAACAAATTAAAGTAGAACCTACCATTGCTATGGTTAAAGATCTCTTAGAAGAAGATATAGAAGGGCATGTTATTTACTTTTGTGAAGAAGCTGCTAGAATTGCCAAACCTGATAAAAAGGATAAACATAGACCTGTTGTTGGCATGCATGTCATCTCAGTTAAAATAGGAGATCACTGTTATCATGGTCTATGTGACATAGGTGCTAGTGTGAGTGCTATTCCTTACACCTTATATCAAGAAATTATGAATGCATAGCACCCATAGAAATAGATGACATAGATGTTACTATTAAACTTGCTAATAGAGACACCATATCACCAATTGGGATTGTTAGAGCTGTTGAACTCTTGTGTGGGAAAATAAAATACCCTACCGATTTTCTTGTTCTTGGTTCCCCACAAGATGACTTTTGTCCCATTATCTTTGGTAGACCTTTATTGAACGCCGTCAATGCTAAGATAAATTGTGAGAAACAAACTGTCGGTGTTAGTTTTGGTGATGAGTCTCATGATTTTAATTTTTCCATGTTTAGTAGAAAGCTTCATGAAAAAGAATTGCCTAGTAAGGATGAATTAATTGGTCTTACTTCTATTGTTGTTCCACCTACTGATCATTTAGAACAATATTTGCTAGACCATGAAAATGATTTACATATGCATGAAAGAAATGAAATAGATAGAATTTTCTTTGCACAACGTCCTCTACTTAAGCACAATTTGCCTATTGAAACTCTAGGAGGTCCTCCTCCACCTAAAGGTGATCCTATGTTTGAATTAAAAAAATTGCCAGACACTTTGAAATATGCTTATCTTGATGAGAAGAAGATATATCCTGTTATTATTAGTGCTAACCTTTCAGAACATGAAGAAGAAAGAGTATTGAAAGTTCTAAGGAAGCACCGAGCTGCTATTGGATATACTCTTGACGATTTAAAGGGCATTAGTCCCACTCTATGTCAGCACAAAGTTAATATGGAACCTGATCCTAAACCCGTTGTTGATCACCAACGTCGGTTAAATCCGAAGATGAAAGAAGTGGTAAGAACGGAAATATTAAAACTTCTGGAAGTAGGTATAATCTATCCTATAGCTGATAGTAGATGGGTAAGTCATGTTCATTGTGTTCCTAAGAAAGTAGGTATAATTGTTGTTCCTAATGATAAGAATGAACTTATTCCACAAAGAATTGTTACAGGCTATAGAATGGTAATTGATTTTACAAAATTAAATAAAGCAACTAGAAAAGATCATTACCCTTTGCCTTTTATTGATCAAATGCTTGAAAGATTATCTAAGCACACACACTTTTGCTTCCTTGATGGATATTCTGTTTTTTGACAAATACCTTTCTCAACCTGATCAAGAAAAGACCACTTTTACTTGCCCTTGGAACCTATGATATTAGACGTATGCCTTTTGGTTAACGTAATGCACCTGCTACCTTTCAAAGATGTATGACTGCTATATTCTCTCACTTTTGTGAAAAGATTGTTGAGGTTTTCATGGATGACTTCTCTGTTTATGGGAAGTCTTTTGATGATTTTTTAAGCACTCTTGAGCGAGTTTTGAAGAGATGTGAACAAAATTATCTTGTCTTGAATTGGGAGAAGTTCCACTTTATGGTTAATGAAGGCATTGTCTTGGGTCATAAAATTTCTAAAAGAGGTATTGAAGTGGACAAAGCTAAAGTTGATGCAATTGAGAAAATCCATGTCCTAAAGATAGAAAAGGTATTCGTAGTTTCCTAGGTCATGCTGGTTTCCATAGGAGATTTATCAAACACTTTTCTAAAATTTCTAGGCCTCTCACTAGTGTCTTGCAAAAGGATATTCCCTTTGTTTTTGACTAGCAAAAAGTCCCGTGCGTTGCAACGGGAGAATAAAAAGCACATGCTCTTAATTTACAAAAATGGTCTATAATCTAAGAATTTGTAGTTACGACCCAAACAAAGGTGGTCTTAGCCTACAAAAGAGGGCAGTTCAAGATTCCACAGGTATTCTATTTCAGCACTCCTTGCATCTAGATTTAATTCTTACAAAGAAACGGGCAAGTGATCATGCATTTATTCATGTGAAAAGGGGTATTATTATGGGCCGGTAAAGGAAAACGACAAAAACAGACGGATAATGCATTATTATTGATTAAGATTGCACCCTAGATTGTATTTTTTTAACTGTTAGCAGGTAAAAATAACATCATATTCAAATTCTACATATTTTTGTAATCAAAATTCATATATAACATGTTAAATTTGGAGTTACGGTTTAGAAGATATAAGTATTTTAAAAAACATTTGATATCTACCGCGGGTTTAATGTCAGAAAAATTAAGGGGTTTTCTATAAAATGGCATGATGGACTAAGAATACCTATTTCTTTTATTAGTAGGTATAGATGATGATTATTTAGAAGCCTTTGAAGCACTCAAGAAAGCCTTAATTTCTGCACCTATTGTTCAACCACCTGATTGGAACTTGCCTTTTGAAATTATGTGTAATGCTAGTGATTGTGCTGTTGGTGATGTTCTAGGACAAAGAGTTCATAAGAAACTGAATGTTATTTATTATGCTAGTAAAACTCTAGACAGTGCTCAAAGGAACTGTAACACCCAAAAATTTTGACCTTGATTTATAAATAAAATTTTTGCCAGGAAATTAAATTTTTATTTTCTGGTTTTATCTCTTAATTGCAGATCACTCTGTCCCTCTGAATTTTTGAGTTTTTCCTTCTAGGTGGAAACCTTTCAAAAATATTGATTGACTTGTATATCTTCCCAAGACCATTTCTTTTTATCAGTGGAATTATTTCTACAATTATTTTTCCTGAGCTTTATTTCTTTAAAAATGATTTTTCATAAGTTCTAGAGTTCCATTTGCACTACAACCCTTTCAAATACTTCTTTAAAATTTCCACCAAAATTTGGGGATGTCATGTGATGTTCCCACATCACTTTTATGCAAAAATCTCTTTTAGTCGTTTGGATATTTTGAGGCCTACCTCAAGTTTTCAAATCTGGTCCAGTTTGTAATTTGCACTACAATCTATTTAAATATTTCTTTAAAAATCCCACCAAAATTGGGGGATGTTAGTAGTAGTGTATAATTCAACTTTATGCAAAAACCCATTGGGGTTCTTTGAAAAATTTGCGCAAATCATCCTCATCTTCATTCTGGTCCAGTTTGGTGTTTTGTACTGCAACCAGGTTTTATCTTGCCCTGTTGCCCTTGATTTTTCTCCTGCTTATAGACTAGCCTACCAAACCCTTAAGTCCAGGAGATTGGACCCATTGGAGTATTTTTGGTCCATGCAATAATGCCCTTCACTTTCTGTCCAGAACTGAAGATTTGCAAAACTTGCACTAACAAGTTTCTGGTTTTGCCCAAATAGCCTTGCCATCATCACTTGCACCTAAAGAGACCCCAACCTGGAGATTTGGGCCACCAGAAGAGATGCATAGATGCCCATTCTGTCGAGCACCTTGTGTTCATGGACAGCTTTGGCATAGTTTTATGTTTGCACTGTGATCTTGCCTCTCTAGACAAACCTGCATGTCCACTAATCTCCTAGCCACCTCTAACCTAGACCTGTTAATTGCCAGCCTCACCCAAGACCTCTAGGCCACCCTGGCTTTCTGTCGAGCATGTAGTGTGCGTGCTCTGGGCGCACCCAGAGCGCACGTTTTGCACACGCGTGCAACCGAGCCGCCGCGTCTTGCCACTGGCCCTTGCTTGCCCGCAGGGCCGCGCCCCGTTCTCGTCCGCTCGCCAGAACCCGCCAAGCCGCCTCTGGCGCCCTACAGCACCACCGTCAGAGCCCTCTTGGCGGCACGCTGGCGTCCGCAACACGCCCCTGCCATGGCAGCGCCGCCCAAGCCACAGCCGCCCGCCAGCTGCCCTCTGGAACAGCTCGAGCTCATCCATGAGCCCGTCCGCTAGCACCCGTCGCCGCCACGTCGCCCTGCTAGCAACAGAACGGCGGTTCGCCAGCGTTCTTATCCGCAGCCGCGGGGACCGGCCTCCCCAGGCTATAAATAGCCCTTCCGATCACGCCTAGGCTCGTCAGCAACCTTGTTCGATTAGTAGGAAGCCCCCCTCCTCCCCAGTTGGCCAGAGGCCATTCTCTCTCCCATCTCCGGCAGGTTCGGCCGCCGCCATGACAAAAGGGGCTTTTGCGGTTACCCGGTTAACCGTTGGAGTATCAAACGACCTCCAAATGGCACGAAACTTGACAGGCGGTCTACCGGTTGTATACCAAGGCCGCTTGACAAACCTCGGTCCATTCCGAGAATGTTTAACACCCGCACGCGAAAAGAGACAAAAGGGGGCGCCGGGAGACATAGGAGTGCCGGATTGCAAAACGGACAACGGGGAAAATGCTCAGATGCATGAGACGAACACGTATGCCAATGCGATGCACATGATGACATGATATAAAATGCAGATGATGACATGGCAAAGTGCAACACGCAAGCACATGACATGGCAAAGACGACGAATAACTGAAGGACACCTGGCGTATCGAATCCGGGGCGTTACACTTTATCTAAACAGCCCCTAGTTTTTATTTACGTGCTCTTTATATTTTTGCAAACCTATCCAAAACACCTACAAAGTACTTCTAGTTTCGTACTTGTTCTAGGTAAAGCGAACGCTAAGCGTGCGTAGAGTTGTATCGGTGGTCGATAGAACTTGAGGGAATATTTGTTCTACATTTAGCTCTTCGTTGGTTTCGACACTCTTACTTATCGAAAGAGGCTACAATTGATCCCCTATACTTGTGGGTTATAGAGACCTTTTTCTGGTGCCGTTGCCAGGAAGTCATAGCATGGGGTGAATATTCTCGTGTGTGCTTGTTTGCTTTGTCACTAAGTAATTTTTATTTGTTGTTCTTAGTTGTTTTCTATCTTTAGTTATGGGTAGGAAACACAAAATACCAAAAAATTTAGTTGTACCTACTGAACCAATGGTTGAAGAACCACTCAAAATCTCTCACACTCCTGAAGCTTATTACTTGGATCATCTTCGATCCCTTTGTGCTCGTGCTAAAACCCCAACTAGCTTAGTTGAGGGCAAATCTTTAGATGAGCATGCTTGGTATGTGCGACACCGCATATCTAAAAAGGGAAACTTTTACTGGGTCAAATTCATCGTTTGCAATGCTATGCTTGGAATTTATGTGAAACATATGATTTTAATTGTTGTTCTGAAAACCCTAAGAAACACCTTCCCTACCATTGTGAGTTTAGTGATAATGGAATCGTATCTTCGTATGCTAAGGGTGTTTATAATTACTATGATATTCAACAAATTGAAGAATTTGTTGCTTTTAAGGGTGCTTATGAAATTGCTTCTTTGATTGAAAAGAATGGTGCTACTCTTTACAAATCTGAAAATTTTTCCATACGTAAATATTGCTATGATAATTATGCTTCTAATGCCTATGTTGAACCATATATTGAGGACTACTCCGCTGTCTAAGAAGAGACTAATATTTTGCAGGAGTCTATGGAAGAAGAAATTGATGAAACTGTGAGCTCATTGGATGAAAAAGATGATGAGGAGAGCGAAGAACAAAAGGAGGAAGAGCGGATTAGCTACCCGTGCCCACCTTCTAATGAGAGTAACCCTCCAACTCATACATTGTTTAATTTCCCTTCGTGCTTACCGAAGGATGATTGCTATGATGACTATTATGATCTCGTTGATTCTCTTGAAATATCCCTTTTTTATGATGCATGCTATGCTTGTGGCCAAGATGCCAATATGAATGATTCTTATGGAGACGAACTTGATATAGTTCCTTATGTTAAACATGAAATTGTTGCTATTGCACCCATGCATGATAGTCCTATTATCTTTTTGAATTCTCCCTACTACACTATATCGGAGAAGTTTGCTTTTATTAAGGATTATATTGATTGGTTGCCTTATACCGTTGCACATGATGATTTTGATGAATATAATATGCATGTTCTTGCTGCTCCTACTTGCAATTATTATGAGAGAGGAACTATATCTCCACCTCTGTATGTTTCCAACATGATAAAATTGCAAGAAATTGTTCACACTATGCATTGGCCTTTACTTTGTGTGCATAAATTGTTCTTTTATGACATGCCGATGCATAGGAAGAGAGTTGGACTTCGTTGTTGCATGATATATGTTACTTTGTGCTCACTACTAAATTCCAAATCATTGCTAATTAAAATTGGCTTTGATATAACTTGGGATCCGGGTGGATTCGCTACTTGAGCACTATATGCCTAGCTTAATGGCTTTAAAGAAAGCGCTGCCAGGGAGACAACCCCTAAGTTTTAGAGAGTCATTTATTTCTGTTTTGTGCTTTTATAAAGTTTAGAAATAAAAATAATGTGCCAAGGTTTGCCTTTAGGATGTTTACAATGCTTGTTGGTTTGTATGGTGCAGGACAGAAACTTTGTCTGTAGGGCGCGATTTTTAATTTTTTTACTGGAATGACAAACGGTTCTGATTCTTTTTGCACTGTCTTTCTATACAAATTTTTTATTTTTCCTAATTTTGGCAGAATTTTTCAAGTATCAGTATGGTGAATGTTCAGATTATTACAGATTGTTCTTTTTAAGACAGATTCTGTGTTTGATGCATAGTTTGCTTGTTTTGATGAAACTATCAATTTATATCAGTGGATTAAGCCATGAAAAAGCTATATTACAGTAGACACAATGCAAAAACAAAATATGAATTGGTTTGTAACAGTACTTAGAGTAGTGATTTGCTTTATTATACTAACGGATCTTACCAAGTTTTCTCTTGAGGTTTTGTGTGGATGAAGTGTTCGATGATCGAGAAGATCTCGATGTGAGAAGAAGGAAGAGAGACAAGAGCTAAAGCTCGGGGATTCCCAAGGCACCCCAAGTAAATATTCAAGGAGACTCAAGCGTCTAAGCTTGGGGATGCCCCGGAAGGCATCCCCTCTTTCTTCAACAAGTATCGGTATGTTTTCGGATTCGTTTCCACTACAAAAAAATACACTTCCGTGATGATACGTGTTTTGTTTGTCACAGTAGGTCGTGTTTTCTGTCATGCATGTACATCCATGACAATTTTATGACAGAATCAAGATAGTCATACCTGTGATGTCGTAGAAGTGTTCCATGACATAACAAAAATTATCATCACGGAAGTGTCCACTTCCATGACAATAAATTGCGCGTCACAGAAGTGCTTTCGTCAAGGGTGACCGACACGTGGCATCCACCGTAACGGAACGCCGTTAAGCTATCGGGTCGGGTTTTGGATCTGATAACCCGTTAACAGCCCCGACCAATGGGGATTTTCCACGTGTAAAATTATCATTGGCAGGAGGAAACATGTGTCTACTCATCGTTGGGACAGATGTAATCCACTCATTGGACGTAAGGCGCCTATGATACGTCGGCACGTGGCACGGCCCAACAGAGGCCCATTCCTGTGAAAAGGCCCGCCCGTTTGACTTGGTCAAAAGGTGGCGGGCCGGCCCATGGAAAGCCTGTTAACGGCTTGTTCGCATATAGCCCATTTACAGCCCGCTAACCCAAGGCCCGTTCCGCCCTATCCGAATTAGACCCAGTAGCGTCATCTGGGCCATCCAATATGATTCCAGCCCGTTTTCACTTCCGGCGCATGTATGGCCCATGACGTCTTTCGGCCCATATGAGGCCCTATGTAACTCTTGGCCGATTAACGTCCCGTGGTGAAACTGGCCCGTAATGAACAGTGTATCACTTTACACCCATTAACGGCCCGTGGTGAAACTTGCCCGTAATGAACAGTGTATCACTTTATACCCATTAACGGCCCGTTATTCCGTTGGGCCGTTTCCAGCCCATGTTATCTTTCGACCTTCTCAAATCCCATTTATTCTTGGGCTCATTTCCAGCATTCGTTTACTTACGGCCCGTTACTGTCATTTTCTGCTTGTGGGCCAAATTCAGCCCGTGGTTACAGTCGGCCCGTTTGTGGTCCGTTAATACGTTGGGCCATTTTCATAGCGTCATCAAATTCGGCCTATTAACGATGGCCCGTTATGGTCGGCCCATGAACGGACGATTCCAACTCTAGCCCGTTTACGGCCATAATGCGGTCTGTTTGGCCAATCGATCATATGGCCCGTATAAGGCCCATTGATGATACGGCCTGCAGAAAGTCCATTGTTTCTATGGCCCGTAGAAGGCCCATTGTTTCTACGACCCGTAGAAGGCCTACTGTTTCTACGGCCAGTAGGAGGCCTAGTGTCACTACAGTAAATAATAGCCCATGGTTATTGTGGCCTAGTTTAAAAAAATAGGTTATTGCAGCCACTAGCAAACCGTGGAAAAAGAACTGCAATGACTACAAGCAAACAAATAAGCAAGACAACAAGGAAATAAATAAGCAAGCAACTAACGCTAGGCTATCATGGCTATTACACATATTACATCCACTAGGCATCAAAGTTCGCCACCAGTGCAAATATAGGGAACAAAGCAGCATATCATATACACTGGTTGTCAAAGTTGGCGACCAGCTCAAATAAACGCCGCAGCAAAACAAATCCAGAACTGAAACCACTTCAGAAGATCTCAAGAAACAATATCCTGGGTACCTATAATGCTGGCAAGATGCTTAGCAAGCTTATTAACTTCCTCTTGTTTGGCACTTAAATCGTCCAGCGCTTGCTGTTGCACCAGAAAATATGCATCTGAATTCTGCAGGGACTTCCTCAGTCCTTCAACTTCCTGTCACAGCACATCTGATCAATGTCTTTCAACTTGAAGTTGAGACTCAAGAAGACAAACTTATTCAGGAAGCGGGTTCGAAGAGCTTGTGCCAGCAGTAGTGGCCAGTAACTCGAACACTACATCAAGACATGACTTTTGGGTTCCCACACTGTCGTCAAGATAGTTTTTATCAGCTTTCTTGGAGACCAACAGGGATGTCTCAGTATCTTGAACCGTATCTGCATTACTACCTTTACCATTGGATAACGCGGTACTGTTCTCCAATATTTTGTCCGCATTCTAAAAGAGAAACAAGCAGACACATCCCATGTTTACCATGTTGTATATGAAACTCATTTTGGTAAATGAGTTTGGTAGTAAAGTGGACAGGATAACAACATGAAACAAACATATATCTATGTACCATGGTCACTTTATGGTCTATATCATTATAGTTTTTGTTGCCAAATCAAGATAGAGACACAGTTCAAATAATATTTGTTCAAGATAAAGAAGAATAGACAGAATATAAGTGTGGGTAACTATAGAGCAATAACAACACTTGTAATGTGCATGACATGAGAACATAACTGTTTATTCAATTGAAACTGAAATCAACATAGAGCAGGTTACAACAGCAAACCAGTTAAAGAAACAGGTTTAAAACATACCTGTTGCGCCATTGGAGTTTCAATTCCATCCTTCCAATTTGAAAATAGTTGGTATAAGTAAATACAGTAATGCAACAGCAAAGGAGTATGAACCATAGCTACAGAACCTGACCTGAGGACAAATCTTCTTCTCCTTTAAGCGTTGAGTTGGGATTCGGAGTGGTGGTCCTCATGCTTTGGGCACTGTAGCTCCCTTACTAACTGCTCGTGTTTGGGTGCTCTGTGGTGGAGACGGTGTTGTGTCAACTGGAACTGGGTTACTATCTGTCGGGGTTGGGGTTAGAAGGGGTGTAGTTGGTTCTCTATCCAACTAGGTAGGGGTACAATCTGCGAGAGACTGGGTTATGTATGGTGGATCTGGTCCTTGGGCAAGTACAACCGTGGTTCTATCTGCATCAACTGGTAGCACTATCTTTTCTGAAGACCGTGTTGTTACTCCCTTAGAAACTGCCATCACGCTCTCCAATTCAAATGGCTGATAAACAAGAAAAGTAATTGAACGTATAGACATTGTATGATAGACAGGTGCAATGGATAGTGGGGAATAAAATAGGGCATGAAATAATTCATATTTATGTTGTCTAACCAAACAGGATAGCATGACACAATTTCACATATATGATGGCTAACTAAACAGGATAGCATGAGACAATTTCACATTATGATGGAAAGACATAGTTCAAAATATGAGACTATGTAAACAGGATGACATGACATAACTATATAATGTGTTTATTAAATAGGTTGGCATGCCAAAATTCACATACATTCACGGATAGAATGCCATAATTCAAAATATGATGATTGTAAACACTAAACAGGATGAGATGATATAACTATATGATGTCTTTATTAAATGGGTTGCCATGCCATAATTCAGATAGATGATGTGTATGTACTATGTAAACATGATGGCATGATATAATTAAAATATATGATTTATATAGTAAGCAAGTAAGCAAATGGCAATCCATATATGATGTAAAAACTAAGCAATGCAAGACAACATGCATGACATGGGTAATATAAGCCTACCAAGTTTGAGAATATACCTCAGGGGGGGGGGAATAGGACTGGTCATCAGTCTCTGAGTCCTCCTCTAAGGAGCTTTCTGTAACTAGCAAGATGTCTGCTTCAGCAGGTAGCATTGTCTGCTCTGAATACCTTGTTTCCACTCCAGATACTTCCATCACCGCTTTAAATGGCTGATGCACAGGAAGAGTAGTTGAATATACAAACGTTGTCGACAAATGGAACACGTAATACAAAAAAATGATAGCATGATATAATTCACATACATGATGATTGGCTAAACAGCATGGCGTTGCATAATTCACATATATAATGCCTTTGCAACAAGATATCATTGTATAATTCACATATATAATGTCTTGCAACAAGATGGCAATGCGTAATTCACATATATGGTAATTAGACACTGAACAGGTGGCATTCATACAAAGCATGTCCCAACTAATCAAATGACATAGCAATGTGAGACACCATATGCACGATATGAGCAACATAACCCTGCCAAGTTAGAGCATACACCTCGGGGAGATAGGACTGGTCATCTGTCTTTGAATCCTCCTCTGAGGAGCTATCCGTAACCAGCGAGATATGTGCTTCGTCAGATAGCATAGTCTGCTCTGAAGACCTTGTTTTCACTCCAGAATTTGCCATCACCGTCTCAAATGGCTGATGCACACGAAGAGCAGTTGAATGTATTGACAAATGTAATATGTAACACAAAAAAAGGATGGCCTGATATAATTTATATATAAGATGACTGGCTAAGCAGGATGGCATTGCAAAATTCACATATATGATGCCTGGCTAAACAAGATGGCATTGCATAATTCACATAAATGATGAATAAACTAAACATATGGCATTCACAGAAAGGATGTCTAAACTAAGCAGATGACATATATTATGTATAAAGTAAGCAATGCAAGACACCATATGCATGATGTAACCAACATCAGCATGCCAAGTTAGAGCGAAGACCTCAGGGGGTAAATAGGAGTTGTCTTCTCCTTCTGAATCCCCCTGAGAACTGATATCTTCCTCTTGATTACAATCCGAAATGCGTGGAGGGGGGGGGGGCCTGCCTTTGCGCCTACCATGGAGCGACATCTGCATGAAATTTTATTGCCACGCAAGGCTCGTCTCTTTTGCTCTACATGTTCAGTTCCATTGATTACAATAACGGTCATGCATAGGAATAAAACATAGTGAGATTATGTAAGGAGTGCATGAAGAAATCTAGAGTGATGGTAGCAACCTGTGGATAGACCCAAAACCAATAATAGCAGGCAGATAATGGCTTCAGTTAAAACATACAGATAATGGCTTCTTTTACTGTTGGTTTCCCACCCAACATGAAACTCATAGTAGACACCGGAGATTAACCAGATAGTAGATTGATACTATTGATAGCGGCCCCGATATGTACCGCACAACCATTTAAAAACTCAAGTTTGACCATTAGTTTGGAGCTGACTCAGAGTCTAATCGGTGAAAATGACGATAAAGTAGCATGTAATATTAAGCGATGCATAACGTAAGCAGACACGAAAGAGTGCGACCTCTCTTGCGGACCCGTGTAGTCCCCGAGGTCATCTGCTCAGTTGATGATGGTAATGCAATTTTCATGGCTGCCAGCGGTGGGGAAGACAGTCTGGAGGCCGGATCCCTGCTGTGCTGGACCCTTCTTTCGTTGGAGCAGCTGAGCTGGGGTGGACGACGGCGCAGCAGGAGCGGGACAAACCACGCAAGGTTTTCTTTGACAACTATCTGTAAGAGAAGTAATTTTGTAAGTGCTCGTTTGAATTGGAGGATTCCAACAATGCAGGGATAGGAAATAGACAGGAATAGGATAGGAATGCACGTGCAAAACAGAGAATTTAAAAACACAGGATTTCTGCCAATCTGGGTGTTTGATTCACAACAATTGGAAGATCACAGGATGCAAAGAAGCATGGTGAGATTAAGTCAAACCACTAGAAAATGTACGGTTATAATGCTATTATGCTACTATCTCTTATTCTTCTGCTTCATGAATAGGAATATGAAAAGGATGACACGTGAAAATTAAAATTCCTACGTTTTTTCTTTCAAGGAGACACTAAAGGAACAAATCCGTGTGCTCAGTGGACAATATATATATAACATGTAGAGTAAAAAAGAGATGCAACAAGTGTACAACCTCTTTGGCGAAGCCATGTCGATCTCAGCGTGATTGGGTTGGCCGGTGAGGATGCTCCGGCTGACTTTTCTATCGGAGGAGGGGAAGAAGATCTTAGGTGTCTAGAGATGGAGCCCGAGGTACTGCTCCTTTGTGATGGAGAGTTTAAATCGTTGGAGCAGCTCCGTGAGTTGTCTGACGCCAAGGCTGAAGCAGGACAAGAGACAACGAACAACGTTAACCTGAGTGGAATTCTAATAGCATCTCAATACATGACGTAAAATACATAACCAAAAGTGCTAGATGTAAAATACATCAGCCGCTCATCTCTGAACTTAAGCGCGAAACTGAACTTAGCGTAAACTGAACTTAAGCGTTTAAACTGAACGCACTAGCAAGGTGAGGCTACACATCGGTCGACTGAATTTTTCATCTCTGGTCAGTCGATTTTCCAGCCGTTGGATATGAAATCAAGGGCCTGCGGTTCATCTTCAACCTCCACCCCCATGAGCCGCCAGCCACCACTGGCCAAACAGCAGCCCTCCGCAGCCCGCGGCCGGTGGTGCGTCGCCTCGCCCGCCCCGATAACACTCCCCACCGCCGGTCCGCCGCTACCCCGGCCATCCCTCTAGGCCCCCCGTGCCGAGCTTTTTCTCCGGCGATCCCCACGCCACCGCCCCGCCAACGCCCCGCCACCGCCGGCGACCACCGCCCCATCCACGAACCCTAAGATAGATAGTGGGGTATCTCTTCATGAGCCCCCTCCCGCTGCGGCTGGTTCTTCCTTCACCCAGTGAGGCCCCCACCTCCTGAAAATCGACTAAACCAAAAGTCGATTCAGTCGACTGAAGTGTAGCTAAATCGGAGCAGCATCGCAAGAAAGAGCAAGAGAGAGAGCAGCATCGCGAGCAAGAGCAATAGCAAGAGCAGATCAGGCAGGGGACCGAGAGCAAGAGAAAAGCAGCAGCGCGAGCGAGGGCTAAAGCAACAGCATCTCCTACTGATGTGGACGTCGCCATCGAGGGAGCGACGCCGTGGAGGAAGTGGCCGGCGACGCTGCCATGGATGGAGCCGCGCCGTGTCGGCTCGGGACCGAGCGCCGGCAGCACCGTGAGATCAAATCAAGAAGAAAATGCGGCGACTAGTGTACAACCTCTTTGGTGGCGCCGATTAGGCCGCAGCTTCATCCAAGGAAACAGTGATGATGATGATGTTCCGGTGGTGCAGGTGAAGATGGCGGTGTGCGAATGGAGGTGTCGCGAAAGACGAGGGCAACGTCAGGGCAGCTCCTTGGAGGTGGAGGACAGGGTGGCTGAACTGGCGGGACGATGAGATCGACGATGGATCCTCATCCGGTACGGTGGATGAGGGACGTCGAGGTGTTGTTGTGGACGACATCGTCGGGGAAGAGCCTCCGGCTAGGTGGCGGACGGAGTAGGGTGTGGGGTTTCGTCGCGGGTTTTCGCGGCCTCGATGTACGAACGGGTGGGCGGTTGGGATGGCAGTGGGGAACCATGGCTTAGAGACGCGCTTGTCGGAAATGTGCGGTAAGTTACGAAAGTACCCCCCACCGATTTGAGGCGGTTCTTTTGGTTCAGGGGTACCACGGGTATTTCGCGTGTCAGGATTTCGCAGGAGGTGGGAGTTTTCGCGCGCGTTGTAATTTCGGAATAGCAAGGAGCGGGTTGAGATGGAGGGAGTTGTCGGAGCACAACGAGACAAAGATATATCTTAAATATTTCGGGCTAACAAGGCGCGGATTGAAATTTTCGGATAAGCCTAACGTGTACTGTACCAAATCAATGCGCACTACAAATGTCATTCAAAACTTTGAAGTCATGTTATGTTCAATTAAAATATTCTGCTACGTGTATACTGCATGCAACCTACTACTCAAATGAACGTTTTAGTGCATTCCAAACGTATATACTACCACTTCAATATGAACTAAATTTGAATTTGTTTCTCTATTTGAATAAGATCTATAGTAATGATTGTTGTGAAGTCAAAGCATTTGAATTCATTTCTCTGTTTTAATAAGATCTACAATCATCATTATTGTCAAGTTAAACCATTGTTTGTGTATTATCTTCACATCACACCACATGATTAGTCTCGAGTTACATATGAACTTTGTGTACTATATGAACTCGAACTAGATTTTTTGAATCCACTTTATTTTGATTTCAAATCACATTACATTTCTAGCTCTAGCTAGATCTTCATAATCTAAACCATGTCTCATATGTATAATGTGTTTATCACATTATGTATGGTGCCCCACCCCCTACGCCTACAAGTATTTAGATGTGAGTTGCAAACACCACACATTACCACAAATTAAAATAAAATGTGAGAATGTTCGATATATAGTATTGTTTAGATTGTTCGATATTTAGTTGTAAGCTGCAAACGCCACACATTAACACAAATTCAAATAAAATGTGAGATTGTTTGATGTATAGTATGGTTTAGATTGTTCGGCATTTAGTTGTGAGTTGCAAACGCCATGCATTATCACATTATGGTATAACATGTGCACAACACGTGTATCACCACTATATTCATGCATGCAATGTTTAAACCCTATGATCTCCTGTTCAGATATATGAATCCTCTTTCATATCAAATTATGATCTTTGTTAGTCTGTTACACCCACACAATCCTCTTACCTTTGTATCTACCACTAACTTTCTCTCGTGCATGCACATGCCCTCCTCGCCCTCCCCCTCCCTCGACATTCTATCCACCGGGCACATTCATTTTTTTCTTTAGGTCATTCTCCCAGAGTCTACACAACTCCTTTCCGACACACACCGATCGATAAACCTCTCCAGCGATGCCTGCCTACAACATACACACACACCTTCAATCTCCTCCTTTATGTGTCCTTGCCTCGTGTCTCTCATACGGTCAGACACACGTGTAAACTCTCGCCCCTCTTTTCATTGATCTCACAACCGCACACTCCTCCCCCTGTCTAGCTAGTAGTTGGGCCTCTCGTACTACCTCCTAGCTCCATTCTCTCTGTCTATCCGTCTCGCTGGGCCTTATTTGCCTCTAACAAATGGACGTACACCGATCGGTCTCTCGCTATACATATAGCTAGCTAGGTCCTTATAACTCGTTTTTACCCACACGTCGATCGATCTACCTCATTAGTTGTGTGTCTCCCTTCTTCCGACAAATAACAACTGATCTACCGATCTAGTTAGGTTTGCTTACCAAACACATGGTTCCCCTTCATCATCCATGGATACGTCCCGACAGATCTATCACACACAGGCACACACAGAAACACATCCCCACTCTTATTGATAACATTGCAGTTCCACCCTCAGTTTGTCTAGTAGGCCTCTCCCACCATCTCCGAGAAGCAACTCCATCACCCATCCAGCACTCTACCCCTCTCCCTCCATCTCCCTCCCTCTCTCTCTCCTCTCTCTCTCTGTCCCATCATATTTCCCGTCCTTCAGTTATGTATGGATATCGACCGTTATCCTCAAGACATAGCTGGGTCTCTCCTTCTCAACACATATGCGATTCGTTCTACCTCTATAGTTAGGCCTCTCCCTACCCCTCCCCCACCCCTCCCCCCCCCCCCCACACACACCAATACATCGAGCGCTCTAGTCATGTCTCCCTGCCACACACAAACTTGACATGTGCCCTCTAACGTTCTGGTAGGTCAGTCACCCTATATCATTGACTTGCACACACACACAATTTCGATGGCTCTCTTCATCGATCTCGCATCCACCCACTTGATCCTCTCTTCGACTCTATCGATAGCTATGACCCCTCCCTCTCTTCTCGTGGATTGCCCGACCCTCTATGTATGATATGGATAGGCCTCCATTTCACACACATTGCATGCATAATTTTTTTTGAGATGTCATCGACACATATTCCCACAAATAATTCACGAAATTAACCCTAACCCCACCCCCACCCCCACCCCAAAACAAAAAACACTCATGAACGCGGTTGGTATCTCTCACACACACCCACGTAGGTGGGGGACGTGCAGGAAGAGAAGAGGTGCATGCACGGCGCACGTACTCCCGTCTCTTTCCCGACCACCCCCGTGCGGGTACACGGTGGAGCTCAATTCTGTCCGAAAAAGGCAGCCCACGTGGTAATTTGGCACGCGTACTGGTTGTCCACTTGGTGGAGGGAGGATCGTCTACCACAGGTGAACAAACAAATTGCGACTTGACGTGTTATGTTAAAAAAAGAGGCAAACCATGTGGGGCCTACCTTAGAGGCAAGACTTTTGATGTGTCCCGTCAACTCGCAGAGCGAGGAGAAGCTTGCTTAGTCGCCGTCTCCCCGCCTCTGGCGCGGTGGCTCACAGGATGAGGTGAAGCTTGCTCCGCCCACGCCCGCTCCCTCGCCCATGCGCGCGGGTGCCTGGCAGGACGAGGAGAAAAATTTACTACTCCCTCCGTTTACTCCTCGTCCCTACTACCTTGGTTATAGAGATTATATCATATTGTTTGGAATATATATGTCCTTTAGTAGATTTCAATATGAACTACTAAAAGTGCAACTATCCCTAGGTGGTTTTGGTAATTCCTAACAACATATAGCTCATTGAGCTAATGCTATTCCAAGACTATTGTTTCAGGAAAGCTCAATGAATGGCATGGCATGGATGATGAAAGTGGATCCCTCAAAATACTAAGGACAAAGGATTGGCTCAAGCTCAAAAGCTCAAGACTCTTCATTTTACATTTTAGTGATCCAAGATCACATTGAGTCTATAGGAAAAGCCAATACTATCAAGAAGGGATGAGGTGTTGCTTAATGAGCCTCTTGCTTCATGTGCTTAGTTATATGCTCCAAAACCCTCAACTACTTTCCCACATCCACAAATGACCTAAACCTAAAGCCAAAATCGGTCACACCGATTCTTTCTATCCGGCGCCAACGATTCCAAAAGTCATAGCCACTGCCACAAACCCTAAGGAAATAGGTCTTACCGATAGGGGTCTCGGTCTCACCGAGATGGGGTTGCAATCTCTCTGTTTCCCTTCATAACGTTTCGGTCTAACCGAAGTGAGCGATCGGTCCCACCGAGATTGCAATATAAACTCTCTGTTTCCTTTTTGTAACATTTCGGTCTCACCGAAAAGAGAAAATCGGTCCCACCGAGTTTACCTGACCAACTCTCTGGAAAGCTTATTACCAAATCGGTCTCACCGAGTTTGTGTAATCGGTCTCACCGAGATTACGTTATGCCCTAACCCTAACCGAATCTGCCTCACCGAGATGCATGTCGGCCCCACGAAAATCACTAACGGTCACTAGGTTTACTAAATCGGTCCGACCGAATTTAAAGATTCGGTCCCACCGAGTTTGGTAAATTGTGTGTAACGGTTAGATTTTGTGTGGAGGCTATATATACCCCTCCACCTCCTATTCATTCGTGGAGAGAGCCATCAGAACGAACCTACACTTCCAACTTACTATTTCTGAGAGAGAACCACCTACTCATGTGTTGAGGCCAAGATATTCCATTCCTACCATATGAATCTTGATCTCTAGCCTTCCCCAAGTTGCTTTCCACTCAAATCTTCTTTGCACCAGATCCAAAACCTATGAGGGAGAGTTGAGTGTTGGGGAGACTATCATTTGAAGCACAAGAGCAAGGAGTTCATCATCAACGCACCATTTGGTACTTCTTGGAGAGTGGTGTCTCCTAGATTGGCTAGGTGTCACTTGGGAGCCCCCGACAAGATTGTGGAGTTGAACCAAGGAGTTTGTAAGGGCAAGGAGATCGCCTATTTCGTGAAGATCTACCGCTAGTGAGGCAAGTCCTTCGTGGGCGACGGCCATGGTGGGATAGACAAGGTTGCTTCTTCGTGGACCCTTCGTGGGTGGAGCCCTCCATGGACTCGCGCAGTCGTTAACCTTCGTGGGTTGAAGTCTCCATCAACGTGGATGTACGATAGCACCAACTATCGGAACCATGCCAAAAACATCCGTGTCTCCAATTGCGTTTGAATCCTCCAAACCCTTCCCTTTACTTTCTTGCAAGTTGCATGCTTTAATTTCCGCTGCCTATACACTCTTTGCATGCTTGCTTGAATTGTGTGATGATTGCTTGACTTGTCCTAAAATAGCTAAAATCTGGCAAACTCTAAAATTGGGAAAAGGTTAAGTTTTTATTGGTGAAGTAGTCGAATCACCCCCCCCCTCTAGACATACTTCAAGGTCCTACACGTGGTATCAGAGCGTTGGTCTCCATTTGCTTTGATTTCCATAGCTTTTGGTGGTCATAGCCTTGGTTTCACAACCTAAGAGACTATGGTGTCTAGCGAGGGAAATTATCACCGTAGAGGTCCTTACTTTGATGGTACTAATTTTGCTAGTTGGAAGCATAAGATGAAAATGCCTATTCTTGGACATAACCCCGCCATTTGGGCAATTATTTGTATTGCCTTGCAAGGTGAATTCTTCGATGGGAGAGAACCGAACCGTGAAGCTAATGCGGAAGAATTGAAGATGATGCAATACAACGCTCAAGCATGTGACATCATCTTCAACGGATTGTGCCCCGAATAATTCAACAAAATCAGCCGTCTTGAGAATGCAAAGGAAATTTGGGATACTTTGATTGATACGCATGAAGGTACCGAATCCATCAAGGAATCCAAGTTGGATGTGCTCCAAAGTCAGCTTGACAAGTTCAAAATGAAGGATGGTGAAGGTGTCGCTGAAATGTACTCTAGGCTTGCTCTTATCACAAATGAGATTGCCGGCTTAGGGAGTGAAGAGATGACCGACAAATTCATCATCAAGAAAATCCTAAGAGCATTGGATGGAAAGTATGATACCGTGTGCACATTGATCCAAATGATGCCAAACTACAAAGATCTCAAGCCAACGGAAGTCATTGGAAGGTTTGTTGCTCATGAGATGTCACTCAAGGATAAGGAGGAACTTCACAACAAGTCAAGTGGTGCTTACAAAGCCTCAAGTGAAGCCCCCACATAATCAAGTGAGAAACAAACCTTTAATGAAGAATTGAGCTTAATGGTGAAGAACTTCAACAAATTCTACAAAACTAGAAGCAAAGAAAGAAGCTCCAAGTCAAGGTCTCACAATGACAAGAGATATTCTAGTCGTGAGCGCAATTGCTACAATTGTGGGAGACCCGGACACTACTCCAATGAGTGTACGGCACCCTACAAAAGAAGAGAAGATTCTCCAAGAAGAAGGAGCAAAAGAGAAGAATCACCACCAAGAGAGAGGAGGAGTAGAGATGATCATTATGAGCGAAGACCCTCACGAGAAGTAAGGATTCGGAAAGAAAGGACAAGTCATCAAGGAGCTACACAAAGCGAAGACATCAAGCTCATGTTGGTGAATGGGTTTCCGGCTCCGACTCGACAATCACTCCGAGAGAAGCTATCACTCGACTCGAATATACTCAAGATGAAGGTGTTGCCGGTCTAGCACTTGTGTCAACCAACTCCTATGACATATTTGACTCACCAAATGAAGGTGTTGGAAGATGCTTCATGGCCAAAGGTCCAAAGGTAACACATCCCGAGTATGTTGATTTTAATAGTGATGAAGATGACTTGCTTGTGGATGATGATTTACTTGTTGACAACTCTAGTGATGAATACTATCATGAAACGTCAATTAATCATGCTAATCAAACGAATGACAATGATAAGGAGAAAATTGAGCTTTTAACTAAAGAACTAAACACTCTTAAGTTGGTTCATGAAACTATCTTCGAAGATCATCGAGAACTTTTAAGGGCTCATGAGAAGTTACGCTTTGAAAAGATCAATCTTGAGCAAGAGCATGAGTTCTTAAAGGCAATCAATGATGATCTCCGCTAGAAAAGTTATTCTTACATTGCCAAGCGTTTACTCTTATCTACTTACATGCCTCAAATCAAGTCTAGTAGCAAGTACAAGAAAGATACTTCCTCTAGTAGTAACAATAATAATGTCAAATCCAATGTTGTTGCTTCTAGTAGTTCTCTTGATTCCAATAATGATTCTCTTAGCCAAGTTACTCTTGAGCAAGAAAATAGTTTATTGAAGGGAATTATAGAGAAAGGTGTTTACAAGAGCATTGCCGGGAGTAAGCAATTCGAGGAAATTTTACGCAAGCAAGGAAGGCACCGGAAGAATCAAGGTGTTGGTTTTGAACGAAAGTTCAACGCCAATGGAGTTGAGTGGGAAGAAGATCAATACCCCAAGATAAAGTTTGTTCCTCAACAAGAGAAGTATGATCCTACTTCCTTCAAGGGGACACAAGCTCAAGATGATCTTCCACCACAAGACCACAAGAACAAAGGCATGGACAAGCTTCGAGAAGAGATTCATGCATTTGAAGAAGCACCTAAAGCCTCGTTCAAGTGGGTCCCCAAGACTACGTCAAGTTCTACTTCATCAAGTACAACTACAACTCCAAGGATTCCCATCAAGATGATGTGGATCCCGAAGAAGAAGAACTAGAGAGTTCTTGAGGGTGACTCCACCAACATTCTTCACTCATATCATTTTGGCAAGAACAAGTGCAATCAACTTTCACATCTTGCACTAGTTCAAGGAGTCACAAACCCTCATGTTGGTAAGGCAAGGGATAAGGTAACCTAATGTTTTCATGGACATTGTCGGTGTCAAAACCGGAGGATCTCGGGTAGGGGGTCCCGAACTGTGCGTCTAGGCGGATGGTAACAGGAGACAAGGGACACGATGTTTTTACCCAGGTTCGGGCCCTCTCGATGGAGGTAATACCCAACTCCTGCTTGAATAATATTGATGATATGGGTAGTACAAGAGTAGATCTACCACGAGATCAGAGAGGCTAAACCCTAGAAGCTAGCCTATGGTATGATTGTTGTTCGTCCCCACGGACTAAAACCCTTCGGTTTATATAGACACCGAATAGGGTTAGGGTTACAGAGTCGGTTACAATGGTAGGAGATCTACATATCGGTATCGCCAAGCTTGCCTTCCACGCCAGAGAAAGTCCCATACGGACACGGGATGAAGTCTTCAATCTTGTATCTTCATAGTCTAGAGTCCGCCTAAGATGATAGTTCGCTATCCGGACACCCCTAGTCCAGACTCCTCGGTAGCCCTGAACCAGGCTTCAATGACGATGAGTCCGGCGCGCATATTATCTTCGGCATTGCAAGGCGGGTTCCTCCTTCGAATACTTCATAGAAGGTTTTGAACACAAGGATAGTGTCCGGCTCTGCAAAACAAGTTCCACATACCACCATAGAGAGAATAATTTTTTGCACAGATCTGCTGACGTATTCCGCGGCGTGACATCACACCACGGCCAGGCCTTTATTCGAATCATTTTTTACTGTCCACCTCAGCGCGTTTAGCGAGGCGGTTTCCTTGGCACGTCTTATCGAAGCGTAGATCGTGCCCCCTTATTCCGGGATTCTCATCAATACGGACGTGGGTAACCCGACCGTGCCCGTTGGCACGCCTCCTCTATCGAAGGCGAGTCCCAATTGAGCACGGGGAGGGCTCTTGGTATTCAACCTCTTTATAATGAGATCAAGACCCTCTTCTTTTTTCCACCCTCCATCGAATTCGCCTCGCGCTTCGAGTTCTAACACCCAAAGCTTCAGATTTAGGCGCTTCGGACCTTCGACGATGTCCAGCTCCGACCAGTTCGGCCGATGGATGTCTTCTTCCGTCACAGAAGAAGATGTGCTAAAGCTGCGAGACGCCAGGTATCTAACCGGCGAGATTTCGCATAGGCTGCTTGCTCCAGGGCAGGTCATTCCCACTCCCGAGCCCGGCGAGAGCGTGGTGTTTGTGTCTCACTTCCTTCGGGGTTTAGGCTTCCCGGCGGATCCCTTTGTGCGGGGGCTCATGTTTTATTATGGGCTGGATTTCCATTACTTGAATCCGGAGTCCATCCTCCATATCTCGTCATTCATTGTCGTATGTGAAGCCTTCCTCCATATTACCCCTCACTTTGGATTGTGGCTCAAGACCTTCAAGGTGGAGCCAAGATGATCGAGGGCAACAAGCAGAGGCGGAGGGCGGTCATAAGCAAGTGTCTTGATGCTGCGTGCCGAGGGCTCTTTTCAAGAGGATCTTGGTTTGTGGCAACGGGAGTGGTTTTATATCACCGCTCCTGGGGCACCAAATGGGTGGCGCCACCGCCTTCCGCTCAGTCCACCACAGTGGCATCATGGGTCAACGGGGGCTCGACTGGGGCCGTCCAAGGACGTTGCTTTCTGTTGCAGGGCCGATTCGAGACCTCCAAGAAAGAGAGATCAATCTGGTCGTGGCGGCGCAGGTTATGCTGATTGGCGCCTTTACGCCTGCAAATGTCGCCCCCTCCGTCTGTGGGAGTTTAATCCGGAGGGACCACGAGCTCTCCAACATTTTATGGGCGCGACGCCCAAGGAGATGTACAAACTGTTGTTCGGATCACAAGAGAAGTGTCCGGACTTGACCGAGGACGCAGGCCTAAGCTGCAATCACCCAGATAGTCAAGTAAGTAAACCTGTAACCGAACAGGCTGTTCATTCATTTATCATATATATGCCCTTTAAGGGAGCCGTTTCTTGAACAGGAGTGGATAGCCAAGGCAAAGTTGATAAGGTGTCCAGCTCCCCTCCCAGAGACCACGCCGGATCCCATCTGACCAAGATGTTGAAGGCCGCGCCTTTTAAAGAAGGCGAAGGGGGAGCAGGAAGAAACTGCCTCCATGAAGGAGGCTTTCAAGGAAGAGGGATCAGGATCCTCCTCCAAGGGAGAAGAGGACCGCTCAAGACCCGGAAGCCAAGGCCTCAAACGGGAAAGAAGTCTTCGTCGAGAAAGTCCGCGCAGGGAAGTATCCCAGCCGCACTATTTCCCAAGGGATCAGCCCTCAATGAGCCGTAAGTAAAAAGAAGGGTCCTGTGAATAAAGAACATCCCTGTATTTATTTCTGAAGATAACCGAAATTGTGCCTTGTAGTTCGGATCTCAGCCCTTCTCAGCAGAGCTCGTCTTCGGGGGATCTTCGTCCGGAGATGATACAGAGCGAAACGCCTCAACCAATCGCGCCTTCGTGCGATGCGGGCGACCCTGAAGTGTCGTCACGGAGAGTTTCCCTGAGTCCGGCGGGGCCGGACGGTCCGGCGGCAACTAGCGTGCGGTCGGAGGAGCTGAAGGACCTGCTCGGGCGAGCGTATATCTCAGAAGATCACCGAGCGCTAATGGCTACGGTAATTGAAAGAATTGCATTCGCTGAGAGCGGATTGCATGAAGCCGCCAGAAGTTTACTGACGGGGTTTGAGGTACGAAAAAAAATGATGTACCTTCTGACAGTTATGCATATAGAATGCGCCCTATATAGATAGTAGCCCCTGAGACTCGGTATGCTGTCACAACTGACAGCGTGCCGAGGATCATAATCTCAGTACTAACATGTCGCCGTTCCTATGTAGGTGGCGGGGCGTCCGGTGGCTAGCCGGACTGATGAATTTGCCGGACTAAAGCGGCAACTTGACGAGGCGGATGCGGACATCACGCTGGTCAATAAACGGTTTGCTGGGTCACAAGGTATGCGACTTCTCCGCGGACACCTGGTAAGGGAGCTTGACGCCCATGCCTTACTACTTGTATGCTTTGATGCAGACGGTGCCGCTGCTGTGGAGAGGCTGCGAGTAGAACTTGCCCGAGCTAAAGAGCAAGCCCGAAAGAGTAATGCGGCCGCTTTAAAGGCGGCCGAAGAGCTGAAAGCCGAACGGGCTGCTCTTCGCCAAGCAAAGAGGAAATGGCCGATTTGGACCTGAAACGAAGAATACTACCGACCGCTGCGAGGTTCTTGAAAAGAACGTCAAGCGGAACAAGAGGACCTGAAAAAGGCCACCGCCGAATCCAAGGATGCCGTTCGCTATGAGAGCTGCCAAGGAGGAGCTGAGTCGGGCGGGGATATTGCGGCTGGAAAACCGCTTTCGCTGCGGAGGAAATATACGGATCCGAAGTATGCTCAGTTGGACAAGCTGTGGCGTTCGGAGGATGCTTATCTGGACTTAGCAGCGAGCGCTGCGGACGCGATTGAGCACTTCCGAGGCCAGAAGGGGCACAGAAGGGAAGAGCTATTTTGGTCGCAATTCCATAGTCCGGAGCGTCCTCTTCCGTTTACTGAGCGGTTGGCCGAATGGGCCGAGCTGAACCGATTATCCGGACTTCCCATGAAGCATGTCATGACTCATTTGTGGCCAGGCGGACCCCAGCCGAAGAGTTATTTTGGCTTAGTGCAGCAATTCCTTGGTGCGGTACCGCGTATCGACGCAATGAAGCGGTCGGCGTGTATTGAGGGGGCGCAGATGGCTCTTGCCCGTGTCAAGGCATACTGGGCTGAGATGAAGGCCACCGATATTGCGTCCCCAGATTCGGACGGCAGCCGAGTACCAGTCAAGCGCTATTTTGAGGAAGTTCTTCCGGGCGCTCGTTTAATAGAGACGCAGTGCTCGAAGGATGTTATGTTTGAATGACATGTATAATTTTACTAAACAACGTGTCAATTTAATGTAAGAGCTTTTTATACTTGTGCCTTCAAGTAGCAAACTACCTCCTGTGCGGCCGTTGATGTATATATGTATATAACCTGAAAGATGGCAGTCTTCGGCTTCAGCCCCCACACACATAGTGCGGGGGTGTTTGCAAAGAAGTCGCGCTTTCACACTTAATCCAACGTCTTGGTCCTATAAAGGAGGTGGTAGCATAGCAAACTAGGCAACTAGACTATAATGCTTTATCACTTTCACTTAGCCATAGGAGTTCGATGGTGGGCCTACTATATAGCCCCTGGGGGCACCGCACTCTCCGAATTAAAGTGCGTATGTGCTGACCGAAAACGGTCCTTCGTTAATGCGGAGGAATTCTAAACATTCCGTGACTCATCGAGTGGTTGACCAGTCTCTCGCTATATCATAACAGTCAATTTTCAGCTTTCATCGAGGTGCTCGCCGGCGAACCGGGCACAATCGCAGAGTTCTCCTGGTGCCGCGTTAGCCAATAGAACGGAACGTAAGGCAGCAAAACACAGGAGCCGGGCAAACCCAACATTTGACCAAAGACATGATTCGGAGCTGATGCATATAAGGCCTAAATCGAGACGCCGAACACTCCCTAAGGTATTCGGTCTTTTATAAAGCGGGCCGAACAATGCCCTTGGTAACAAGCCCCTGGTGTCCAGGTACGTGCAAATTTCTGACGCGGCCGATGCCAAAACGCCAGCCTCCTCCACGGTTATAATAAGATACCGGGGGATGAGTAACAACAAGAGACAGTGAAAAAGGTTTACGCAGGGTCTTAATCTGAAAAGAATCCTTGCAACGGGTCCCTGCTGCACGTCTGCGCCTGTGTCTCCGTTGCGCCGTATCCTGGAAGGGTATAACACGACGTTCATCTCTAAAAGAGAGGAACTTAGTTTGAAAAAGATCGCGCTAAAATGTAATTGGAAATAAAATAGAGTATGATTCAAAAATGAGTAAAATTGAGCTTTATTGTCTCTAGTTGTACATGCGTGGAGCCCCTTGTAAGGGGGGTACGCGGCTAGTAAGCATCATGTTTATTTATGCCGGACTCGCCTAACCGTGTCCGAGGTCTGAACGACCTGCTTTAGACGCTTTTGGCCAGCAAGGCCGTATTAGTGTGAGGCTGTTAAGGCAGTCTCACATTCTTTCCTTGAGGGACACGCGCAGCTTCCCTTGAATGAAATGATGCCTCATGGACCGGGCATTTTAAGTTTAAGAGATGCATAATGTGGTATTGCGTTAAAGCGGGCGAAAGCTTCACGTCCCAGTAGTGCTTGATGGCTACTTTTAAATGGGGCGATGTGGAAGACCAACTTTTCCCGACGGAAGTTGTCAGGTGAGCCGAACATAACTTCCAATAGTAGGGAGCCCGTACAACGGGCATATGTGCCTGGCATTATTCCTTGGAAGGAAGTGTTGCTATGGCTAATCCTGTTTGGGTTTATCCCCATGTTGCGGATTGTGTCCTGACATAGCAGGTTTAAATCACTGTTGCTGTCCATTAGGACTTGCGTAAATTGAAGACCGTCGATTATAGGTTCTAGTATCAAGTTAGTCCATCCTGCGTTCCGGATACTTTCGGAGTAGTCCTGATGGTCGAAGGTAATTGGTTTTGACAACCAGTGTTGGGACTCCGCTGGGGTAGATTGTGCGGCGCGTAGTTCAATGGGTGCCGCTCTGTTTTCCCCTTTTGTTACTTGAAGTAAGTTGACCTCTTGTGGGAAATTCTTTTGTTTTCTGGGGCTCTGCTTGTGGTGCTCGTCATCATCCTCACTTGGTGTGTCGAGCCCCTTGTGTTCGGCGTTGAGTCTGCCGGACTGCTTGAAGACCCAACAATCTCTATGGGTATGGTTTGCAGGCTTCCCGGGAGTACTGTGGATTTGGCATATCTTGTCCAAGATTTTGCTTAAGTTGGATAGCTCATCGCTATTGTCCTTAAGGGGTAGTTTTTTATTGTTCTGCCGTGAGCTTTTGAATCCGGCGTTGACTGCCGCGCTCTTTGGACCATTCCCCTTAATCCGGCACTGGTCCTTGCTGCGTCGTGGTTTCCCATTCCCATCCCTGACTTCAGATGTACTTGGGTCGCTGGTACTGCATCTTGCTAGCCAGTTATCCTCTCCCGCGCATAAGCGGGTCATGAGGCTTGTTAGTGCGGCCATTGTTCTTGGCTTTTCCTGGCCAAGGTGTCTGGCGAGCCATTCATCTCGGACGTTGTGTTTAAAAGCTGCTAAGGCTTCGGCGTCCGGACAGTCGACTATTTGGTTCTTTTTGGTGAGGAACCTGTTCCAGAATTTTCGAGCTGACTCCCCGGGCTGTTGGGTTATATGACTTAGATAGTCTGCGTCCGGAGGTCGGACATAGGTTCCCTGGAAATTGGCCCGAAAAGCATCCTCAAGCTCTTCCCAACTACCAATGGTGTTTTCGGGGAGGCTTTTAAGCCAATGCGGGCTAGCCCTTTGAGCTTGAGGGTAGGTATTTTCTGGCGTGGAGATCATCTCCTCCGCCATGTGTATGTGGAGGATATAATCCTCAATCCAGACTCGTGGTGCATCATTCGTCAGATGCCTCTATGTTTACGGGCTTGAATCCCGCTGAAATTTATGATCCAGCACCTCATCGGTGAAACATAGAGGGTGCGGCGCCCGTATTTGGGTGTCTTTGTGATGTTCGGATATTTGGCGTGTTGTATTGCTCGCCAGAACTTGTTTCCTTGGCCCGTAGATAGATCTAACTGGGCCATCCTTTTGGTGCGAATCCTTATGCGGATCGCGTCGGCTTGTGTCTGGCGCCACTTGCCGCTCTCGTTTGCCATGTGGTCGTCTATCCGACCCGCGGCCTCTTTGTTTTTTGATCGTGGGGCTCTGCGGCCTCCTCATCGAATTCGGCGTAGTTTGCGCTTTGGGTAGCTCTTTGCTTGGCGGCTGTCGCCATATTTGTCTGCAGTGTTGAGTAATTTGCTCCATCTCATTGGTCGTCTTCCGCTGTTACGAGCCTCTATTTCTGCTTTTTCAAGCTACGCACGATGGCGAGGAGCTCTTTGTGGAGGTTCTTGATCCAATAGCGTGTCCGGCATGAGATCGTCCGGACTATTGTCCTTGCCGGGACAAGTTGTTTGTCCAAGTTGGCCTGTTCGGATGGTTGCTCAATGGCATGTTCGTCGTCGGCGGCTTACCCTGCTCTATGGCTGGGTGCGTGTGGGCGCTATCTTTGTCGAGGTGGGGTTTTGGCGGCGCGCCACGCCGCTTTGATCGCTTCTTCGAGGGAATTTTCTTTCGCAGCGTCTCGTCGTTCCTCGTTATCGCTTCCCTTAGGTGTGTCCACCATATATATATCGTAAGTTGAGGTGGCCATCCAGTGCCCTGTGGGCGCTGGTTCTTGGTCGTCTCCGGCGTCGTCGTCCATATCGTCGATGTCCTCGGAGTGGAAGTCGAGCATGTCTGTTAAGTAATCGACAGTGGCTACAAAGTGGGTGGTGGGTGGGCGTTGAATTTCTTCGTCGTCCAAATCCCAATCTTCCTGACCGTAGTTCGGCCAGGGCTCCCCTAACAAAGAGAGAGACTTTAATGAGTTCAGGATATCGCCAAAGGGCGAGTGCTGAAAGATGTCCGCGGCGGTGAACTCCATAACCGGCACCCAGTCGGATTCGACTGGCAGGGGCGCGGGATGTTCGGAGTCCGGAAAGGATTCTGGCACCTGGGAGTCATGAGCTTTGCAAAGGACAGGGATGGTGTTCGCCTCAATCGCCGTAGAGATTTCAGCGCCCGAGGCGGTGTCCAACCAACCGTCCTCGATCGGCGAAACCGGCCCCAGATTAAGGGTCGGAGTGGGCACTGGTGCGGCCTCCAGGACACTGTTCGGCGGCAGAGCTAGATCGTACCCATCGAGACAGTGCGGCACGCTCGGCTGTGGCTCAAATCCGTCGAAGATCAAGTCTCCGCGGACATCGGCCGTATAGTTCAAGCTTCCAAATCTGACCTGATGGCCGGGCGTAGCTTCGATCTGCTCGGATGGCCTAGCGAATTGGCCCGATGCAAAGCCGCCGAATCTGAAGATCTGTCCGGGAGAAAAGTCTCACCTGGACTGCGTCGTTTCGATGATTGAAGGAGCCATCGGGCCTATAGGTGGCGACACGAGGAACTCTCAATGAAAGCACCAATGTCGGTGTCAAAACCGGCGGATCTCGGGTAGGGGTCCCGAATCTGTGCGTCTAGGCGGATGGTAACAGGAGACAAGGGACACGATGTTTTACCTGTGTTGGGCCCTCTCGATGGAGGTAATACCCTATTCTGCTTGATTAATATTGATGATATGGGTAGTACAAGAGTAGATCTACCACGAGATCGAGAGGCTAAACCCTAGAAGCTAGCCTATGGTATGATTGTTGTTCGCCCCACGGACTAAAACCCTTTGGTTTATATAGACCTTTGAATAGGGTTAGGGTTACCGCAGTCGGTTACTTTGGTAGGAGATCTACATATCCAGATCGCCAAGCTTGCCTTCCACGCCAAGGAAAGTCCCATCTGGACATGGGACGAAGTCTTCAATCTTGTATCTTCATAGTGTAGGAGTCCGGCCAAAGATGATAGTTCGGCTATCCGGACACCCCCTAGTCCAGGACTCCCTCAGACATCATCTTTTGTGTGCATCACTCTATGTCTATTCTTGTTTGTTCCTTGTGGGACTAACCCATGTAGGCAAGTTGAAAGTGCAACTCACTCCAAAGGATTGCTCCAAATGATCTACATCAACATTGAGCATCTACATCTTCAACACCTACATGAAGTCATCATCGACAAAACCCAAGGTTAGTTCATCCCTCTAAGGGGGGATCTCACATCTAGGGGGAGCTTAACTCTAAGAATTGAGTCAAAGCAACTCTAATGGTGTGAACACATTAATGCGTTATGTAAAAGTGGTAACCCCACCTGAGCTTAAATGATGAGTATGACCTATGATCAAATGTTCTCATTTGACTCCTAAGTCAATATACTCATATATAGATAACCGAGTCATCGCCAATTGCTTGATAGATGCTAAAATTGGTTGTGCATGCTTTGCCACATATTTCAATTGCCATCTTATTGTGTGAGCATGTTGGTGCATATTTTACTCATTCATGGACATCCACTTGTTGTTTTGTTTGTTTGGATTCTTTTCTATGTGCCAAGTGGATGGACAAGAATGCCTAAGAACCTTCTTTAACTCTCTATGCTTTTCTCGTCTCAAACTCTATTCATGCTACATCACAAAATTTGATCAAGTCAGATTCGAACCACTCTGTGTGAGGAGCACTCGAAATCCCCAATTCGTCATAGACTTAAACTTCCAAAAACTCTTAGTGGTTCTCGGTCTGACCGATCCTTCCATTTCGGTCCTACTGAGATCATCAAGTTGATCTGAGTTTTCAATCTCGGTGCAACCGATTTGAACTTTTCGGCCTCACCAATTTGCTGTAAATGAACACAGTTATGCATCTCGGTGCCGCCGAGTTTTTCCACTTGGTCACACCGACAGGGTCGAGCTATATATATAGCCACGGGCAAAATTTTGGAAATTTCTCCGAAACCCTTCGCCCACGCAACAGCTCGCTCTGCCATCGTGGTCTCGGATCGTATCCTCGCCGCTTGACAGCCTCCGTCGCTGGTCTCCGCCACAAATCAACGGATTTCGTCCCGTCGTTGCCGCCGTAGCAAGTCCACCGCCAAGTTAGGGTATGGACTTAATCTTTGTGCTATCCACGTCTGATTCCTGGCACATTGTTTTCATATTGATTCTTGTCACGATTGAAACTCTTCTATCTAGCCAAAGTAGTTCATAGATTAGGTGTGATTCAAATTTTTAGGGTTAGGTTTCCGCCGAAACCATCTCGGACCCACCGAGTTGAAAAACTCGGTCTCACCGATTTAGCTTATGCCATTGCACTAGTGACTCTCAGTCTGACCGAGAATTACTTATCATTGCAACCGATTTAAGGATTCTGTGAAACCCTAGCAGTCTCGGTACCACTGAACTGAAACTCGGTCCAATCGACATCATCAGTTTAGGTTCCAAAACTGCTTCGGTATCACCGAGTTTAAAAATCGGTGGATCCGAAATGCTTTCTGTGGAAAACTAAGACTGAACTTTTGAGTCATTCTTTTGCAAAAACCTCTGCATTTTGTGATGCTCATCTTTTCTATCTCATCTATAACTCTTCACAGGGTCAGCAATCAGCTTTTGCATTATGTCTGATCAAAGTGACAGCCAGAACAGGTCAGAAGAGCAGATGGACTTGAGTGAGGGCACTAGTCCCTCAACTTCAGATGAAGGGAGCAGAAGTACTCCTAGCAATTTGCCTAAGGCTGCAACTAGGCAAAGGAGGAAAAGAACTTCAGATTCAGAGGATGAAGATTACAAAGCTGAGGAAGATGAGGCTACTTCCAAGAAAGAGGTGCTCAAGAAGGAATATGGCTCAGCAAAGAATACAAAGCCAGGCATGAAGATCAAAAGGCCTGCAGGAAGACAACCAATGTCCAAGGCAAGAGCATCAACTCAACAGCCTAAAAGGCCTGATCCCAAAGAGCCAGCTGCTGAAGGAAAGAAGAGGAAGGAAAGGGTCAAGAAGACCATGGCCAAAATTGTTGGTCAACCTTCCATGATGGAAGAGGAAGAGCTTGCTGCACCAGCTACGAAGGCAGCTAGGCTTATGGGAGATGCAATCAGATCAGGGGCTGCAACATCCAAGCCCAAGGAAACACCCAAAGCTGCCTCCAAGGCCAAGCAAGTTCAAAAGAGGAATACTAGGAGTATTCCAGCTGCTGAGAAGAACAAGGCCCCAGTGCCCAATGTTGCTGAAGATTCAGAAGAAGAAGGTGTCGGTGTACTAGAGTAGGGGTACCCTAGTATCGCGAACTCGTGCACGGGCAGTTGCAGCGCCCCGCGGCAGGGCTTGCCTAGTGACCGCCAAGGTCCTCCGCGGCTCCTTTGGAGCCATTCAAGAACAAAGTATTCAAGACCCCGGCAAGAGGAGCTTGCCGGGAAGGCCACTCAGGGCACGAAGGAAACAAGACCCCGGCAAGAGGAGCTTGCCGGGAAGGCTTGGTGAGCAACAAGCTCCCGAGCGCGACAAGGATTCAGCCGCGGCAAGGTGCTTGCCGCGGCAGGCAACCTCTCTTCATCTCCGCTCCAGCTCATCCACCAACGTGTCGCCATGGGGCCATTCCAGGCGTGCGTGTCAAGAGGCTGTGCAGCCAGCGGGGAGCAGCGATAAGCGGCGCTGACAAGCTTACCATCGTGGCAAACGGTGGTGCACTTGACGGTCCCTGTTGCACTGTTTAGGCGACAGGGACGGGCATTTATTGATCTTGTCCCTTGCCGTCAGAGTTAGGTATATGCACTGTACACTGTACAAGTCGGTGTACCAACTACTGTTTTTCCATTTGTACCCTCATCTACGTTGCCACCTGTCGGTGACCCCTTGAGCCTATAAAAGGAGGCCCGTGTGCAACGTAGATAGGGTTCGGTTCGGTTCGGCTCCATTCGGTTCATTCGACTCACTCGAGACTACACACACTCAAGCTAGGTTTTGTAGCTCTCATTGCTCCCTAGCAAGAACACAATACAATCAACCAAGCAGCAGTAGGAGTATTATCTCCCCGGAGAGCTCCGAAGCTGGGTAAACTACTCGTGTGCATCGCCTCGATCTGCTCTTCGTGCAATCTCCGCCCCCCTCCGAACCGAAAGGGACTCGGTCCGCCAGGTCCCATAGGTGTTCGTGGGTCACGATCAGCTTCCCCGACATCTTTGGCGCGCCAGGTAGGGGAACGTCGAGGCTGTGTGAACCTGATCCAGCGGTCACACGAGCAACTTCTTCATCACCTTCATCAACATGCCACCGAAGAAGAAGGCTTCGGCGGCAGCAGAGCCGTCCACGTCAAACCCACCACCACCGGAGCTGACGAGTGGTGGGGAAGACGCTGGCGGAGGAACCGGCGTCGTCGAGGGAGCCCACGACGCTGCCAAGTCCAAGGACAAGGCGGCGCAGACCTCGGCGTCCGGATACGTACCGCGTCCATCTCAGGAGGCGTGAGACCGACAGCGTCATGGCGCTCGCAGCGCCATACGCTCGTTCGATGAAGGCCAAGCTGGAGGATCCCAAAGCCCTCGAGACCAGCATGCACGCCAGCATGCTGGTACGAGCGGAGTACGATCGCCTGGACGGGATGCTGCTCCTTCTAACTTGGTTAGAAGTCCGAGCATATCCCGTTCCTCGCGCCGTACGCCATTGCCACCCACCACTCTAGCAGAAGCCTTGGCGAGAGCTCAACTGCTTCTAGACTACCCTCCAACGGCCGACAAGGTCGACGAATGGAGGGCCACCATCCAGAGTCTCATCGGCTTCGCCAACGCCGACACTCCGCGGCAACCAACTGCATCCTTGCCGCGGCGAGACGACAAGGCGCGAGCCGGTGGCGACGAGACATGCGGGGTGCAACCACCATGCACTCCCCATCCAGAAGGCCAAGATCACCAGCTCCTCGGATCCATCTCGACAGCGACTCCACCGCGTCATCGGATCCACGAGCTCGCCGTGATCAGCGCCAAGTTCTTCAATAACGGCAACAAGAAGATGCTCGAACTCGCATCGAGCGCCGTAGAGAAGCGCGGCGTCAATCCGACCAGCGTGCTGGGCCTGCTGTCGACATGCAAGCGCCAGGGGAACCAGGTGACTTGCCGTACGCGGTAGGTTGCCCTGCGTTCACTCGTGAGCTGCGGCAAGTCCAGTGGCCCGACAAGAAAAACTTCAAGCCAGATGTGCCAGAGAAGAATGATGGCAGGACGCATCCATCGGAGTTCCTCAGCATCTACACCATTGCGGTGCAGGCTACGGGGGGACGAGACGACAAGATCCTCGCCAACTACTTCCCGCTGGTACTCAAGCCAAATGTCAGATCTTGGCTCATGCACTTGCCGGACAGTTCCATATCTTCTTGGGCAGATCTATGCCATCAGTTTGTTGGCGCCTTCACAGGCGGCCACAAATCCTCATGGCCAAGAGAGTGACCTTCACCTGCTCGCCCAGAAGGAAGGAGAGTCCCTGCACAAGTTCATCCAGAGATTCAGCCGTGTGCACTACAACATCCCAGATGTCCACCCTGCCGCGGTGATCAGCGCGTTTCACCAGAACATGCGGAACCGCAGGATGAGGGAGGAGATGGCGATGTGTAAAGTCAAGGACGTCAGTGAGCTGTATGTCTTGGCCGACAAGTGTGCACGTGCTGAAGAAGGGAGAAGACTCCCAGGAGAGAATGTGGAAGCAGGATCTGACAGTGAGGAGACCGCCCCGGCAAAGAAGAGCCACCGGCGGAACAACAGAAAGTAGAAGAGCAAAGAGGTACTAGTTGTCGAGCAGTCCGACAACGGAGGTGGCGCCAAGAAGGCCAAGGTTGGTGGCTCCGGCAAGGAGGTCGCCGCTGACACCGACCGCCAAGCTGTGGCGGCCGCCGACAAGCAGGACAGCTCCAACAAACAGTACTGCAAGATTCACCGCATGAAGGGCCATGACATCCAGAGCTGCAAGAAAGTCGAGCAGCTTGTTGAACTGCAGAAGGTTGAGTACGAGCGGCAAGACAAGGAGAAGGCTCAGGAGGGTGCTGGGGCAGCTAGCAAGAAGAGACCCGGCCGGGGAGGACGCCGCGGCAAGGCCAAGCAGCGGCAAGGAGATAGACCTCCCCGCGGCCGCGACAAGAATGAAGACGACGATGACGATGAAGATATGGAAGACGATGAAGCTGATGAGCAGGAGTTTCAGAAAGCAACGGAGGTCCTCTGCGTTGACGGTGGTGCTTCTGTGCATACCTCACACCGCCAACTCAAACAATGGATGCGGGAGGTTAATGCAGCAGAACCATCCGTAGAGTCACGTAGGCCTCTGAAGTGGTCCAGCACGCCTATCATCTTCGATATTGAGGACCACCCTGATCGCGTAACTGTGGTCGGGTGTTTGCCGATGTTGGTCTCACCAACCATCCGCAACCTCAAGGTCACCAAGATGTTAGTTGGCGGGGCCGGCTTAAACCTGATCTCCTCCGCAGTACTCCGAAGCTTCAAATCCCTGACAGCGAGCTCGACGAGACTGGAACTTTCCAAGGAATCAACCCAGGAAGGAGCAAGCCCAAGGGGAAGATCACACTGCCGGTAACATTTGTCAGCGAACTGAATTTCAAGACTGAGAGGGTCACATTCGACGTTGCTGATTTCCCATTGCCCTACAATCGAATACTTGGCCGACTAGCACTCGCCAAGTTCATGGCAGCCTCTCATTATGCATACAATTTGCTCAAGATGCCCGGCCCGATAAGTGTCATTTCTGTTCATGGCGACATGAAAGATGCTCTTATCTGCGCCGACAAGATTTACCGGGAAGCAGCAGCTGCGACAGATAGCAAATCACTTGCCGCTGAAGCTCCCGGGAGGAAGAAGAAGACCACTTTGTCCGGCAAGAGCTCTGATGCCCACTCCGGCAAGCGCACCTCTTCGGAGTGCTGCGCAACCGTCGAGGACGCACCATCGAGCTCCACCGGCAAGTGCAAGAAGATGATGGCAGCTCCGCCGAAGACCAAGGTGTCCGCCAAGGAGGACGGCACTGGTGGTACCTTCACCATCAGTGCCACGCTTGACCCTAAATAGGAAGGCGAGCTCGTTGCTTTCCTGCGGGCGAATGTCGATGTGTTTGCATGGCAACCGTCGACATCCCGGTATTCTGTGAAAGTAATTGAGCACCACCTAGCTGTCTGTCCTCATGAGCGCCCATCAAGCAAAAAGTCGAAGCAGCGGTGGGCGCCAAGAATTCATAGCGAAGAGATCAAGCTGGAAGCGGCAGGCCTTGTCGGAGAGTGCTCCATCCCGTGGTTGGCCAATCCGGTAGTTGTGCGCAAGGCAAATGGGAAATGGAGACTTTGTATTGACTTCACAGATGTTAATAAAGCTTGTCCCAAAGACCCATTTCCCTTGCCACGTATCGACCAGATTGTCGACTCCACGGCTGGATGTGATTTGCTTTCATTTCTTGATGCATATTCAGGATATCATCAGATCTTCATGGCAGAAGAGGACGAAGAGAAAACCACATTCATTACACCATGTGGCACATACTGTTTTATACGGATGCCTTTTGGTTTGAAGAATGCTGGTTCAACGTTTGCAAGAGTGGTCCACGACGCTTTTGAGCCCCAAATGCACAGAAATGTAGAAGCCTACATGGATGACATAGTGGTCAAGAGCAAGGACAAAGCAACTCTGGTTCAAGATTTGGATGAGACCTTTACAAATCTGCGCAAGATCAACCTCAAGCTCAACCCCGAGAAGTGCGTGTTTGGAGTTCCTTCCGGCAAGCTTCTCGGGTTCTTCGTGTCTCAGCGGGGAATTGAAGCCAACCCAGACAATATTAAGGCCATTGAGCAGATTGAAGCACCAAGGCGCGTCAAGGATGTACGAAGACTTGCCGGTTGCGTGGCTGCTCTCAGCATGTTTATCTCTAGGTCTGCTGAGCACGCCTACGCCATTTTCAAGATTTTGAAAAGGCAGGTCAATGAAATGGACTCCCGAAGCGGAGGCTGCGCTGCAGGACTTAAAGAGGTACCTGTCCTCCACTCCAATACTTGTCGCACCTAGTCCACAAGAGAAGTTGTTGCTGTACATAGCGGCAACCAATCAAGTGGTTAGTGCTGCGTTAGTAGCGGAAAGGGAGGCGGATGATGAGCCGGCAACCGAGGCAGATGCATCCAGCGACAAGCAGGGGGCTTCACCGTCAAGCTCTGGTCCCAACAAGAACGGATCTGCGCAGGATTGCGAGAAGATGCAGAAAAGGATGGTGCAGCGCCCAGTCTACTTTGTCAGTTCCCTTCTGCAGGGGGCTAGGTCAAGGTACTCTGGTGTGCAGAAATTTCTTTTCGGCCTCCTCATGGCCTCGAGAAAGCTGCGCCATTACTTCCAAGCACACGAGATAATAGTTGTCACTCGCTTTCCGCTGAAGAGGATATTGCAGAATCCAGAAGCAACAGGCAGGATTGTCGAGTGGGCACTGGAACTGTCAAGTTTTGGCCTCAAGTTTGAAAGCACTTCAACTATCCAAAGCAGAGCACTGGCAGATTTTATAGCAGAGTGGACGCCGACGCAAGATGAAGAAATTCCAGAGACGAGTATCCCCGTCAAGGAAGCAAGTAAAGAGTGGCTTATGTACTTTGATGGTGCCTTCTCGCTGCAAGGCGCCGGTGCCGGCGTGCTGCTTATCGCACCCACCGGAGAGCACCTCAAGTACATAGTCCAGATGCACTTTCCCAAGGAGCAAGAAACAAATAATACTGCAGAGTATGAAGGTTTTCTTGCCGGTCTCAGGATTGCAGTGGACCTTGGGATCAGGAAGCTTATTGTCAGGGGTGACTCGCAGCTTGTCGTCTGCCAAGTGAACAAAGATTATCAGAGTCCGTTGATGGAAGCCTACGTTGATGAAGTGAGAAAGCTAGAAGAACACTTTGAAGGCCTGCAAATGGAACATGTTCCAAGAGCTCAGAATGATATTGCTGATGGCCTGTCAAAGTGCGCCACACTCAAGTTACCTGTGGAACCAGGGATTTTTGTGCTCAAGCTGACTCAACCAACTGTAACACCATCAACTGGACAGAACAAGAAGAGGAAGTTGGTTTCTGGTGACTACTTTCCGGCAGAGCTCCCTGAAGCCACCGCCAAGAAAGTCCCCAAAATCAACGCAGATATCGCTGAGGAGCAGCTGCTCCGACAAGCCCTGTGGTTTGTTTCGTTGAAGCGGGCGCTCCCGACAAGTTTTGCTCCGGCAAGCTTGCCGGGGATCATCAAGCTCCGGTTGAGCCGCAGGTTCTTGCCGTAGAAGCTGATGTTCCCGCAGCGGCAGATGTGCCTTTAGTCCTTGCTGTCGAGCCGCAAGCTACAGCATGGGCACAGCAGATCGTCCATTTCCTTCAGACAAGAGAACTTCCCGAAGAGCAAGAAGAAGCGGAAAGAGTAGCCCGGCAGTCAAGTATGTACCAGTTTGTTGACAACATCATGTACAGAAGAAGACTCAACAGTGTGAAATTGAAGTGTATTTGCCGGGAAGATGGACAGAAGCTATTGGCAGAGATACATGGAGGCATATGTGGTCACCACATTGGCGCAAAAGCACTTGCCGCAAAGCTTTACGGCAAGGTTTCTTCGCGGAAGCCCTCCGAGATGCAACTGCACAAGTAACCAAGTGTGAAGCGTGCCAGTTCCATTCCAAACAGATACACCAGCCAGCTCAAGCTCTCCAGACGATCCCTTTATCCTGGCCATTTTTGGTCTGGGGGCTCGACATCCTCGGCCCCTTCCCCCGAGCTGTCGGGGGCTTTGAGTACTTCTACGTCGCAATCGACAAGTTCACAAAGTGGCCGAAAGTGGAAGCAGTGAGGAAGGTGACAACACAATCAGCAGTCAAGTTCTTCAGGTCAATTGTTTGCCGTTTTGGGATTCCTAACTGGATCATCACTGACAATGGCACACAATTCACGAGTCGCACCTTCATGCAATACGTCCAAGATCTTGGCGCCAAGGTCTGCTTTGCTTCTGTTGCTCACCCAAGGAGCAACGGTCAAGCAGAAAGGGCAAATGCTGAAGTGCTGCGAGGACTCAAGACCAGAACTTTCGACAGGCTGCGCAAGTGCGGAAGAAACTGGATCGAGGAGCTTCCGGTGGTTCTTTGGTCGATCAGGACGACGCCAAATCGAGCCACTGGCCAGACACCTTTTTCTCTAGTCTATGGAGCAGAGGCAGTTCTCCCCACGGAACTCGTATACGGGTCACCTCGAGTGCTCGCTTATGATGAGCTCGAGCAAGAGCAGCTGCGACAAGATGACACGCTGCTCCTTGAGGAAGATCGTCTTCAGGCTGCTGTACGAGCTGCTCGTTGCCAGCAAGCTTTGCGCCGCTACCATAGCCGCAAAGTTAGTGCCAGAAGCTTCGAGGAAGGCGACCTTGTTCTTCGGCGCGTTCAATCCGCCAAGAATTCCAACAAGTTGACGCCGAAGTGGGAAGGCCCTTATCGGGTGAAACGAGTCACTAGGCCTGGTGCTGTCCGCCTTGAGACCGAAGATGGCGTTCCGGTGAGCAACTCCTGGAATATAGAGCATCTTCGTAAGTTTTACCCATAGGGCGCGGTTGCCGGAACCCGTTCCGGCAACCACCCTTTTGTACAAGTCTTGCCGATGTTGCATGTAATCCTTTGTACAAAGCCGGGCGCAGACCCCGTGCATCAGTAAAGCTTGTGTGTTGCGCACAACTTGTCAAATGCATGCTTTCATAATCCTTTATGCATGTGTTATCTAACATTTTGTGCAGCATCCACACCCGGTAAGCAATAACGAGCCACTAGGCTCTATAACTTTATTTTCTCTTCTTTCTTCTCAAAGAAAGGAAGGTTCCTTTGCCCACAAGTTAGCCGGGGGGGAGGGAGAAGATAATGGTGTGGGCCGCCAAGTGTCGCTCGAGGAAGTATCGCCTTGCCGGGAAGCAAACGACAGAAAAAGCTAAGTTGCCAATGTTTCAGCAATCAGTTTTTAAATTTTTAAGTTATCTTCCTCGAACGATAGTACTTTGTATGGAAAACCTGTGCGCGAAGGAACCAACTCGCGGCTGCTTTGCGCCCTTACTTTGTTTCGAGTCCGCTCAACAACTTAAGTGAGCTGCAACCAGTTGCGACAAGGTTGCTTGTCGGAGGCGGCATCGCCAAAGAGGTTGTCGACGTCTCAAGACTCAGCGCTTCATGCAAAGGTGCCAGCACCGCAAGTTCCCTAAAAAGCATAGGGCACAAACATACAAAGGAAGAAATCGAGTAAAGGAAATAACATTGCAATCGTTGCCTAAGATAGAGTATATTACAAAAATAACTTGTCGCAGATCTAATAAATTGTTCTCCTGAACATGGTCTGCAGCGACAAGGGAAAGATAAGTTTGGCGGCCTAGTCCACGCGGCCGCCATCCACTCTCTTGACTCCGCTCACCCCGTCCACAATGGGTGCGACAAGGGCCTTGAGCGCTTCAACGTTAGCAGTTGGCGGCAGGAACTAGAGGACGTTGGCGAAGCTGACGCCTGGATTGCGGAAGGCCACCTTCATCAGCACCTTCTGAAGAGCCCCTGCACAGATTTGGCGCGACTCATCGGCCAGCTGCTTTGGGATTTCCTCCCGGAGCCGCTGGAGAGGCGTCAACACGCTCTTGAAGAACAGGCTGAGCTTGGCGCTGGGTTGGAGATGCTCGTCGGTGGAGTACCCGGGATCCACCATCCCCATCTCCATCAGCTCCTTGTCAATGGCGGCGGCAGTATCCACAAGACCCTCCGTCCAATGCATCACGTTCTCCTTGAAGGTGTTATGGGCATTCGTGGCAGTCGCCAGCAGCTCCTCCTTGGCCTTGATCTTCTCCAACAGGTCCGCTTCCCGATCCTTGGCGCCGTCCAGCGTCTCCATCAAAGTGGTCAGCTTCAGCTCCAGATCTGCCTTGGAGTCCTTGGCGGCGTCGAGCTCTTTGATCTTCTCAGCGAGACGGCCCTGCAACTCGCCAAGAGTGTAGGCGTCCTTCTCGCGCTCGTGCTTCAGCGCGGTGACCTCCTCGCCGCTCTTCTGAAGGGTGGCCTCCAGCTGCGTCACCCTCGTCTCCAATTCCTTCTTGGCGGCCTCGGCAGCTGCGGCAGCGTCCTTTGCTTCCTGGAGAGCTCCGCCGATTGATTGCTCGTGCGCGGCAAGATCTTCCTCATAGCTGTCGAGGTTGATCTTCCGCTGCGCCAGCTCACCCTCTTGCGCAGACAGCTTCTCGCCGGCAAGCCTTTGCTGCTCTTCGACTTCGGCCTTCTCAAGGATGAAGGCCGTGCGCTCTTCGGAGAGTTTCTCCCGCGCTTCTGCTATGACCCGGAGAGTTTCTTTGTTGGCGCGCCGGAGCTCTTCTGTGCGCTTCTCCATGTCAGCTCCCGCCCTCGCGACAAGTGCTTCCCTGGACTCCAGCTTAGCTTGTCGGGCGCGGTAGAGCGACAGCAGCTTCTTCAGCAGCTGCTCCTCCTCAGAATCGCCACTGCTGCTGCTTGGCGCGTCAACTAGCGACAGCCCAACGGAGGCGAGCAGCTCCTCGTCGAAGGTTTCTCCCTCGACCGGCGCCCTGGAGCTCGACGCCCATGGAAGCTTGATGAAGACACCGTCGCCGGCCTTCAGATAGGCGCCGGGCTGGGGCTCTTCGGAGCCTGGTGCTGCATCGGTGGCGGAGGGATCGGCGGTCAGCGTAGCGCCTGGCGCTCCTGCGGCCTCAGGGTCGTCAGTGCGATCACTAGACCCCTCCCCAGCCTCTGCGCCAGCAGCCTTGGCGGCCTCCTCACCGGCAGACCCATCGGCGCCGGCCTCCTCCTCCATGTTGGCGGCGTCGTCATTGTTGCCGCGTGCGTCCTCCTCGCCGGCAACCTCAGTCTCCATCGCCTCTCCGGCAGATGGATCTGATGATCAGAGAAAGAAAGAACAGTCAAACAAATGTTCGAAAGGAAGAACAGAAGAAAAGGAACCCAAGGGAAATTTTCAAGCAAGGAGATTACCTGCGATGGGATCTGTGGCCGCGGTTTCCACCACCGGAGGATCGTTGGCACTGCCCCTTGTCGGAGAAGCATCCCTTGTCGGAGAGGCCTCCCTTGCCGGAGAGCGCTCCCTTGCCGGAGAATTCTCCCTTGGCGGCGTAGTTGAAGCAGACAGAACTTCAGGAGTGACTTCCGGGGCCTCCTGATGAGGCTGCTCTGCTCCTACACAAATCAACAAGTCAGATGTCAGAAAAGAAGGAGCACCGATGCACACCTAACCGTAAGAAATAAACCAGTTACTTACGCTGGGGGCTGTGCTGGGGGCTGCTCCGAGGAAGGGTTGCCGGGTCCGGCAAAGGAGTCTCAGACGCGCCTCCTGTCGCCACGGGGGGATCGTCTTCGATGACAACCACCGGAGTCTTGGCTCTCTTCGACGCCCTCTGAGCCAGCGTCCTGAAAAAGGAAAGGGTTCAGAACGAAGCAAGTTAGATACAAGACAAAGCAGCAAATTGAGGGATTACAAGTACAGCGACAAGATCTTACTCTTCTTCTTCTTCTTCGGAGCTGAGAGCGGAGAAGTCGAATTCCGCTCCACCTCCGGTGCGACGAGCTGGAAGAGTAGGCTCCCTCGGACGCTTGGCGGGTGCGGGGGCCGTGATCCCAGAAGGCCCCGCTCCGGTTGCTGTGGCAGCGTGAGGCGCTCCCGCGGCAACAGAGCTTGTCGCGGTGGAGCGCGTCGCGCGGCGCGACGGCTGTTGGCCCGTCTGCCGCCCCGCCGCTTCCCCAGTCTTGCGGAGGCGCCTTCTTGGTGGAGCTGCGGGCTCCTCCCGCGACAAGTTATCTGAAGGTGGAGGGGAGGCGCCCCCGGCAGGCTCGTTCGGCTCGGCTTCAGGCTCGGCCTGCTCCTCCTCGCCGGCAAGCTCCTCTCGATCGGCAAGGCTTGCCGCCTCGGCTGCCTCTGCCTCCTCCACGGTGAACCCAAACACGCCAGCGGCAGCAGCTGCTGCCGCCTCCTCCAACCTTGTGGCAATGCGCGCCATCTCTTGCTCGGTGGTGTCGCGGGTGAGCAACCTCTGCTCGTCGGCGCGGATCGGCACCTCTTCCAAGCTGTCAAGAACCGCCGACGATGTCGTCGGAAGGCTCTTGCCAGGTTGGAACGATCCCATGGGAATCGCACAAGGGCATCATGGCGCGGATGCGGTCAAGAGAAGAATTATTACACAAAGGAACGACCCCCCTAGGCAACATGAACCACTCGGGGTGGTCAGGGTCATGCTTGAACAACTCCAGCAGCATGGCATCCAACTCCAAGACAGTAAAGTTCCAATTGAGGCCCGGGCGCAACCTCATGATATCTGCCGGGTTTTGGAACTCCCAAGCAGGCCTCCTCCTCTCTTGCAGGGGAGTGATGCGGCGGCGAAGGAAATCTGCGCCAACTGCGCCTACGGTGAGTCCGGCAAGCCTGAGGCGCAAGATCCGGGTCACAGCTATCTTCAACCTAGCATCCTCCGGCGCCAAGTTGCTCCAATCGTTGCCGCGTACTATGGGAGTTTGGCGCTGGGCAGTGAAAGGCTGTGGGTCCTCCTCTACAATCCAACACCAATCGGCTCTCCACTCTTCCCACTTGCTGCGGAGCTCTCCTTCAAGGTAGGAGTCTTTCTTGCCAGTCCTGGAGATCCAAGCAATTCCTCCGGCAAGTGGCTCTCCTCTCTCGACGCGGGGCATGAAGAAGTGGCGGAAAAGGGCTACATTTGGGTGGACTCCGAGAAAGTTCTCGCAGAGGTGTGCGAAAACCGCCATGGTCAGAACGGCATTGGGGTTGAAATCAAGGAGGCGAAACCCGTAGGTATTCATAACATCGCAGAAGAATTCGGAAAAGGGCGGGCAGAGCCCGCAGTAGAAGAAGAGCGCGAAGAAGGGATACCCAACAGAAACCTTCTCGGATGCGGCGGCGGAGATCACCCTCGTGCGCGGGTGCGCCCGCGTCTCCGTCGACCAGAAGAGGTAGTACGCCTCCCGCAGCTCCTTTGCGTCGAGCTGGGGGTCGAAGAGGGCCCGCTCCTTGCGCAGCGCCGCGAGCCGCTGCGCCTCGGCCGACTTCACGCCCTTCCCCTTGTCGCCTTTCGGAGCCATGGCGGAGGCGGTGGAGGAGGCCGACGGCGTTGATGGCGTTGGTGGCGATGGGGGGCGGGGCGTCGCTCTCTTTGGACTTGAGAAGAAGGGGGGGAGCGGCGGTGGTTTTTGATGTGACAGCAATGGCGAAGTGGGGCGTCCTGCCCCCTATTCCTCTGTTTATAAGGAGGGAGAGGGGGCGGACGTTCCGTTTTTTCCAATTAAAGAAAGCCCCCACGATCTCTCCCACGACGCCACGTCCGGAGCGTGTCGTTCGTGGGGGACGTGGTGGGTCCGGGGGGAGTAACGGCGTGATCTAGGCCGCGCGCGCCCGTGCACTGTCTTGGGCCTGGCCCAACAGAGCTCGGTGCCGTGTGTGGCCCAGGCCCGGGGGCTCCTGTCGGTGTACTAGAGTAGGGGTACCCTAGTATCCCGAACTCGTGCACGGGCAGTTGCAGCACCCCACGACAGGGCTTGCCTAGTGACCGCCAAGGTCCTCCGCGGCTCCTTTGGAGCCATTCAAGAACAAAGTATTCAAGACCCGGCAAGAGGAGCTTGCCGGAAGGCCACTCAGGCACGGCGAAGGAAACAAGACCCGGCAAGAGGAGCTTGCCGGGAAGGCTTGGTGAGCGACAAGCTCCCGAGCGCGACAAGGATTCAGCCGCGGCAAGATGCTTGCCGCGGCATGCAACCTCTCTTCATCTCCGCTCCAGCTCATCCACCAACGTGTCGCCATGGGGCCATTCCAGGCATGCGTGTCAAGAGGCTGTGCAGCCAGCGGGGAGCAGCGATAAGCGGCGCTGACAAGCTTACCATCGTCGCAAACGGCGGTGCACTTGACGGTCCCTGTTGCACTGTTTAGACGACAGGGACGGGCATTTATTGATCTTGTCCCTTGCCGTCAGAGTTAGGTATATGCAATGTACACTGTACAAGTCGGTGTACCAACTACTGTTTTTCCATTTGTACCCTCATCTACGTTGCCACCTGTCGGTGACCCCTTGAGCCTATAAAAGGAGGCCCGTGTGCAACGTAGAAAGGGTTCGGTTCGGTTCGGCTCCATTCGGTTCATTCGACTCACTCGAGACACACACTCAAGCTAGGTTTTGTAGCTCTCATTGCTCCCTAGAAAGAACACAATACAATCAACCAAGCAGCAGTAGGAGTATTATCTCTCCGGAGAGCTCCGAAGCTGGGTAAACTGCTCGTGTGCATCGCCTCGATCTGCTCTTCGTGCAATCTCCGCCCCCCTCCGAACCGAAAGGGACTCGGTCCGCCAGGTCCCATAGGTGTTCGTGGGTCATGATCAGCTTCCCCGACAGAAGGACAGGTTCTAAGAAAGCTCAAGCCCAAGATACCAGACCACGATGATGCCCATCCTCTCGATGAGGACATGAGAATCAGGAAGGATTCAGGGCTGAGACTATGGAGAATGGAAGATCCATATGCTTCAAGAAGAAGAACTGTTGTTGACTACAGGTTCCACACAAAGGAACAACAGAACTTCTATGAAACAATTCTGTTGGACAAGAAGCCCATAGTCTGTGACATGAGGTGGGTTGACTGGAAATTCATCAAGGAAAATGAACAGCACTATCACGGAGTGCAAGACAGCTTTGTTGCTTGTGGAGTTGCAGATTTTGTTGGATGAAGTTCACCAACTGGAATGATGAGCTTATCATGCAGTTCTACTCCTGACACACTTTTACCCAGATGGAAGAATTGTTTGGATGTCGGAAGGTACAAGGTACCAGTCCACTATTGAAGAATGGGCAAGTCGATCAATGCCCCCAAGGAGAATGAGGATGACCTAGACATTTATGCAAAGAAGAAGTTGGGTCACAATTCAATGGCTCACATGTACAAGGAAATTCAGACAAGGCATTAGAGACTCACAAGTTTGGATCAGTTCACTTTCTGCTGTCGGGGTTGCCAACCATAAATTGGATTCGAGGCACACTTTGTTGCCCAAGTCCGTGACCATAACATGATCAGAGGGCGTGCCATCAACATGTTGCATGTGTTTGATGTGCCACAGAAGTTCAAAGTCATGAGCCTGATTATTGAAACAATCAAGAGGACTGCAGCAGATCAGAAGAGGAGCTGTGGATATGCACCTCAGATTCAAGAATTGATAAACTCAAAGATGGGCACAGGAAAGTATTAGTTGGATAAGGAACACTTTCCACTTTATCCAGACTTTGAGGACAATGAGGTTGTCATGAATGAAGATGATCCACAATCAGTTCAAGCTCAGGAGAAGAAGGAGAAGGCAAAGAGGGAGAAGGCTGCCAAGATGCCAACTCAAGAGGAGGCATCTGAATATTTCTTGAAAACCAAACAGGAGCAGCTTGGTTACTTGATAGCATCATCTCTGAGGATTGAGAAGGGGTTGGCCACCCTAACTCAAAACCAGGAGAGCACGAAAGAATCATGGAACAAAAATTCTATGATCTAGATGTCAAGGTGGCGAGATTGATCGGTTGTGGAGCAGCTGCAGGATGACATGCAGGAGAGGAAGGGCAAGACTACCACCAATGTGTTTGCCAGAGTGCCTAGAGCCCAGAGGTCAGTTGCAGTGCCAGTGACAGACACTAGAGCAACAACTTCAGCACCAGCCACTGCCCTACAGGCCCAAAGTGCAACCAGCTCCAGCACCAACTCCTCCAGCTCCATCCACTTCAACTGAAGCCTTCATCCAAGGAGCCATCTCTACACCACCACCAGAAGATCAAGCCTGAGAGTCGATCTAGCACTATGCATTTTCTATGAACTTTTTGGTAACTTGTTGCCAAAGGGGGAGAAAAATGTATAGATCATAGGCTTCGAGAGAGAGAGTGTGTTGCTTTTGTTCTCTCTTGCTTTATTTGGTGGTTTTTCAATCTTTGTTTGCTTTTGGTTGAGATACTATGCTTGGGAGACATTGATGATCATGTGTTTGATCATAAGCTACAATTATGCATGCTTGATATTATCCTATCTATCTTATGTGATCACTCACTATGCTTGGTGATGAGTGCATGTCTTCATTGTTTATTATTTTGAGCGCTCCACCAAGATGTATGTGACATGGAAGAGTAACCCATGAGGCTAATTCATTGTGCATTTACAGTCCAAAGCAAATCTAAAACTATGCACAAATTTAGGGGGAGCTCTTGCTTATCACATACTTCTCAAAGCGACGATGTTATTTAAATTTTATTATCATTTGTCGAAGCTTTGATCCATATGTTGTCATCAATTACCAAAAAGGGGGAGATTGAAAGTGCAACTATCCCTAGGTGGTTTTGGTAATTCATAACAACATATAGCTCATTGAGCTAATGCTATTCCAAGACTATTGTTTCAGGAAAGCTCAATGAATGGCATGGCATGGATGATCAAAGTGGATCCCTCAAAATACTAAGGACAAAGGATTGGATCAAGCTCAAAAGCTCAAGACTGTTCATTTTACATTTTAGTGATCCAAGATCACATTGAGTCCATAGGAAAAGCCAATACTATCAAGAAGGGATGAGGTGTTGCTTAATGAGCCTCTTGCTTCATGTGCTTAGTTATATGCTCCAAAACAATCAACTACTTTCCCACATCCACAAATGACCTAAACCTAAAGCCAAAATTGGTCACACCTATTCTTTCTATCCGGCGCCACCGATTCCAAAAGTCATAGCCACTGCCACAAACCCTAAGCAAATCGGTCTTACCGATAGGGATCTCGGTCTCACAGAGATGGGGTTGCAATCTCTCTGTTTCCCGTCGTAACGTTTCGGTCTAACCGAAGTGAGTGATCGGTCCCACCGAGATTCCAATGTAAACTCTCTGTTTCCTTTTTGTAACATTTCGGTCTCACTGAAAAGAGCAAATCGGTCCAACCGAGTTTACATGACCAACTCTCTGGAAAGCTTATTACCAAATCGGTCTCACCGAGTTTGTGTAATCGGTCTCACCGAGATTACGTTATGCCCTAACCCTAACCGAATCGGCCTCACCGAAATGCATGTCAGTCCCACCGAAAATGACTAACGGTCACTAGGTTTACTAAATCGGTCCAACCGAATTTAAAGATTCGGTCCCACCGAGTTTGGTAAATTGTGTGTAACGGTTAGATTTTGTGTGGATGCTATATATACCCCTCCACCTCCTCTTCATTCGTGGAGAGAGCCATCAGAACGAACCTACACTTCCAACTTACTATTTCTGAGAGAGAACCACCTACTCATGTGTTGAGGCCAAGATATTCCATTCCTACCATATGAATCTTGATCTCTAGCCTTCCCCAAGTTGCTTTCCACTCAAATCTTCTTTCCACCAGATCCAAAACCTATGAGAGAGAGTTGAGTTTTGGGGAGACTATCATTTGAAGCACAAGAGCAAGGAGTTCATCATCAATGCACCATTTGTTACTTCTTGGAGAGTGGTGTCTCCTAGATTGGCTAGGTGTCACTTGGGAGCCTCCGACAAGATTGTGGAGTTGAACCAAGGAGTTTGTAAGGGCATGGAGATCGCTTACTTCGTGAAGATCTACCGCTAGTGAGGCAAGTCCTTCGTGGGCGACGGCCATGGTGGGATAGACCAGGTTGCTTCTTCGTGGACCCTTCGTGGGTGGGGCCCTCCGTGGACTCGCGCAGCCGTTACCCTTCGTGGGTTGAAGTCTCCATCAACGTGGATGTACGATAGCACCACCTATCGGAACCACGCCAAAAACAACCATGTCTCCAATTGCGTTTGAATCCTCCAAACCCTTCCCTTTACTTTCTTGCAAGTTGCATGCTTTAATTTCCGCTGCCTATACACTCTTTGCATGCTTGCTTGAATTGTGTGATGATTGTTTGACTTGTCCTGAAATAGCTAAAATCTGCCAAACTCTAAAATTGGGAAAAGGTTAAGTTTTTATTGGTCAAGTAGTCTAATCACCCCCCCTCTAGACATACTTCAAGGTCCTACAACTACTAGTACATACTCCAAACACTGATGTATATAGACGTATTTTAGAGTGTAGATTCACTCATTTTTCTCCGTATGTAGCACTCTCCCTCGCCCCTCGACCATCGCCCATGTGGTGGACATGCAGCAATTCATTCGGTCTCATATAGCCAGAACGATATATACTGCACTACCATTATTGCTCGACTTCCCGAAGAGACGAAGAGCCAATCGCAAGGTTAATATTTTGTAGATGCCAAGCACAAGGTTATAGGAGAACGAGTAGTAGGTGCCGCTTCATTTATAAATAAAGTTTTTTTCTTCTTCAGTGGCACGTACGCAATATGATAGGTTCATATGGAGAGAAAAGGAAACCGCTCCACTATATACATAGTCAGGACGGGCCAGCCTACACGGTTGCTTGCTGGGGTTGCTCTCTTCACACTCTCTCGCACAAAACGACTGTGCCACATCTCTAACATCCAGGTGGATCACGTTCGCTTGGGGAAGGGGTGGATGCTTAGTGTAGATGCGGTGGCCATCGCCGACGGCGAAAACCCACTGTCGGCTCGTCCCGATCAGGGGTCCCCGCCGTTCTCTCTCACAAAGCCGGTGAGGTTGCCGTCGTCCCTTGCTCACTACCGCGACGTGGGCAGTTGCCGCCTCCCGCCGCCCTCCTCAAGGTTGAGCTACGTCCCTCAGGTACAACTCCCTTTACAGCCGGCATGCACCACTGCTCCAGCTTCCCACATCACTCCCTGTGGATATTTCTCTACTTGTTTGCCCCGCACATACCTCTACTGGCTTCTACGTACTGTATTTGTGATGAGTTTATGTCTCGTCAACTAGTCCTAGTAATCTTATTCTAATCACGCTTCTTCAATTTCTTTGCCACAGGGATGCTCATCTCACTTTGGTGAAACTGCACACAATGATCCGATGGTCAAAAGGTTGCAAACTTCATTTATTAGGAAGCTCGAACATTGCCAGCAAATTGAAGGCTAGTCAGGGTTCACGGTTCAAGGGCTAGGGACTGCATGGATCGTTTTTTTTCTTTAGCTGCCTCTGTTCCGAAATAAGTGTCAACTTTAGTAGTAGTACAACTTTGTACTAAAGTTTGCTCAAAGTTGAGACACTTATTTTGGAACGGAAGGAGTACATATTTACTATGATCTGTCAATCATTGAGATGCAATAGCATGCATGTTAGTCTCCTTTGTATTTGATGAAATGTTGCAACGGGCAACCTTGGATGCAAGATACATGTCACAGAAGCTGGAAGCTTCATAGCATTGTACAAATTTATCTCGCTGATACTAGTACTTCCTCCGTTCCTAAATATAAGTCTTTGTAGAGATTTCACCATGAACCACATGCGGATGTATATAGATGCATTTTAAGTGTAGATTCATTCATTTTGTTCCATATGCAGTTCACCTAGTGGAATCTCTACAAAGACTTATCTACTAGTAATAGCTAGCCCCCACTACTAGGAATTCTCTATCCTCTCCTTGAGCCACATCATCAAAATTGATGTAGCCATTAGATGAAGTAAATCAGTCCATAATAGTCGTCTGATCTAGACGTTGAGAGGCTCCGCACTAAGCCACATGCAAGCATGCAGAAATACCGTGGCACATGCATGTGAGTGGGTTTTAAATCACATCAACATGTTCGCACGCAAGCATGCACGGTAGCATGCATGTAAGTGAGCTTTAAGTCCCATTAACATGTCAAAAGACAAAATATAATCCCATTATGCAGAGGAGTTGGCTGATCTTTTTCCTTCGTGGGATGATCTAAATGATGATGGGAGTTTATTTAGTTTGGCTACCACATTTGTCATGCGGTTATAGAGTTTTTTAGTTCTATGAAATCGATAATTTTCTTGTGAAGAGATATACACGCTGTTCATGGCAACGCTGGGGCTCATCTAGTAATATTTATGAACGGAGGGAGTACTATGTAAAGAGTTAGGTGTCGCACGGTGATAGTGTGAGGTGGGCCATGTAATCACTGAGCCTGCGTGTTTTCACTCCTCTTGCACTCCTCCGCTGTAAGAATGGAGAAAATTGTAATCTAGTAGTGGTAGTACCTCCTTTCGCTGAAAGCGTGGGACATCCAGCAGTCCTACCACCTCAGTAATAAAGACCAATGAGCTGTCAAATCACATAGACCCAGCAGTAAGTTGGAAAGACAAAGCAACCATCACTCTTGCGCCAGTGAGAGGTCGCGTCCGCTCTGCCCGGGCATGAATGCGGCACCGATTCTTTGGAGCAGCGCTGACCATTTCGGGCGGGAAGCGCGCGCGGGCGATGGAGCGGCTTTGGGTGGGCTAGGCTGGTCAGGAGCGGGCGTGGCAGCTGTTCGCATGTCCCTACCGAACACGCCCGAAAACGAGAGGATGCATCGACTCTTGCGGCTAAAATCGTACACTACAGACCATCTCTCTGTAGGAGTAGGTCGATATGTCGCACTCTCTAACACACACATGCTGTTAAACACACACACGCACACGCACGCACCTTGGTCCCGTTGCATCTTCTAACGTGACTTATTACACCTAGACGGAGGGAGTAGTAAGTATACGAGATACGGTGGCACACTGACTTAAGTCGAATACAAGTGCCCAAAATTTGTGTGCATGTTATAATAAGGATTCACTTAAAATAGTACGTGAGGGAACAGAGGGATCAATTGGACAGTGTTCCTGAGCAGTAGCGAGATGTGTGAGGTAAAATACACCACTGGTGGCACTTTTAATTTTTCATATTAATTTGTTTATTTCACCCTCTGACTGGTGGGACCCAACGTACTACGTGGAGATAGGTAAGGTGACTAAGGCTGCATTATTTCTGCACCACTGTGGATAGTCTTACCACCAAAGCCACATGACACGATTATGATTGAAATCCCAATGACTCCCACACACACAAAAAAACACGGCATGCTTGTCACACGAATGTAGGAATGTATAAAAGGTTATTTTCCTCTCGTTGAACATAATGGGAGGGTTGTGTAGCTGGTTAGCCTGTTCGCTCATCAAACTTGAGGTCTCGGGTTCGATAACTACACTTGGGATTCTTTGACTGGTCAAAATGTTTTCTAGGGTTTGCACACTTCACACACTCTCTCCAGTATATATAAACACGCTGGAGCCTCGGCGCTTGTAGTTGCTCTCTTCACACTCTCTCGCCCTCTCTCGCTGGAGCCTCAACGCTTGTAGTTGCTCTCTTCACACTCTCTCGCCCTCTCCAGATCTAAACAAGACATCGTCGGCCTCTCTCTCTGCCCTCACTGCTGCTCAAAGAGCCGGCAAGATCCGTCCGCCGAGAAGGGAAGGAGGCTTAACGTTGTCATCGTCGGCGAGGGAGGGAATCCACTACCGGAGCAGCTGTTCACTTTCCACCCAGCGGCAGCGCGGGAGGGCCTCCGACCCCCTTCTTCTTCGCCGTCGTCCCGTCGCCCACCGAACCACGCCCCAAGAACCTTAAGGTATAATTTACTTACTCCACATGCATTGCTCTAGCTGCATGTATACCATGAATCTAGGACGTGGTTCAAAGAGGAAAGGATTGGGGGAAAGTAGTGGGAAAAGTTGTACTCCTATATAGCATAAATCTAGGACGTGGTTCAAAGAGGAAATGAAGGAGGAAAGTTGTATAGCATGAATCTAGGACGTGGTTCAAAGAGGAAAGGAATGTGGGAAAGTAGTGGGGAAAGTTGTATCGCATAAATCTAGGACGTGGTTCAAAGAGGAAAGGAAGGGGCGAAAGTACTAGTTCATAAAGGAAAGGAAGGGACAAGGCTGTATATAGTTTGAGCAGGACTAGATTTGCTGCGCTCACATAGGGAAAGGTGTCTAAAGATAACAAAACCGGGACCAACACAAATATGCTCCTTGGTTGTTTGTTCTTTGTTGCAACAGACAGTGCATGACCACAGTACATCGGTAGATGCACATGGTGCTGGTGCGTCCACTGTCCCGTGCAACTCATTAGCTGTTATTAATCTAAGGCCCTGTTTGGTTAAAAACTCCCTAGTCCCTACCTGCTTGGTTCCAGGGACTAAACATGGACTAGATGTTATTAAATGACATGCTAAAAGATCATGTTACCCCTAGTAATGAAATAATAGAAACAAGGTGCGATGCGTGGCAGGGGCAACTGTTGGAAAAAGTCCCAAAAAGACTCCCTCGGGGTCGTCTTTCGTCCCAAATGCCCACTTTTGGTCCCTAAAAGTCCCTCCTGTTTGGTTTAGATGGGACTAACACGGAGTTTTTTTAGTCCCTACACCAAAATGTCCTTGTAAACAAACACCCTCTAATAATGCCGCTGGAAAATTGATGCAATGCCACAGTTAAAAGCAAATTACATGTTTAACGAATTTTATTGTTAATATAATCTCTATGTTAATATTAATCAGTGCCCCCGTTTGAGAAATGCTATTGTCTTGCTTTCTTTCCCATTTAGATAAATTAGATGCTTATTTTTGTTGGCTTCTGTGTCATCCACCGTTATTGACCACTAATTGTTTCCTTTGCACCTCTCTGTAAATAGGGTTATCTACTTCACCTCGTTGCCAGTATGACCTTTTATTGCACTGCACAAAACAATTTTTTTAAGAGTGTTTTGTGCAGTTCAACCAAAATGTCACACTGACAACGTTACTTGATTGCTTGATCTTAGTGGAACTTCACAAGAGGAGATCTTACTTCCTATCCGTTAAGGCGAATTTGGTTCAGATCTTCTTCTTGTGAGTTGTTTAGATTCCGCATCATGAGAGGTCAGTACTAGCCTTCTTTCACATGATTCTGTAGTGTGCTTTCATATGTTGTGCTACTTGTACGATAATGTTGCTTGATTTTAGTGAACTGCACAAATGGAGACAAGACTTCCAATCTGTATGTGCACCGTAATATCCCATTGAGGTAAGATAAGGATATTTCACACCTGCTGGCCTGTATTTTGCCACTTTCATCAGAAAATTAAGTTTAGTACTATACTTGTGCTCCCTAATTGACATGCCAAATGGTACATTGAAGGTGAAGCTTGTCTGTTATTGAACCAAGTGATGAAGGGGAACAACAAGCGGAAGAAAAACAAAAATCAACTCCCGGTGCTGTAATGAAGCACTGGAACTTTGATGACACAAGTAATGATATAGTTTTGCATCTTAATTTATTGCTATGGCTGGAACGAGCAATTGTTTTGTCACTGATTTGATGCCATACATAATTATCTCTACATGTGCAAATAGGGATCTTCTTTGAAGATACCATATATTTTAGTGGAACTGCACAAGATGTTGGAAACATTAAACTAATCGAGGAGTATATAGTAAGCATGGCCACCCCCGTAGATAGCAACAGATGGTTCCGGAGAAGTGCTTCATCTTATGCTCTACACAATCAGCCTCCTGACAAAGGTTGGTACTCGCCCACTGATTTCATCCATATGATTAATCTTTATCATCTCTATTGGTGTTGTGCTACTGTTTAGATACCGTCATGAAAAAGTGGTATCGTCCTTGAGAAGTGCTTCATCTATGCTGTTTTAAATATTTCCTTTCCTTTTTTTCGAGCAAACATGGATGCTAGCATTTAGTAGTCCTCTTCTCTTTGTACAACAGGATCATCTTCCTCTGAAGAAGAATATGGAATACGTGAAGTGACTAGTTCCGATTATGCCAGGACGAAGAAGCCCTGTCTATCTTCTCATCAGAAGGAGCAGTTGAAGGATGGTTACATTACTCCCCACAAGACCAAACTAACTTCAGCTCAGAAGGACTGACAAATCTCCATTTTTTTTGTGATGCGTGAGTAAAATGTTGTTCTAGGATTCTTTTTGGCGAGTTCTATTTTTCTAAAAGTGTGCTCTACATGGACTATGTATGTGCCTGTTGAAACTGTCAAATCATAGTACAGTTTGCTTTATACTAATCACTTTTTTGTATTTGTGCAAACATGGGTGCTCAGCTTGATTTCAATGGGAACTGCACAAAATGTTCATGAATACATCGAATCATTCATTTCCACCACAAGAAAGGAGGTGCTGATACGTTCAAGGCGTTGCAACATATAAGGGCAAAATCATACAAGCTACGCGCGAATTTGGTTGATTTTGGTGGAACTTCACACAAAGAACAGCTGGTTTATTTAGCACGAGGTGCCATGTCAGTGTCCGAACTGATGGCAAACCCTGCCCATTCCACAATCATAGGCATTTGATATTTTGGAATGGGACAACCTTGTCAAATTTTGCTCATTGATTTTAGCAAGACATGCGTTTGATATTTTCGAATGGGACGCCCTTTCTTTGTCAAGCGTCGATCAATTTTTATTTATTCTTTAGTTGTGAAGTAAATATTGCCTCGACATGTGAGTCAGCGAGATGCATAATCATCGATTGTTTTGAATGTTCTCTATGAATTGCTAGGCTTGTGTGTTTGATTGCAATGTACAGAAACGCTAAAAGCTGCTCAAACTCTTTGTACTCATACTTCCTTTTTACTTCGCACATTGTGAAAGTGCATAAATTTTTGTATAAGATTGGTCAAAGTAGAGATACTTTGACTGCAGACAAAACTTGTATGCAGACTAGAAAGGATAGGAGGGAGTACATGTGAAACTGCTGCAAACGAGGTGATCACCCTGGGAATAATGCTAGTATGCATTGTTTTGCATGTTCATCCAATGCCAGTGATACAGGAATTCGAACTAATCGAAATAAATTCATTAATACACGGTCGGATTTCATATAAACATGCCGGATTTCATTACATTTCATATATTCTTCAACTAAAAAGGGGTGCGCTGGAGGTATAATTAATTAACCGAAGCTACCCACCTGTGTCCCGCTGAGCCCAACAGAAGTTTCAGTGACTTAAATGCAGGTGCAGTTGCGTAACTGACATGTGGCCTATTGGGCCCACGTGTCAGTCAGCCAACTGCACCAGCAGTTAAGTAGAAGCAGCGTTCTTCTCTAGCACAGCTCTTCGACTCCATGTCGCCGCCAAGAAGCTAACCGGCCGTCAATGGTCAACCCGCCTAGCTTGGCTTGAACCGGAGGGTAGCAGCGGTGGCTTTACTTGGACCCGAGCGGCGGCGACCTACCGTGTTCTACTGTTCCTTGTTTTCTATGTGGCGCGGCCTCTTTGGCAGCGGGGAGGGGCCTCGGCGGAGCCAGCGATGTCCTCTATCTCGTTCCCGGTGGGCGGCGCCTCAGCGGAGCAGTGGAAATCCTCCCCCACATTGCCGGCAGGGTGGGGCCTCGGCTGAGCCGGTGATGTCCTCTGCCTCGTCGACGCCAGCGGAGCGGGGACTCGTCGGAGCCGGCATCGTCCTCGGTCTCACCAAATAGCGCCTCGCCCGCTTCATCGCCCTCTTTGCTAGCCTCTTTGTAGGCGGCCGCAACCTCCGCCACCCGCATGTGCTACCGCCAGTGCTCAAGGCGGCCCTTGCGGCGGACCGCATGCAGTCGAGCAGCGCCTCTGCTCCGCCCGCTCATGGCGATCTGCTCCTCCGCTGCAGGTGCTCCTGGAGGAGATGGTGGTTGTAGGCGGCGTCGGCCTGTGCCTCCCGGAACCGCTCCTCATGCATCTGCCTCAACCTGTCCATATATTGGGCACGGGCCTTGCCGATGGTCATGGTGCAATGCACCGGCGAGGATGGCGCGGAGGAGGGGGTTGGCGCTGGATCGTCGACTACCATGTTCTCCATTGGGACGTCGTCGTCCTCCGACTGCCTGCCGGCCAGCCGGTCGGCAGCAATGGCTGCCATCTCCTTGTGGTCCGTCGTCCGCCCGTCCCGAAGAGAGCTGGAGTGCGAGGAAGCCATGGTGGGCAGTAGTGGTGTGGACAGGAGAAAGGGAACAGATGCGGATGACTACCGCTATGGCCGGTGCAGCAGTTTATATAGCAATGGTGGGCGGGCGGAGGGACGGACGTGTGGCGCCGGAGTAGCCGCCTCGGCAACCGCGTATCATTATGTGGGCGGCAGATGGACGGATGGACGACACTTGTGTCATTTGAAGGCGGAGCAATCGCCTGCACCGGGAAGCGGGGCGGGCGGCGCTGACTGTTTCGGGCGGGAAGTGGGGCGGGCGGCGAGATGACTTTACTTGGAGAGGATGACAATGGGGACCCACCAGGACCATAGCCTCACGTACGCAAGTGCCTCCTTATTATATTTATTTTTCTTCCCCCTGGTTTCCTGACATCATGGTCCCACACCATTGTCAACCTCCTGGAGTAGTCAATAAACGAGAGAATTGCACAAGAAGCGGCCGACAGCTGGGACCAAGAAGCTCGAGCAGTATTTGTGCAGAGCTTTTCGATGTTTAGCCCAGATATTAAGTTTTCTCCTCTAAACAACAACGAAAACATCGCTGCAGGTACTAACTTGGCGGGCTGTGGCCCGTCTAGCCCAGGCCAGATATCCAGCCCAGATATTAATTTTTTTCAAGCTGAAAATGGCTAGCCCAGCTATTATTCTCCTCCCCGCTGGGCTGCAAATCTTTCCTAGGAGGGATGCATTAGGCTTAACAAGAAAATGGGCTTTAAGAAATAATAAATGGGATGTAATTGTAAAAACTGGGCAGTAACTATAAAAAATGCACCAAACACGTGATTACTTTATAAATTATTATTTTGGATATTGAAAATTTTAATTTCATTAATTGTTCTTGAGCACAATGTTTCGTTGATTTTTACGTAATATAAATTTATATTGAAATTATGTTTAATCTGACTAGAAATTTCGGGATAAAAATATTTCGGATCCCATCAAAATGTGGGAAATTTTATTGAATTCTGTTTTGAACAGTTGGTTGGAATGGGTTGTACTTTTAACAAACTGTAAATGGGCTGCACTTTTAACAAACTGTAAATGTGCTATAGTAAATTCCATTAGAATTCAAAAATGGGCTACACATTCTTACAAATCTCAAATGGGCTATAAGTTCTCTGCCACACACTTCCGGCCTTACTAAGTTGATGCATCCCCTAAAAAAACAGAGCTGACGCGTATGCAAGGCTTTGTCAACTTATAGTCAACACACGGTTCTAGCAGCAGTGGCCGTTGGATGTCCATCCAACGGATGCCGTGCTTCTTCTTCAATCTTGGATATTCTAGCTTCACCCGCCCAAAAAATGATTCCTCCCCCTGACATCTGGGGCACACCGTTTCGGAAGCTGACCTGTGGGCCTACTAAGTTGACATACCAAGGGATTTGTCAACTTAGTCAATATAAACGGTTCTAGCTGCAGTGACCGTACGATGTCCATCCAACGGCCATCGTGCTTCTTCAACCTCTGCTCTTCTTGCTCCAGCCGCCCAAAGCCGCACCGGTCGTGCCGCCTGCTCCTGCCTCCCGTGGCCGACTGTGCTGCCGCGGAGGCCTCACCGCCCCTACTCCTACCGCTGGCCAGGCCATCCCTCCACTCACCCAAACCCCCTGTTATTCTGCAGTGACGGCAGCGCAACCAAACCAGTGAACCCTCTTACTCCTCTCCGCTTGTGCATCCACTGCCGCGTCTTCCCCGGCTCCGCGTCGTCCCCTTCCTAGGCCTCGCCTTCATCCACCGCCGTGGTGCTCTCAGCGCGGCGTGGTCAACATGGTCAAGGAACGACTTCCATCAGACGTGGACTGTACGTGGAGAGGCTGACAGCTGGGTCCACGGCAGCCGCAAGGAAGTGCCTCCTTATTACGCGCGAAATAATTATTCCTCCACCTGACAGCGGGGACCCACCGGACGGTCCACCATATTTTGCGAAAAAAATGATTCGCCCCCTGACTGCTGGGACCCACAAGCTACATCTTCGCACGCAAGGAAGTGCGTCCGGGCAAAAAAAACGATTCACCCCCCTGACTGCTGGGACCCAGCAGCTACACCTTCCCACGCAAGGAAGTGCATCCGGGCAAAAAATAAACCAAAACGATTCGCCCCCCTGACTGCTGGGACCCACCAGCTACATCTTCGCACGCAAGGAAGTGCATCCGGGCCAAAAAAATGATTCGCCCCTCTGACTGCTGGGACCCGCCGGTTGCATCTTCGCACGCAAGGAAGTGCGTCCGGGCAAAAAAACGATTCGCCCCCCTGACTGCTGGGACCCACCAGCTACATCTTCACACGCAAGGAAGTGCCTGACAGTCGGGACCCACCTGGTCAAAGCGTACGTAGCGTTGTCATTCTGGTCGCGAACGTGTACGTACATATATACTGGTCGATGTAGAGGCGCGCATGTGTCGTAGTAGAGGCGCGTATGTGTCGTAGTACAGGCGCGCACGTAGCATGTACACGTACGTATAGCGGCCAGGGTGCAAGAAAGAAAATACGGCCACGTATGTGTACATACGGGCGGGGTCTCGAACGCCTACTCGCGCATACGTATGGCGAGGGCTTGTGTGCTGGGTCGTAACAGAGAAACTGCGATGTCGTCGTGTTCATGGGGAGGCAACGGAATGCGTCTTGTTCATGGGGAGGCAACGGAATGTGACGTGTTCATCCGGAGGCAACGGAATGCGTCGTGTTCATCGGGAGGCAACGAAATGCGTCGTGTTCATGGGAGGCAATGGAACCCGTGGGAGCCAATCGGCTTGGATGGAACAGGCGATGGAAACGAGGCCTGGCGTACCGCACAATGGAGTAAACGGCCTTGTGTTCGACCGGACACGTTCAAAATGGGGTCCTGTTGATCGGGAGGGGTGTGGCGTACCGCAAAACGAAGCAAACGGACCTCCTACGGTCGAAACGGAGGTCCTATTGATCGGGAGGGGTGTGGCGTACCGCAAAACGGAGGAAACGGACATCCTACGGTCGAAACGGGGGTGGAGGGGTGTGGCGTACCGCAAAACGGACGAAACAGACTTGTGTTGGAGCACTATGGTCGAAACGAGGGTCCTGTTCATTGGGAGGGGTGTGGCGTACCTCAAAACGGGACTCCACGGGATACTGTTCATTTCCACCGTCGACCTCCTCCAGCCTCCACGGGCTACCGTCGACCTCCTCCAGCCTCCACGGGCTCCTGTCAACCCCTCCCCCCCTCCCCCCCCGCAATGTTCACTGTTCATCCCAGAGGCAGCATCGATCGGCTTCAGTTAGCAGCAGTAGCGAAGGAATCGCTCGATCGGGTTCAGTTAACATCCATCGATCGATCGCTCGGGTTCAGTAACGCTTAGCCTGTAGTGCAATCACTCGGGTTCAGTTAGAGCCCAACGCCTCGCTCGGGTTCAGTAAGAGCCAATGCCTCGCACACACGCGCGTACGTGTACGAGAGAAACGCGCATCGCTCGGCCCCCGACCTCCCACCGTAATCGGGAACTCCCTGAAATTTTCCTCCCCCTCGCTTCTACCACGGTTTTTTCCGTCATGGACGGCCCAAAGAATGTCATGCAGTTGCGTCTCCGGCCCGCCCAGGACGAAAAGCCCATTTTTTGTCATGATTTTTTGTCATAGAAGTAGGAGCCCACCACATCTATGATGATACCGGGTTTTGTCACAATTATCATCATAGAAGTGTCATATGTATGACAGAATTTTTTTCGTTCGGCCCAAAATGTCACAGATGTGCCTTTTTTTTGTAGTGTTCGTTCATGCGATATGTGCAATCTTGGAGCATCTTTTGCATTTAGTTTTCATTTTTATTTTATGCACCATGCTGGTATGAGATAGTCCTTGCTTGATTTATAGAATACTCTTTGCACTTCACTTATATCTTTTGAGTATGGCTTTATGGAATGCTTCATGTGCTTCACTTATATCATTTGAAGTTTGGATTGCCCGTTTCTCTTCACTTAGACAACCACCATTTGTAGAATGCTCTTTTTCTTCACTTATATTTGTTAGAGTGTGGGTACATATTTTGTAGAAAGAATTAAACTCTCTTGCTTCACTTATATCTATTTAGAGAGATGACAGGAATTGGTCATTCACATGGTTAGTCATAAAATTCTACATAAAACTTGTACATCACTGAATATGACATGTTTGATTCCTTGCAATAGTTTTGCGATATAAAGATGGTGATATTAGAGTCATGCTAGTGGGTGGTTGTGGATTGTAGAAATACTTGTGTTCAGGTTTGTGATTCCCGTAGCATGCACGTATGGTGAACCGTTATGTAACGAAGTTGGAGCATGAGGTATTTATTGATTGTCTTCCTTATGAGTGGCGGTCGGGGACGAGCGATGGTCTTTTCCTACCAATCTATCCCCCTAGGGGCATGCGTAGTATTACTTTGCTTCGAGGGATAATAAACTTTTGCAATAAGTATACGAGTTCTTTATGACTAATGTGAGTCCATGGATTATACGCACTCTCACCCTTCCATCATTGCTAGCCTCTTCGGTACTGTGCATTGCCCTTTCTCACCTCGAGAGCTGGTGCAAACTTCGCCAGTGCATCCAAACCCCGTGATATGATACGCTCTATCACACATAAGCCTCATTATATCTTCCTCAAAACAGCCACCATACCTACCTATCATGGCATTTCCATAGCCATTCCGAGATATATTGCCATGCAACTTCCATCATCATCATATACATGACTTGAGCATTTATTTTCATATTGCTTTGCATGATCGTAGGATAGCTAGCATGATGTTTTCATGGCTTGTCCGTTTTTTTATGTCATTGCTACGCTAGATCATTGCACATCCCGGTACACTGCCGGAGGCATTCATATAGAGTCATATCTTTGTTCTAGCATCGAGCTGTAATATTGACTTGTAAGTAAATAAAAGTGTGATGATCATCATTACTAGAGCATTGCCAAGTGAGGAAAGGATGATGGAGACTATGATTCCCCCACAAGTCGGGATGAGACTCCGGACGAAAAAAAAGAACAGAAAGGCCAAAAAAAAGAGAGAAAAACACAAAAAAATGAGAGAAAAAGAGAGAAGGGGCAATGTTACCATCCTTTTACCACACTTGTGCTCCAAATTAGCACCATGTTCTTCATATAGAGTGTCTCTTGAGTTATCGCTTTCATATACTAGTGGGAATTTTCATTATAGAACTTGGCTTGTATATTCCAACGATGGGCTTCCTCAAATGCCCTAGGTCTTCATGAGCAAGCAAGTTGGATGCACACCCACATAGATTCAGTTTGAGCTTTCATACAGTTATAGCTCTAGTGCATCCGTTGCATGGCAATCCCTACTCCTCACATTGACATCCATTGATGGGCATCTCCATAGCCCATTGATTAGCCGCGTCGATGAGAGACTTTCTCCTTTTTTGTCTTCTCCACATAACCCCCATCATCATATTCTATTCCACCCATAGTGCTATATCCATGGCTTGCGCTCATGTATTGCGTGAGGGTTGAAAAAGCTTAAGCGTGTTAAAGGGTATGAACCAATTGCTCAGCTTGTCATCGGGGTTGTGCATGATGTGAATATTTTGTGTGGTGAAGATAGAGCATAGCCAGACTATATGATTTTGTAGGGATAACTTTCTTTGGCCTTGTTATTTTGAAAAGACATGATTGCTTTATTAGTAGGCTTGAAGTATTATTGTTTTTATGTCAAATGATAGACTATTGCTTTGAATCACTCGTTTCTTAATATTCATGCCATGATTAGATACATGATCAAGATTATGCTAGGTAGCATTCCACATCAAAAATTATCTTTTTTATCATTTACCTACTCGAGGACGAGCAGGAATTAAGCTTGGGGATGCTGATATGTCTCCATCGTATCTATAATTTTTGATTGTTCCATGCCAATATTCTACAATTTTCATATACTTTTGGCAACTTTATTATTTTTGTGACTAACATATTGATCCAGTGCTGTCACATCCCAGTTAGACCATGCATTAGGGTGTGCATCATGTTTAAATTTCATTTGAATTTGAAATGGGGAAGGCAGGAAACCCCAGAACACCCCCTTAAATCAACTAGGGTTTACTAAAATTTATTTCAATGAACCTGAAATGCCCTTCAAAATGTTCATCCTCTTTGTTTTGGTTCAGAACCTATGTCAAAGGGGGTGTACCATTTTCTAGGTCATCCAAGGGTTCTAGGATTAATCCACAAGTTTTGAACTTGGGCATTTTAAATTATACAAAATATTTTAAATGTTCAAAAATTGCCAAACCAAAATGTTTCATGTTGGGAATATTCTAACAAGTGACCAGGAGCATTTTGGTGATTTTTAAAATAGTTTTGGGTATTTAAAAAAACCCCACAAAGTTACAGAAATTAGAAAAGGTTTAAAAATCAGAAAACTTACGGCGCCGTGCAGTTCGCCCACTGCTGCCCAGCCCAGCAAGCGCGCCAACAGCTGCTTGGCTCGGCTTGAGCGAGCAGCCGAGTGCCCGACGGCGAGCTCAGGCGCTCACGCAGCTGGCCGCCGCCTGCTTCACCTCCTCGCCGCCTCGCTGCCTGGGCGACCTCCACGTCGTCGCCCGACCCATCGGACACGCCATTCGCCCCCTGCCTCTCTCTCTCGCTCTCCAACAACTGGCGGCGCCGACGCCATCGCCGACGCGCCACCGCCGAAGTCGTGCTCCCCGCCGTCCATGCTCCTCCCCACCATGTCCAGGAGCTCCGCCGCACTCCACTACCCCTAGCTAGCTGAATCCCGCTCGCTCTAAGTACCCCGAACCTAGCTCACCGACCTCGACCGAGCTCGAAGTCGCCGGAGATCCCCTTTGACGTCGCCGTCGCCCCGGTTCATCCCCGACCCCGACGAGGCTCTCTACGCGGCGCCCGTGAGCCTATCTAACTCCCTCTCCCTCTCTCTCGCGCCCCCGAGCACCATAACGACCCAACCACGATCACCCGCACGCACCGCCGCGGAGCTCGTCGCCGGCGTGCTCCCGGCCACTCTCCGGCCACCCGGGGTGCCCGTTGCATTCACCACACCCCAGCGGGTCTGCCCATGCACTTCCGCGCCTCGCCGAGCCCCTAACCCCAAACCCGTCGTTGGCGAACCCCGGCCGCCTAACTCGTCGCCGGCGCCAACTCCGGCCACCCCGACCCCAACTAATCCCACCAAACGCTGCGGTTCATCTCCAGCTCCACGTAGATGCCTTCCGAGCCCCATTTGGTGGCGGAACGTCAAAAGCACTTTGCTCTTGGCTTTGGCCTCGGCCGGCTAGAGCGCCGGCGAGTTGACCACTAGCCATTGGTGGTGGGCCTGTTGATCTGCTCTGAGTCAATGACGGTGGACCCCGGTTAACTAATTAGGTTAGTTCTAATTAAAATTAATTAGTTAAACTAACTACTGACATGCGGGTCCCACTGGTCAGTTTGACCTGGACGACCCCGTTGACCCCTGACGTCATCTTGACCTCATCTTGGCGCAATAAATGAATTCTGGATTTATTTTGATATAATAAATTCCAGAATATAAATCAAATTTCAAATGCTTATAACTTTTATTCTATAACTCCAAATGCAAAGATTTATATATGAAAAATTATCAGAAAAATACACTCTATCCATTGGTACAGGTTTCATGCATGTTAAAACAAGTTAACTATGCTGAATAACCAGAATAAGTAATTGCACCATTAGGACTAACTCAAATGAGCTATCATTTGAATCCTTGATTCAAATGAGTTCATCCCCTGTTCTTTCAACTTGCATTAGGCCAACACACATCCATATTGCCATGTCATAGCATGCATCATATTGTTGCATATTGTCATGTGTGTTTACTTTCGGTGTGCTTTCATGATAGGTTCTGCCCCCGAAGATAACCTCGACTACCCATCTGAAGGGCAGTTCTCTACCCCAGTTCCATCAGGCAAGCAACTCATTGATCATTCCGATACAAACCCATGTTCTCGCTTCGCTCTCGTTTCTGCATTAAGACAACGCGATTCAAACTGTTGTGTGCTGCGGTAGTTGAACCCACTTCCTTTGCATGACTGTCATTGCCACAATAACTAGATGAAACCCACTAGTATGTGTAGGAGTTGATTGAGCCATGTTTGTGATTCCTACCATGCTATGCTTGCTATGCTTAGAGTTGTGTCAGTCGGCTCATCGGGATGATGAACTGGAGTGAAAGGTTGTGTTGGTTCGAGAGTGAAAGTGTTGAACACGATTTGGTAAAGGTATCGATGAGAGGCCATGTAGGAGTACATGGTGGGTTGTTTCATTGAAGCCGAACTTAAGAACTGAGATCTGTGTTTGTGATCCATGAAACAGTTACTACCACACATTGGGATCCTTAATGGACCCTCTAAACTTCTTAACCACCCCTGTTCTTAGTCCGGAGTTGCAAGTAGTTTCGGTGTTTATAGTATCTTTGGGGCGCGCATACGCTGACCTTAGGGGTGGGTTGTGTTGCGGTAGGCACCGTGTGTTGTGTACCCGAGTGCCCGTTTGGTATCTCGGGAACCCTGCACACATCGTTCGGGGCTGTATGGGAAACCTCGGCGGACTCCTGCGGATGGAACCGAATAGGCGATAAACCTGGACTAGGAACTTGAGTGTTTAGGTAGGCTGTGGCCGACACCCACGTTGGGCTTCCGCTTGAAGGTTGCAGTACATGTCGTGTAAACGACGATAAGTGGTGAGCGTGTGTGAAGAAGTACACCCTGCAGGGTTAAATATGATCTATTGAATAGCCGTGTCCACGGAGAAGGACTTCTGGGTTACCTATATCACTTCATAGACAAGTAAATGGATACTACTAAAAGCCTCAAGATAAGTGTGAGTATCGTGGATGGCCCTCTCGGGGATGACGAGAGAGGATCCACGGTGGATTATTGTGATGGTGATTAGTGGACTCGTGTACGACAAAATGCTTTACAAAGTGGTGTTACGTAGGATAGCTTAGCCAAGAGTCAAAGCTGGCTTGCTGCAAATAACTCCACCTCCTTCCTTGAGAATGTGCATGTATGATAGGATTCTGTGGTAAGTCTTGCTGAGTACATTTGTACTCATGTTTGCTTAATCAATATTTTCAGAGGACTATACTACCCTCCGACGGATTCTATGTAGATGTTGACTTGACGAGTGAACTAGCCACCCGGTGGCGATCTAAGACTTGTGAAGGGCCATTGTAGATAGAAAGGCTCCAACAAGCTTTCTTTCTTTCTAGAGTCGTACTCGAGACTAGTTTGCTTCGCATGTGCTTGTATGATTGTATGACTTGAGTGTTGGGTCATGTGACCCCTACCTGTATGACTATGTTATGTATGGCTCCTCGGAGCCTCTTAAATAAAGTACTTGAGTTGTAGAGTTTTGTTGTGATGCCTTGTTGTATTTACTCATATCGGGCATATTAGTGTATGATTGAAATGCTTGGTATGAGTGGGATCCGACAAACTAGTTGTTTATCCTTGGCAGCCTCTCATATGGGGAAATGTAGTCTCGTGCTACGGCGATAGTAGTCCGCTTCTGCCCGGTTCACGGAGTCCTGCTAGCCCAGCACTACTGCTTGGACACTTGACTAGCGGCATGTGTTTCATTTCGTTCCTATGTCTGTCCTTCGGGAAATGTCACGCGATGATATTGAGTCCTGCCTAGCCTGCTACAGCCGGGATACCGAGTCCTGTTAGCCAGTGCTACAGCCCGAATTCATACGTTGATGACCGACATGCTCGAAGTGATTCATGTATGCCTGTCCCCATAGGTTAGTGCCGCTTTGGGTTCACGACTAGCCATGTCGGCCCGGTTCTTTGTCATGTGGATACTAGCGACACTATCATATCGTGAGCCAAAAGCGCTAAGCGGTCCGGGCCATGGTAAGGCGACACCGTGGGAATACCGTGCGTGAGGCCGCAAAGTGATATGAGGTGTTACCAGCTAGGTCGATGTGATTTGGAATCGGGGTCTGACAGCGTTGGCATCGAGCGAGGGCTGCTGTAGGTTCGCTAAGCCAAACTGGTGAAGTTGAGTCTAGAAATGCTTTAGTTATATGTAGGGAATTGATTGTGGGAGGAGCGTAAGGCTCTTTTTACTCCTTTACCTTATGCCCTCTGATCTGAGTCATCCTCTTCTCATTCGACGTGGGTTTAGGACTAGGCTCTCTTTTCTCTATCAGGTTCACGTGTTACTAATCCGTAGTAACTTATAGGATTGTTGGTTACATCCTCAGTTCAGTGCTACTAAATTTTAGTATGCTATCATTTGAACCAGAACCTTGATATGATGTTGTTGAGTGGTTTTGCAATCTGATTTTGAATGTCTCAAATCTGATTTTGAGCTTTTACAGATGTTATGCTGCCCGATTTTCCCTAGAAATTCTAATGCCTTTGCATTGTGGCTGTGCTTTCAGATGGCCACCGTCCCCGAACCAAGTGGTTCGCTTTGACCGTTGCATTGATGTGTGTGGTCACACGGCAATGCTAGTCCGGTGATGATTGAGTCTGGTTATCGATGGTATCCTGAATATACCGTCGAGGAGCAGTTTAGGATTTCAATCAAAGCCAATACCTATGCACGGTCGGATTTATCCATCTTATCCCGAGCTCTTGAGCCACTTCTTTGTTCTTATGGGCTCGGAATCACTATTGGAATGTCGTGCAAGATGCAGCCTATTCCATGATGACTATTATTCGAGCTGAACTGCTTTCTTGAGCAACACACGATTTTCGCTATATGCCGGCATCCCTCACCCGGGCGCATGGCTACCTTCGAGGTTTGTACAGCGATGCATCCCATGAGGACTCACTCCTTCGTACTACTCTTGAGTTCTTTGGAGGACAAGGACCGTGAGAACCGGCCTTGCGTATGGAGCTTTTAATGCCCGTTCGACCACTGGGCTACTCGACTAGGTTTGCACCTGCCGTGCAAGCGGATATATGGACATGAGAGACTTGTACCCGTGCGGCGAGTCTGCCGGACTATATGGAGTGGCGTGAGGTTGGAGGCATCACTCCTCCTCGTGGGCCTCGCCTCGCCACCGTTTGTTGGTCCACGGCCACATCCGAGTCCTTATGGTCCACAGGCCCCATAGGATTGTCTGCTTTCCGGACGATCATGTTCCACTTCGAGCTTGGGTGGTGACTTCTATGAGGACTACTATGGAGCTGCACGAGATAGTAGTAGTATTCCTAGTATGGTAATAGTTGTGTTTCCACCGTCCTGCGTGACTCGTGGAATACGACTTAGTGTGTATCGTTCCGGAAGTGTAGAAAAATAATGTATAGAAGTTGGGATGCTTCCGATGAGATGTAACGCCTTTCCTTATAGTTGTACTCCGTCAGGCTTGTACTAAACTATGAATGGTGTGTATGACCGTTGGTATATATATATGGCAGTTTTATATTACCATGTCATACGGATGAACATCTTTGCATTCCATGCTATCCATTACCTTCCGCACTTCCTTGTTAAATTCTGCCATCCTGGTTTAAACCTTTGCTTTGTCTCCCATGATGGTCAACACTCGCAACACTCCTGCTGCTCCAGAGCAGGGAGAAGCCAGTGCAGCCAGAAATGTGAATCTGCCATAACCGCCATCTTTGGCGAGGTGATCTTTGAAGCGAAGCATAATAAGCTGAAACCAACCGCTTATTGGGCGGATTGAGCAAAACACAGCACGCCAGCCAAGAAAGCGATGTGGTTTCACTCAACGATTTCGTCAAGCTATATCCCCAAAATTCAAATATTCCGTCGAGCCCTCGGCGGATGATTGGCTCCGATATCCACCACAAGCTGCGTTCCGTAGCGTGGCTGAGGCTGACAAGGTTACCTTTGCCGCCTATCATCTTGAAGGCCCTGCTAGTCTCTGGTGGGAAAATTATGAGGCTATCGTCCGGTTGGACAAGTTACAACTTGGGAAGAGTTGATTGCCGCCTTCATGAGCATCATATTCGAAGGTCTTATGGACCGCAAGCGTGAGGAATTCTGCAGTTTCACCCAAGGTAGGTGACGGTGGATGCCTACTGACCGTGAATTTGGGAGGTTAGACGTTATGCTCGAAGAAGTTTCTACCGATGCCAAGAAGCGAGGCAAGGTTCCGCAAGGGACTTAGCCACGAGCTACGCCGAGATCTCCGTCTACATGAGTGTACCTCTTTCCGAAGCTAGTCAATAAGGCTATCGGTGCTTAAATCGGGCAGACTGATTTTGAGGCTTCACATAAGCACATCCGTGATTACGGATCATCATCCGCTCTGGATCCCGAAGCGCCGGGTTTGGGTTCCAAATACTGCTCTACCACCCAGGTTCACCCGAGGCCATCCTTTGAGGCGCCTCGCCCCAACCAACCGTATTTTCCACCCAAGACTTATGGAGGTCCAACTGCTAATGCTGCTCCACGTCCAAATGTGATAACTTGCTTCAAGTGTGGAGAGGCGGGCCACTATATCCGAGAGTGTCCCAGAACAACCCCAATCAAGCTGGAAAGTCATTGGCGCGGCAAGCCAGCAGGAAAGGTGCCCTATGCTAAGCCGGTTGCCACCGCCGTGGCCATGTCAACTATGTCTCTGCTGAAGAAACCTATGAGGATCCCAACGTCGTCCTCGATGCGCTTCTTGTTAATTGCCATCCGCAATTGTTCTTTTGATCTTTGGAGCATCTCATTCATTTATTTCTGAGAGCTATGCTCGATTGCACAACACCACATTCTGTGACATGCCTACCTCCATGGAAATTCAAACTCCTGGTTCTAGATGGCAAACCTCTAGAGTAAGTCATGGGAATGAAATTCTTGTCGACAGATTAGTCTTTCTTGCATCTCTAATAGCTCTCAAGTCCTCGGACATAAACATCATCTTGGGTATGGACTGGATGTCAGCCCATTATGCTAAGATTGATTGCTCTACTAGAACTGTTCAACTTACCCATCCTTGGGCAAGGCGGTGAATGTTTTAACCCGAGTGTCTAAGCGCCACTTTACTCTTAAATGCCAACCCCTTCCGGACCTCGAAGATATTCCGGTAGTCCGTGATTTCCCGGATGTCTTTCCGAGGAACTGCCAGTGTTCCACGACGGGGATGTCGAGTTCGTGATAGATCTTGTTCCGGAACCGTCCCAATCTCTAGAAGACCTTATAAGATGGCACCCTAGAACTAGCTGAACTTAAGAAACAACTCGATGAATCCTTGCAAAGGGTTTCATCCGTCCTAGTTCATCTCCATGGGCTTGCCCGTCCTCTTCGTCAAGAAGAAGGATGGTGCGGATCGGATGGTTGTAGATTACCGACACTGTCAATTTGGTCACTATCAAGAACAAGTATCCGCTCCCGGGATCAACGACACTGTATGATCAGCTCGCTGGATCCTCGATCTTTTCAAGATGGATTTGAGGTTGGGCTACCATCAAATCAAAATCAAAACGGGACATTCCCAAAGCGGCCTTTGTCACTCGTTATGGCCAATCTGAGTACACCGTCATGTCTTCGGTTTAACCAATGCTCCAGCCACTTTCTCTCGGTTAATGAACTCAATCTTCATGGAGTATTTGGATAAATTCATCGTGGTATACCTCGATGATATACTCATCTACTCAAGAATGAGGAAGAACATGCGAACACCTAAGGCTAGTATTGATGAAACTTGAGAGCACCGCCTTTATGCCAAATTCTCTAAGTGTGAATTCTGGTTACCGAAGTGACCTATCTAGGACATGTAATCTCTGGTAAAGGCATTGCTGTCAATCGGCGAGTTCAAGCCGTCCTTGATTGGACCCCACCGAATCGGTCAAGCAAGTTCGAGTTTCCTCGGTTTAGCGAGCTATTGCCGCCGCTTCGTCGAGAATTTCTCTAAAGTTGCTAAACCTCTAACCGAACTCCTCAAGAAAGATAAGAAGTTGAATGGGCGCCACAAGGCGAGTTCAGCTTTCAGAACTGAAAAGGCGCTCGACATCTGCTCCGTGCTTGTTCCACCAGATTTCTCTAAGGACTTTATTATCTATTGCGGCGCCTCGCGACAAGGACTAGGTTGCATACTCATGCAAGATCGTCATGTGATTGCCTACGCTTCTCGGCGATTCGTCCACATGAGGATAACTACCCACACACGATCTAGAGCTTGCGGCAGATGGTTCATGCACTCAAAACCTGGCGACATTACCTTACGGGTAATCGTTGCGAAATCTACACCGATCACCAAAGTCTGAAATATATCTTCACCCAACCGGTTTGAATCTCGAGGCAAAGGCGTTGGGTCGAGTTGATACAGATTTCGACTTAGGAATATCCTACACCCGTGCAAAGCCAATGTCATGGCTGACGACTAAGTCATAAATCTTATTGTAACAATCTGATGTTACAACAAAGTCAACCATTTCTCCACGAGGAATTTCGTAAGCTTAACCTTCACATTGTTCCTCGAGGATTCCTTCCACCCCGGTGGCGAAACCTACCCTTACGGATCAGATCATCAAAGCACGGAAGGTAGATCCGGAATCTCCAGATCGGGAGAAACATCAAGAAAGGAGTGCAGGTTGTTTCTCCATTGATGAACAAGGTGTCGTGTTCTTTGGAGACCGTCTAGTGGTTCCCAAAGTGCGCAACCCGAGGCGATTGATCCTTAAGGAAGCTCATGACTCTCCTCTCACCATTCATCCTGGTAGTACTAAAATGTATCAAGATCTCGCCAGAGGTTTTGGTGGACTAGGATGAAGAGAGAAATCGCTCAATACATTGCTAATTGCGACGCGTCGTCGTCGAGTTAAGCGAGCATCAACGGCCTGCTGGTACCCTTCAACCTTTGGAAATTCCTGAATGGAAATGGGATAAAATCGGTATGGACTTCATTACCGGGTTTCCCAGGACCAAGAGAGGGAATAATGCTATCTTCGTTGTCGTTGATCGTCTTTCCAAAGTAGCCCACTTCCTACCCGTTCGTGAGAGTATAACCGCTAGCCAGCTAGCTGATTTGTACATCTCTCGAATAGTGTCTCTTCATGGTATTCCATTAGAGATTAACTCAGACCGTGGAAGTCTCTTCACCTCTCGATTTTGGGAAAGTTTCCAAGACGCTATGGGAACTCGTCTCTCCTTTAGCACCGCTTTCCATCCCCAATCAAGTGGTCAAGTAGAACGAGTCAATCAAATCCTAGAGGATATGCTTCGAGCCTCTGTCATCTCTTTCGGCATGAATTGGGAGAAATGCCTTCCATTCGCCGAGTTCACTTATAACAATAGTTATCAAGCCAGCCTGGGCAAAGCCCCTTTCGAAGTTCTTTATGGGCGGAAATGTCGAACGCCTCTTAAGCTGGTCGAAACCGGGAGAGACAACTCTTTGGCCGGACATGATTCAGGAAGCGAAGAGCAGGTTCGCGTCATTCGTGAGAAATTGAAAACAGCCCAATCTCGTCAAAAGAGCCAATATGACCGCAAGCATAAGCCTATGGCTTATGAAATTGGCGAGAAGGCTTACCGGGTTACTCCTTTGAAGGAACCCATCGTTTGGTATCAAAGGCAAGTTGGCTCCTCGTTACATTGGACCCTTTCGCATTCTTGCCAAACGAGGGGAAGTTGCCTACCAATTGGAACTACCTCCGCATCTTTCCAGAATCCATGATGTCTTCCACGTTTCCCAACTCAGGCGTTGCTTCTCGGATCCTATCCGTGGAGTAGACCATGAAACGCTTGATCTCCAAGATAACCTCACCTATCGAGAATATCCCGTTCGTATCCTCGATCAAGCCGAGCGTACCACTCGACGTCGGAATATCAAGTTTCTAAAGGTTCAATGGTCAAACCATTCCGAGCAAGAAGCAACTTGGGAAAGGGAGGATCGTCTTCGACTTGAGTATCCCACCTTTTTATAGCAGATCCTAAATCTCGGACGAGATTCTTTTGAGTGGGGTGAGTTGTCACATCCCAGTTAGACCATGCATTAGGGTGTGCATCATGTTTAAATTTCATTTGAATTTGAAATGGGAAGGCGAAACCCCGAACACCCCCTTAAATCAACTAGGGTTTACTAAAATTTATTTCAATGAACCTGAAATGCCCTTCAAAATGTTCATCCTCTTTGTTTTGGTTCAGAACCTATGTCAAAGGGGGTGTACCATTTTCTAGGTCATCCAAGGGTTCTAGGATTAATCCACAAGTTTTGAACTTGGGCATTTTAAATTATACAAAATATTTTAAATGTTCAAAATTGCCAAACCAAAATGTTTCATGTTGGGAATATTCTAACAAGTGACCAGGAGCATTTTGGTGATTTTTAAAATAGTTTTGGTATTTAAAAACCCCACAAAGTTCGAGAAATTAGAAAAGTTTAAAATCAGAAAACTTACAGCGCGCCGTGTTCGCCCACCTGCTGCCCAGCCCAGAGCAAGGCCATGGTGAGCTGCTTGGCTCGGCTTGAGCGAGCAGCCAGTGCCCGACGGCGAGCTCAGAAGCGCGCCACGCAGCTGGCCGCCGCCTGCTTCACCTCCTCGCCACCTCGCTGCCTGGGCGACCTCCACGTCGTCGCCCGACCCCCAGACACGCCATTCCCCTGCCTCCTCTCTCTCGCTCTCCCCAACCTGGCAGCGCCATCGCCGACGCGCCACCGCCCGTCGTGCTCCCGCCGTCCATGCTCCTCCCCACCATGTCCAGGAGCTCCGCCGACTCCACTACCCCTAGCTAGCTGAATCCGCTTCGCTCTAAGTACCCCGAACCCAGCTCACCGACCTCGACCGAGCTCAAGTCGCGGAGATCCCCTTTGCGTCGCCGTCGCCCGGTTCATCCCCGACCCGGCGAGGCTCTCTCTACGGCGCCCGTGAGCCTATCTAACTCCCTCTCCTCTCTCTCGTGCCCCGAGCACCATAACGACCCAACCACGATCACCCTTGCGCACCGCCATGAGCTCGTCGCCGGCGTGCTCCGGCCACTCTCCGCCACCCAGGGTGCCCGTTGCATTCACCACACCCCAACGGGTCTGCCCATGCACTTCCCGCGCCTCGCCGAGCCCCCTAACCCCAAACCCGTCGTTGGACGAACCCCGGCGGCCGCCTAACTCGTCGCCGGCGCCAACTCCGGCCACCCCGACCCCAACTAACCCCACCAAACGTTGCGGTTCATCTCCAGCTCCACGTAGATGCCTTCCGCGCCCCATTTGGTGGCCGGAACGTGCAAAAGCACTTTGCTCCGCCGCGCCTGGCCTCGCCGGCGGCTAGACGCCGGTGAGTTGACCACTAGCCATTGACTGGTGGGCCCTGTTGACTGCTCTGAGTCAATGACAGGTGGACCCCCCCGGTTAACTAATTAGGTTAGTTCTAATTAAAATTAATTAGTTAAACTAACTACTGACATGCGGGTCCCACTGGTCAGTTTGACCTGGACGACCCCGTTGACCCCTGACGTCACGCTGACCTCATGCTGACGCAATAAATGAATTCTGGATTTATTTTGATATAATAAATTCCAGAATATAAATCAAATTTCAAATGCTTATAACTTTTATTCTATAACTCCAAATGCAAAGATTTATATATGAAAAATTATCAGAAAAATACACTCTATCCATTGGTACAGGTTTCATGCATGTTAAAACAAGTTAACTATGCTGAATAACCAGAATAAGATAATTGCACCATTAGGACTAACTCAAATGAGCTATCATTTGAATCCTTGATTCAAATGAGTTCATCCCTGTTCTTTCAACTTGCATTAGGCCAACACACATCCATATTGCCATGTCATAGCATGCATCATATTGTTGCATATTGTCATGTGTGTTTACTTTCGTGTGCTTTCATGATAGGTTACGCCTCGAAGATAACCTCGACTACCCATCGAAGGGCAGTTCTCTACCCCAGTTCCATCGGGCAAGCAACTCATTGATCATTCGATACAAACCCATGTTCTCGCTTCGCTCTCGTTTCTGCATTAAGACAACGCGATTCAAACTGTTGTGTGCTGCGGTAGTTGAACCCACTTCCTTTGCATGACTGTCATTGCCACAATAACTAGATGAAACCCACTAGTATGTGTAGGAGTTGATTGAGCCATGTTTGTGATTCCTACCATGCTATGCTTGCTATGCTTAGAGTTGTGTCAGTCGGCTCATCGGGATGATGAACTGGAGTGAAAGGTTGTGTTGGTTCGAGAGTGAAAGTGTTGAACACGATTTGGTAAAGGTATCGATGAGAGGCCATGTAGGAGTACATGGTGGGTTGTTTCATTGAAGCGAACTTAAGAACTGAGATCTGTGTTTGTGATCCATGAAACAGTTACTACCACACATTGGGATCCTTAATGGACCTCTCTAAACTTCTTAACCACCCTGTTCTTAGTCAGGGAGTTGCAAGTAGTTTCGGTGTTTATAGTATCTTTGGGGCACGCAACGCTGACCTTAGGGGTGGGTTGTGTTGCGGTAGGCACCGTGTTGATGTACCGAGTGCCCGTTTGGTATCTCGGGAACCCTGCACACATCGTTCGGGGCTGTATGGGAAACCTCGGCGGACTCCTGCGGATGGAACCGAATAGGCGATAAACTGGACTAGGAACTTGAGTGTTTAGGTAGGCTGTGGCCGACACCCACGTTGGGCTTCCGCTTGAAGGTTGCCGAGTACATGTCGATGTAAACGGACGATAAGTGGTGAGCGTGTGTGAAGAAGTACACCCTGCGGGGTTAAATATGATCTATTGAATAGCCGTGTCCACGGAGAAGGACTTCGGGTTACCTATATCAGTTCATAGACAAGTAAATGGATACTACTAAAAGCCTCAAGATAAGTGTGAGTATCGTGGATGGCCCTCTCGGGGATGACGAGAGAGGATCCACGGTGGAGTATTGTGATGGTGATTAGTGGACTGGTATGCGACAAAATGCTTTACAAAGTGGTGTTACGTGGGATAGCTTAGCCAAGAGTCAAAGCTGGCTTGCTGCAAATAACTCCACCTCCTTCCTTGAGAATGTGCATGTATGATAGGATTACGTGGTAAGACTTCTTTGAGTACCTTTGTACTCATGTTTGTAATCAATATTTTTCAGAGGACTATACTACCCCCTCCGACGGATTCTATGTAGATGTTGACTTCGACGAGTGAACTAGCCACCCAGGTGGCGATCTAAGACTTGTGAAGGGCCATTGTAGATAGAAAGGCTCCAACAAGCTTTCTTTCTTTCTAGAGTGCGTACTCGAGACTAGTTTGCTTCCGCATGTGCTTGTATGATTGTATGACTTGAGTGTTGGGTCATGTGACCCCTACCTGTATGACTATGTTATGTATGGCTCCTCGGAGCCTCTTAAATAAAGTACTTGAGTTGTAGAGTTTTGTTGTGATGCCTTGTTGTATTTACTCATATCGGGCATATTGCGTGTATGATTGAAATGCTTGGTATGAGTGGGATCCGACAAACTAGTTGTTTATCCTTGGCAGCCTCTCATATGGGGAAATGTAGTCTCGTGCTTCTGAGCGATAGTAGTCCGCTACAGCCCGGTTCACCGGAGTCCTGCTAGCCCAGCACTACTGCTTGGACACTTGACTGGCCGGCATGTGATTCATTTCGTTCCTATATACATCCCTTGAAATGTCACGCGATGATATTCGGAGTCCTGCCTAGCCTGCTACAGCCCGGGATACCGGAGTCCTGTTAGCCCAGTGCTACAGCCCGAATTCATACGTTGATGACCGACATGCTCGAAGTGATTCATGTATGCCTGTCCCCATAGGTTAGTGCCGCTTTGGGTTCACGACTAGCCATGTCGGCCCGGGTTCTTTGTCATGTGGATGCTAGCGACACTATCATATCGTGAGCCAAAAGGCATAAGCGGTCCCGGGCCATGGTAAGGCGACACCCGTGGGAATACCGTGCGTGAGGCCGCAAAGTGATATGAGGTGTTACCAGCTAGGTCGATGTGATTTGGAATCGGGGTCCTGACAAGTGCCAGTGCCAGTTCCTGTTTGTTGCGTGTTTTATGTTTCGCAGAAACCCCATATCAAACGGAATCCAAACGGGATAAAAACGGACAAAGAATATTTTTGGAATATTTGGAGAATTCTGGAAGAAAAATCTCGCCCCTCCCACGCCATGGAGACCATGCACCAGAGGGGAAAGCCTTCTCCCATATAGGGAGAAGGTCAAGGAAGAAGAAGAATGAGGGGGGCTCTCTCCCCCTTGTTTTTGGTGGCGTCGGAACGCAGCCGGGGGCCATCATCATCATCGCGATCTACACCAACACCTCCGCCATCTTCACCAACATCTCCATCACCTTCCCCCCTCTATCTACAGCGGTCCACTATCCCGCAACCCGCTGTACCCTCTACTTGAACATGGTGCTTTATGCTTCATATTATTATCCAATGATGTGGTTCCATCCTATGATGTTTAAGTAGATTTTCGTTGTCCTATCGTTTTTGATGAATTGCTATGATTGATTTAATTTGCTTGTGTTTATGTTGCTGTCCTTTGGTGCCCATCATATGAGCGGGCGCGTGGATCACACCATAGGGTTAGTTGTATGTTGATAGGAGTATGTATTGGAGGGCAAGAGTGACAGAAGCTTCAACCTAGCATAGAAATTGATGCATACGATATTGAAGGGGGACCAATATATCTTAATGCTATGTTTGGGTTTTACCTTAATGAACGTTAGTAGTTGCGAATGCTTGCTAATAGTTCCAATCATAAGTGCATAGAATTCCAAGTAAGGGATAACATGCTAGCAGTGGCCTCTCCCACATGCAACTTGCTATCGGTCTAGTAAAGTAGTCAATTGCTTAGGGACAATTTCGCAACTCCTACCACCACTTTTCCACACTCTCTATATTTACTTTATTTTGTCTTTATCTAAACAGCCCCTAGTTTTTATTTACTTGCTCTTTATGGTCTTACAAACCTATCCTAAAACACCTACAAAGTACTTCTAGTTTCATACTTGTTCTAGGTAAAAAAAACGCTAAGCGTGCGTAGAGTTGTATCGGCGGTCGATAAAAATTGAGGGAATATTTGTTCTACCTTTAGCTCCTCATTGGGTTCGACACTCTTACTTATAGAAATAGGCTACAATTGATCCCCTATACTTGTGGGTTATCAGCCCATACGGACCATCTTCACCAACAAGCATTCGAAACCCTCGCGAGGGGCCAAGCCTCGCGAGGCGGATGACACAAGACCTCCTCAGGAGCGGACTCACCAGGCTGGCTCGCGTGGGGCAGAGAGATCAAGGCAAGGAAAACCTCGTGAGGTTCTCATGACGTGAGACATGACGATCGAGACCGGGCGGGCTCTAGCGCGCATAGTGTCCTTGTTTCCTCTTTGGTGCTAAGGGGGAAAGCGCAGGCGAGGAGTACCGAGGCCTCAGGCTAAGGTTTCCATATCGGTGCAACGAGACCAAGACCAGCAGGATGGAAAAATGGAGGTCATCGTGGAGCCCAAGCCGGCGTCACCACCAGAGCCTTTGTCAGGCGAAGACCACCTTTAGTCAGGATAGCTTGTAATAGCTGTCCCCTTTCAAATTGGCCGTTGTGGCATCCCTTCCCTATCAATATTTGGGAAGAGGACCAGGTCCTCTATAAATAGGACTAGCCACCGCAGTAGGAAGCATCTCATCTTGGACTAGATCCAACCCATCCTCACACCCACAAAGTACAAGAACACCTCACCTCAGGAGGCTGTTTGTACTGTTCATCCTCAGCCCGAGAGGCAATCCACCACACCACACTAGAGTAGGATATTACACCACAACGGTGGCCCGAACCAGTATAAATCTTGTGTCTCTTGTGCTGCATGTTCGTCGAGCTAAGCTTGGAGATTCCAGTGAGGCTGAGGGCGTGATTCAGTAGGGGAGATCTTCGTGCGCACCCCAGTGTTCGAACATTGATGGTTTTGCCGGAACCCGTGATCCGACATTTGGCGTGCCAGGTAGGGGTGCGCCGAAGCTTTCCTTCCATCGATCCACGTCTCGTCGCTTCATCATCTCCATGGCGGACGCTCGCCGAGCTCGCGCTGAGCGCCGGGCCGCCCTCGCCGCCCGCGTTGCTCAGACAGCTCCCGTCAGCGGGCCACCCCGTCGCTCCCCGTCGCCTTCCGCCAGCGCCGCTACCGGCCCGGCGGGGAACGAGCAGCAAGCATCCTCGCTGCACCCCTCGGTCCGGTGGGTCGGCCGCACCGCCACTCCATCGCTGACTCCGGCCGGCTCGTCGTCCCACGCCCGTCGCGCTCCCACGGACGCGGAGGCCGCGCTGTGCATGGCACGCGAATTCTTGCGCTACCGCCCCATCGACGACCTCCATGAGGAGTGGCTCGACCGCATCGCCGAGCTTGTCAGCGCCGCAGGGGGCTCCCCTGTGCCGTCCCTCTCGCTACCTCGCCCTCCACCAGCTGCAGGCGATGTGGCTCATGGAGCGCCTCCACCACCTCTGCCCCAGGACGGCGTCCTGGCGCCAAGGCGTGCGGTCCCTGTCGGTGTCAAAACCGGCGGATCTCGGGTAGGGGTGCCGAACTATGCGTCTAAGGCGGATGGTAACACGAGGCAGGGGACACGATGTTTACCCAGGTTCAGGCCCTCTCGATGGAGGTAATACCCTACTTCCTGCTTGATTGATCTTGATGATATGAGTAGTACAAGAGTTGATCTACCACGAGATCGTAGAGGCTAAACCCTAGAAGCTAGCCTATGGTATGATTGGTGTCCATCCTACGGACTAAACCCTCCGGTTTATATAGACACCGGAGGGGGCTAGGGTTACACAGAGTCGGTTACAATGGGAGGAGATCTACATATCCATATCGCCAAGCTTGCCTTCCACGCCAAGGAGAGTCCCATCCGGACACGAGACGAAGTCTTCAATCTTGTATCTTCATAGTCCAACAGTCCGGCCAAAGGATATAGTATGGTTGTCTGGATACCCCCTAATCCAGGACTCCCTCAGTCCCCCGCCGCGATCCACCGCATCGGGCGCCCATGCGCGAGGAAGGAAGCTGCCAAGAAGTTACTCGTCCACAAGAAAACGCTCCTGCGCTCCCGGCGCCACTACGGCAAGACCGTGCGCCTCCTGCGGTGGTGGTGCGTGAGCATCAAGGCCAGGCTCCACATCAGCAAAGGGTCCCGGTGGCCACCGCGGGCTGCCGCGCATTTACTCCTGAGCTGTGTAGTGTCGCATGACCGAGCAAGTTCAAGCAAGACCTGCCGCCACGCTACGACGGCACCCCCGACCCCATGGAGTTCCTGTAGCTCTACGAGCTAAGCATCGAGGTGTCCAACGGCGACGAAAAAGTCATGGCGAACTGGTTCCCCATGGCTCTCAAGGATGGTGCCCGCTCCTGGCTCTTGAACCTGCCTCCAGGTTCCATCTCCTCCTGGAACGAGATGCGCGACTGTCGGATGTTGGGTTCCGGCAGACCCTTAAGGTTCAAACTCTGGGGTGCACATGGAGATCTTTCCCCTACCGATCTATGTCTGATCGTCTCGCAAGAATCTAGGCTAACCGATGAACAACACGAGGGACACAAGATTTATGCTGGTTCGGGCCATCGTTGTGGTGTAATACCCTACTCCAGTGTGCGGTGTGGTGGATTGCCTCAAGGGCTGGTGCTGAACAGTACAAAGGACGAACAGCCTCGCGAGAGGTTTTCTTGAGCTAGTGCGATGAACTGCTTGGGTGAGTTCGATCGCCTCTCTCTCTCTCTGGCTAGGGCTCTATTAGATGCCCTCTACGGTGGTGGCTAGCTCTATTTATAGAGGCCCTGGTCCTCTTCCCAAATATTGAGCGGGAAGGGCACCAACAACGGCCAATTTGAAGGGGAACATCTTGTACAAGTTATCTTGAATAAAGTTGGTCTTCTGCTGCCAAAAGCACTAGCAATGACGCCGTCTTGGGCTCCACCGTGACCTCCATCCTGCCGCTCCCCTGGCCTTGGTCTCGTTGCACTGAAATGGAAACCTTTGCCTGATGCCTTGGTGCTCCATGCATGTGCTTGCCCCCTTTGCATCAAAGAGGAAACAAGGACACTGCGCAGGCCGGCGCCCGCCTGGTCTCGATCGTCATGGCTTGCGTCACGAGCACCTCGCGAGGTACCCTGCCTTGATCTCTCTGCCTCTTTGCGAGTCTGCCTGGCGAGGCCGTTCTGAGAAGCCTGTCATCCGCCCGCAATCTGGCCCCTCGCGAGGGTCTTGAGTCTTGTGCTGATGAAGATGGGCCGTGTGGGCCACCACTCGAGCCACGCAGCAGGCCGCAGGAAGGCAAGTCTGGGGACCCCCGTTCCCAGAACGCCGACAGTATCCCCCGGGCCCAAGGCGCGCTCGGACTAGGCTTAGCAGATAAGCGAAGGGGCAAGTGCGGAGCACCGCAGGCCCCATCAGCCTGCGGCCTTGGGCGCCGCGTGGCGGTTGATTGGACATGGGCGCCTCCGCTTCCCCATGCTGCCCCGGCAACTGCTCGACTTGACAAGACCCTGCATGCAGAAATGAGTCATGATTACCTGTGATCGTGGAGGCCGACGGTTGGCCTCCTCCGGACTATAAGTATGGACGGGTGAGAGCCCCCGCAGTCCATCTCTTCCCGCTTCTCTCCTTCTTCTTCCTCCTTGCCCTTGCTCCACTCTACACCAATGGCACCGATCCGGCGGCTTTCAGTGGAAGAGAAGGGCAAGGCCCCCCGGGAGGGTCCCGATCCGCTTCCGCCGAAGAAGCGGCCTGTCCCCGGCCGCTGCGGCGTGGTCGCATGGCAGGAGATGTCGTGGCCCTGGAACGAGTGGCCGCCGCCTGGGTTTCCGTTGCCCTTGCTTACCCGAATCGAGGGGCCTGGAGAAGAAGGCGCCGAGCGTCACCGATGACGCCGCCGGCAATGGCGGCGAGTCACGACTGTGCGCGTCGTCACCCCCGGAATCCACGTCGAGGGCTCTTCTCGCAAGCTCGTGCTTCATGCCCCCATGCCTCCGCGCTCTTGGATCAGCCTTCCTCCTTCCTTCGCCTTCGAGATGCCGCCTAGTAGGTCTCTGGAGCTCTGGCTGCAGCATGTTGACTGCAGGACCCTTGCGACCGGAGCGGAGGTCGCGGTCGTCGCTCTGGGCAAGGTCTACATGACCCGGGGCTGTGGCGAGATCGCTGAGGTCATCCCGGACGGGGTGCCCTCGTAATTCATCTTGAATCGATGGCGCCTCCTTGATGTTCTTCAAGGTCTTGACGCGGCGCGCCGGCTGAGTGCTGCCCCAAGGAAGGCGGCCGAGGCAGCGAAGTGGTGAGGCGGGCCCGCCACCCGCTTCCCGACAGCTCCTCGGGCAGCGGCGGAGGCGGAGAATCGATGACTCCCGAGCTGGCGACTCCGGAGATGGCGGCGACAGCTCTGAGCCCCGAGCTCGCGTCACGCCCGAAGGAGGGCAGCTGCATCAGGCCGCCGTTGCCACTGATCTGGATGGGGTTGGCGCCGGCGGCTGATAGCCCACTGTTGATGATGGCATCTCCCGTGGCGGCGCGCGTAGTTAGCGTTCTTTAGGATTAGCACATTTCGTTCACTGCGAGGAATGGAAGGAACACCCCGTGGGGGTATGTAAGGCGCCAGCCATGTCATTTGTGAATATTATCCTTATTATGAATCGATGTGAGGTGCTTGTCCTGTCTCAGCTCAGCTCCCCCTTTCTATCCTCACGAGGGCTTGGTGCTCTACACTGACAGGTCCCAGTCCCCAGGCAGGCTTCAGTCATCGCTGGTATGCCAGGTCGCAATGCTGTGGTCAAGGCCAGGAGCTGAGCGGCCCGAGGTCCAGTAAGAGCCCTTGAGTCACGATGCTCACGAGGTCCCCTTTAGCGCTCAAGCAGCCTCCGCTGGGCGAGAAAGGAAGGCAACGTCACCGTGACAGAGCCGCACTAGGCGAGGGTTTGGCGTTGTGTTGATTTAACTCCTGCAGAGGCGTGACTTATCTCATGAGTTTGGAGTAGTTCTCCGGCGAGGTGCTAGGCCCGCGCGCCGGCAGCTGGGGTGTCGCTGGGTCAGGCCCTCACGACCTTCTTCCCTCTTCCCCGCACTTTCCTTCATGCTCTACTTCCTCAGGTCCCAGCCCTCGAGGTTCCTCAGCCGCCGCTGGTATGACAGGTCGCGATGCCGTGGGTCAAGGCCAGGGGGTGAGGGCTGGAAACCGATGAAGTCCGTGAGTTGCGATGCTTGGCGCCCCTTTTTGCAGCGGCGGATCGTCGAGAGAGGGAGAGGGAGCTCACGATGCCCCCCATGCTATTCCTTAGGCGGATCCTGCACACCAACATGAGGAAAACAAGGTCTACCATCGCGGTTGTCGGCCAGCCATTGGTTGCTCCGAGGGAGTGATTGAGGCACTGAGGGCCTGGTGAGGTAGCTCTATGCGGGGCTGCCGCGGCCAGAGCTCGACCACTCAGATTTGTCGGCGTTGCAGGGACGGACCCATGCGCAAGCGCCGTGCCAGAGCGGGCGGCTCCAAAGGTAGGTGTCAATCGAGTAGGTGATTATCCCAAGCAGGTTAAGCATGAAGAAGCAAATCAACTTAGATAGATGTAGAGAGAAGCAAACGCCACTGGGTCAGGCCCAAGCAGCTTGGGGATGATGCAGCCTGAGGGGCGCCCCCAACAAGGTAAGCTGAAGACATAAGCAAAACGGATACATGCCGCAGGGATAGACCCACGCGACCTGGGAATGATGCAGCCATGAGGGCACTCCCAGCTGAATCAAAACTTTGAAAGAAGTCACCTGATACCATTGCATAGCGAGTGTCGGAGTAGCTGACGATGTGTGGTGTTGAAGCCAATCCTCACGAGCCCTCGGGGCTCCGAGCCTCCGGAGGCTTAGGAGGTCCGGGCGGCTTGGTGAGGTCCATCTCCGTCTCTTCCAGGGATGCGTGGTGCCTGGCCGCCTGAGCTTCCAGGATGCTCCTCATCAGGCGCTGGTGGGAAGCAGCCGCGTTCGGCAAGCAAAAGGGCATGCAAGCGTGGCTGTCCGGTGGACCAGCATAGCGCCCAGCCTTGAGGGCGGAAGCACTCTGAGGCGTGACTCGATTGAGCTCTGGGTAGTCGATCGTGACGCGCAGCCCGCCATCCTCGCTGGATGGGGAGCTCTACTGAGCAAGGCGGCGGTTATTGCGCATGACTCTCGATTCTTGCAACTCCAGCGAACTTGGTGATGAACTCTGAGGTTGGGCCCTCCTTTTCTTACGCCTTCTGAGGGAGCGTGCGTGAACACGCCCCAAGTGGTGCCGAGCACCTCCCTCGTGACCTTAGCAAAGTCAGCGGCGCCCAAGAGAGCCCCGAACCTTGCCGGGGCGGGGCAGGCGCGCCTTCCTATGCGATGGAGGTGGCGCCCCTTGGGCGGCGCGAGATCACAGTGTGGCGTCTCACGGAGGTACACCTCCTGAGGCCCTAAGCCAGGCGATGTCTTCTTCTTCTTGGGAGCTGCTCCAGGGAGGTTTCCACTCTTGCTGTCTGGGTCTTCGACTGACATGGCTTGGAAGGCGCGCTTGAGAGAGCACACCACATCCTTCTCTTCATAGGGGACCGTGATGACTCCGCCACTTCCTAGTATCTTGAGGACATCGTAACCATGGTGAGTCACTTCCATGAACGTGCCCGGGGCTGGATACCCGAGGATGGCATTGTATGGCAGGCGAATGTGGGCGACGTCGAAGTCGATGAGCTCGGTACGGTAGTTCTTGCGCTGCCCAAAGGTGACAGGGAGTCGGACCTGCCCTATCGGGACAAGGGAACCGTCGGTGACTCCTGAGAAGGGCTTGGTTGGTTGAAGCTGATCATATGGCACTTGGAGATTGCTGAACATCTTGACGGACAGGCGTTGAGCCCTGCTCCGCCGTCGATGAGGGTCCTGGTAACTTGCACATTCTTGATGGTAGGGAAGCGAGCATCGGAGGACACGGCGGTTGCGCGCACTTGAGCTGGTCCGCTGAGCTGAATGTGATGGCGCACGCAGACCACCTTAGAGGGCGCGTGGCCTCAAGCTTGGGGTATACTGCATTCACCTCGTGAGCAAACTGCTTTAAGATGCGTTAAGAGGCTAGGGCCTGTGCGCCGCCCAAGATGCAAGCAATCGCACGCGGCTACTGGAAGCCCCCAGCCCCCTCGTCCTGATGGTGGTCGTCATTCCTTCTTGGTGGTGGTGGCAGCGGAGGAAGTCCTGCGTTGCCTTGCGGGCAATCCTAATGAGGTTGATCTCTCCAAGCTTCCTCGAGAGGCTGGTCCTACCAGCGGTCCTCGCGAGGCCGGTCACGCCACCCTTGGCGAGGGCCACGGTCGTCCCAGCGTCCTCCACCTCTTGCTCCGCCTCGACCGTAGCCCCGATCGTTGCACTCGGGACATCGACCGACACGGCCTTGTCGCACGGCCCTGAGCTCTTGACATTCGTTGGTGTTGTGGGTGTGGAAATCGTGGTACACACAGTACCGGCTGCCCTTGGACGACTCCGGCTGGTCCCTGCCTCGCTTCGTGTCCGGCTCTACGCAAGCACAACTGCTCCTTTGTGGTTCACATCCTTGGCCTTGGTTTTCTTCTCTTCTGGGTCTGCTGCTGGGAGCTCGAGAAGGGAGAGGCGTCCCTCCTTGGCCCTTGCGCACTTGGTCGCCAGGTTGAACAACTCCAGAGATGTACACTGATCTTCATGGATCGCGAGATCCTCCTTCATCTTGGCCTCCTCGGTCACCCTGGGAATCTTGAGGCGAGCGTTGTTGAAGCACTGGATGTACTTCTGCAAGGTTTCTCCGGGCTGCTGCTGATGCTGGCCTTGGTCACCCACGGCCCGGCGGACGGTCGCGAAGTGCCACGGAAGTTGGCGATGAAGCGAGAGCGCATCTCGCCCCTGTGGAGGAGATCGTCGGGAGGCAGGTCCAGAGCCAGGTGCGAGCGCCTGCTTTTGAGTGCCATGGGAAACCAGTTCGCCATGACCTTTTCGCCCCTGTTGGCGCTTCGATGCCCAGCTTGTAGAGCTGTAGGAACTCCAGCTGGGTTGGCATGGTGTCGTCAGAAGGGACGCAGTCGCTTGAACTTGCCTCGCCAGCAGCGACATCGCGCAACTCGGTGGTGAAGGCGCTGCAGCTGCGCGTGGCCACCGGAGATCTCTGGCGGCGCGGGCTTGCTCGGGATTTCTCAGCTGCTGCCCGGAGCAGCGCGGGGTCTTGACATGGTGGCACAGGATGCGGTCATGGCGCTGGTGCCGGAGCACGCGCACCTTCTTGGGGACGAGGATTTCTTGGCAGCTCCTTTCTTGTCGGCGGGCGCCGGGCGAGGTGGATCTCGGTCACAGGGCCAGCGCCTTTGGACGGGAGGACGCTTGGGAGGAGGTGGCGGAGGCACCTCTCGATCTACGCGCCTCAAGGCAGGACGGAGGGCGAGGCAGCGAGAGGACATCGCGGGGGGAGCCCCCTCTTTGGCTGACTGACGAGCTCGGTGATGCGCGAGCTAGTCCTCGTAGAGGTCATTGCCGGACGATGGTGCAGGAGCTCACATGCCAGAGGAACGCGGCGTCAAGGCGTCCTTGGGGGCGCTGACGGCGTGGGACGATTTAACCAGCTGGTCGGTGTGAGGGTGGCGGTCGCGTGCCTTCCGCTGCGATCCAAGGATGTGACGACGAGGCCAGCTGCTCGTTTCCGCCGGGCCGGTGGCGGCGCTTAGCATAGGCGACTTCGGAACGCAGGGACACCCGACCGACGGGGCTGTCTGGGCGACGAATTGGCGAGCGAGCCCGACGCTTCTGGCCAGCGAGCGGGCGAGCGTCAGCCATGGACACGACGGAAGATCAAACGCGAAACAGCAGAAGAAAGATTCCAGCGCACCCCTAACTGGTGCGCAAAATGTCGAATGTTGGGTTCCGGCAGATCCTTAATGTTCGAACTCTGGGGTGCGCACGGAGATCTTTACCCTACCGACCTACGTCCGATCGTCTCGCGAGAATCTAGGCTAAACGATGAACAACACGAGGGACACAAGATTTATATCGTTGGGCCACTGCCAGGTGTAATACCCTACCCAAAGCAGGTGGTGTGGTGGATTGCCTCAAGGGTGGTGATGAATAGTACAAAGGACGAACAGCCTCGCAAGAGGTGTTCTTGAGCTGGTGCGATGAACTGCTTGGGTGAGTTCGATCGCCTCTCTCTCTCTTGCTAGGGCTCTATCAGATGCCCTCTACGGTGGTGGCTAGCTCTATTTATAGAGGCCCTCATCCTCTTCCCAAATATTGAGCGGGAAGGGCGCCAACACTGGCCATTTTGAAGGGGAACATCTAGTACAAGTTCTCCAGACTAAAGTTGGTCTTCGGCCGCCAAAAGCACTGGCGATGACGCCGTCTTGGGCTCCACGGTGACCTCCATCCTGCCGCTCTGCTGGCCTCGGTCTCGTTGCACTGAAATGTAAACGTTTGCCTAGTCCCTCGGTACTCCATGCCTGTGCTTGCCCCCTTTGCATCAAAGAGGAAACAAGGACACTGCGCAGGATGGCGCCCGCCTGGCGCCCGCCTGGTCTCGATCGTCATGGCTTGCGTCACGAGCACCTCGCGAGGTACCCAGCCTTTATCTCTCCGCCTCCTCGCGAGTCTGCCTGGCGAGGCCGTTCCTGAGGAAGCCCTGTGTCGTCCGCCCCGCGAGGCTTGGCCCCACGAGAGGGTCTTGAGTCTTGTGCGGATGAAGATGGGCCGTGCTGGGCCACCACTTGAGCCACGCCGCCAGCCGCAGGCAGGCAAGTCTGGGGACCCCCGTTCCCAGAACACCGACAGCGACCGCTTCGTCACCAACTTCCAGGGCACTTGCGAACGCCCTCTGGCCGTAGGTGACCTGCGCCGCGTCAAGCAGCTGCCAGGGGAGACCCTCCAGAAGTACTTCCAGCGCTTCAACAATGTTCGCTTCAAGATCCCCAAGGTGACAGACGAGGCCATCATCTCGGCATTTTCTGATGGCGTCCGTAACGTCAAGATGGAGGAGGAGCTCGCCATCCACGAGGAGCTGTGCACATCCCTGGAGCTGTTCAACCTGGCGACCAAGTGCGCAAGGGCTGAGGAAGGGTGCCTTCCCTTCACGAGCTCCTAGCCGCCGACCTGGAGGACAAGAAAGCCAAGGCCAAGGACGTGAAGTGCGGTAGGGACCAGCCTGAGTCATCCAAGAGCAGCCGACCGTTGTGCGCCTTCCACAACGTGCACAACCACAACACCAATGATTGTCAAGAGCTCAGGGCCATTCGCGACGGACGCTTCGGTCGACGCCCTGAGCGCAACGACCGAGGCTACGACCGAGGAAGAGGACGTGGCGGAGGACGCTGGGATGACCGGGGCCCACACCAGGTGTGGCGCGACCGGCTGAGGACCGCTGGCAGGACCAGCCTCGCGAGGGTGCATGGAGGGATCAGCCTTGCGAGGACCATCCTCAGGGCAATGCTGGGCTTCCTCCACTGCTGGCACCACCAAGAAGGAACGATGACCACCATCAAGATGAGGGGGTTGGGGGCTTCCAAGAACCGCGTGCCATCGCGTGCATCTTGGGCGGAGCCCAAGCCCCAACCTCACAATGTATCTTCAAGCAGTTTGCTCGTGAGGTGAACACAGTCCTCCCCAAGCTCAAGGCCACACGTCCACTCAGGTGGTCCATGTGCGCTATTACCTTCAGCTCGGCAGACCAGCTCAAGTGCGCGGCCACCGCTGGCGCACTCCCAATGCTCTGTTCACCCATCATCAGCAATGTGCAAGTCACCAAGACTCTCATCAACGGCGGCGCAGGGCTTAACGTCCTGTCCGTCGAGATGTTCGACAACCTTCAAGGGCCCTACGATCAGCTTCAGCCTACCAAGCCTTTCTCAGGAGTGACTGACGGCTCCACCACCCTAATAGGACAGGTCCGCCTCCCGGTCACCTTCGGACAGGGCGACAACTACCGCACCGAGCTCATCGACTTCGATGTCGCCCACATCCGTCTGCTGTACAATGCCATCCTTGGGTATCCAGCCCTGGCCAAGTTCATGGCAATGACCCACCATGGCTACAACGTCCTCAAGATGCCAGGAAGCGGCGGAATCATTATGGTCCCCTGCGAAGAAAGGGATGCGGTGTGCTCCCTTGAGTGTGCCTTCCAACCTGCAGCAATCGAAGACCCTGACAGCAAGGGAGAGTACCCTCCTGAGGCCATCCCCAAGAAGAAGAGGCAGCTGCCCCGAACAGGGCCTCAGGGGAGCGGCGCATCAAGCGGTGCCATGTCAGGGTCGGCAACCGTGCTTAGGGCGCCTCTCCGCACGATAGGAAGCGCGCCCGCGCCTCCTGCAAGGCCTGGGCCTCTTCCTCGAGGGCCTCAGACCTTGCCAGTGTTGTGAGGGAGGCGCTCGGGCACCATCTGGAGGCGTGCTTCGTGGCACGTTTCCCTCAGGAGGACACAGGGCGAGGAGCGCCCAACGCTCAGGAGTTCATTACCAAGATCAACCAGGAACTGCAGGATGCGAGGGACATGCGCGGCGATCGCCGCTCACCTGGCGCAGCCCCCCATCCAGGCGAGGATGCTGGGTTGCGCGTCTGCATTGAGGTCCCAGGGCACATCAGGGCCACGTCTAAGGAGCTCTTCTGGCCTTCGTGCATGGGGCGCTACGAGGGCCCACCACACAGCTACGTTCGCATGCCGTACGGCCTGCCGAACGTGGCATCCGCCTACCAACACACCCTGCGGCGCGTCCTAGCGGCTCAGGAGGCCAGGCACCATGCAGTCCTGGCGGAGATGGAGACGGTCCTCAAGGAACCGACTAGCCCCCCGGAGCCTCCCGAGGCTCAGGGCCTCGATGGCTCGTGAGGAGCAATCCCTTCGCCGCGCACCTTCAGCTGCCCCAACACCCCTTCTGCAATGGAACCAGGTGACATTTTCCAAGTTTATTTAGCTAGGAGCACCCTCAGGGCTGTATCATTTCCAGGCCGCGTGGGTCCGTCCCTGCGGCATGTATCCCTTTTTATGTCTTTTGCTCACCTTGCTAGGGGCGCCCCTCGGGCTACATCATCCCCAAGCCGCTCGGGCCTGACCCAGTGGCATGTATCTCCCTTGCGTTTACTTGAGCTAGTTTGCTTTCAATGCTTAATCTTTCCATTACTATCACCTCCTTAATTGTCACCTACCACGGGAGCTGCTCACGCAGGCACGGCGCTTATGCATGGGTCCGTCCCTGCAACGGCGAGAAATCTGAGTGGTCGAGCTCTGGCCGCGGCACGCCCCGCATGTGCCACCTCACCAGGCCATCAGTGCCTTCATTCTCATGTGGAGCGACCAGTGGCCGGCCGGCGATTATAATGGCTATCTGCCCCTTTCCTCTTGCTGACTTTAGAAGAACCTCCTGAGGACCATGGCAGGCGGCCCCGCGGACTCCCTCCTCTCCCATGTAATCCGCTTGCGCGTTGAAAGGGGGGCTCCTAAGCACCGCGACTCAGGAGCTCTTATGGACTCTTTGCCCTCACCCCCTGGCCTTGACCACGACATCGCTACCTGGCATACCAGGGGCGGCTGAGCTCGCTCGAGGGCCGAGACCTGAGGACGTAGAGCAAGAAGGAGAGTGTGGGGTAGAGAAGGAGACTCATTCGGGCCTGACCTAGCTATGCTACAACCTCCTACGCGTGAGTCTGGCGCCTCGCGAAGGACCGATCCTGGACTACCAAGATAAGTTTCATGCTTGGGTCAACCAATCGCTACGGCATGGGTTCTCATTTGTGTTGCCTCGCTACGGCAACATAATCACCCTTTCTTACCTCTCGGCGGTCGTTTGCACGCTAAAGGGGACCTCCTAAGCATCGTGTCTCAAGGGCTCTTACTGGACCTCGGGCCGCTCACCTCCTGGCCTTGACCACGACATCGCGACCTGGCATACAAGTGACGGCTGAAGCCTGCCTGGGGACCGGGACCTGTCAGCGTAGAGCACCAAGCAGTCGCGAGGTTGGAAAGGGGAAACCAAGCCGGAACGGGACACACACAATTTCATAATAAGGATAATATCAACAAAGGACATTGCGAACCCTTTACACGCCCCCGCGGGGTACTTCTCGATTCCTCACAGGGAACAAAACGGAAGGGCTTCAAGGAGTCCTATCTACACGTGCCCCCGGCGGCTGGCGCCATCATTAACCGTGGCCGCGGGAGGTTGGCACCAACCCCATCCAGATCAGCGGCGGCGACGACCGACCGCAGCAGCTTTGCTCCGGGCGCGGCGAGAGCTTGGAGGCATCTAGATGTCGTAGCTCGTCTCCGCAGTCTCGTATAGCTCGGGAGAATCGCTCGACTCCCAAGCTTTGTTGCTGCTACAAGAGGAGCCGCTGGCGACGCGGACGGCAGGCCCTGCCCCTGCTGCGACACCGTCCTGATGGGCCCTTCTGGAGCAGCACTCCAGGCGGCGCCCTTCTGCGTCGAAGACCTTGAAGGACAGCATGGAGGCGCTGTCGTACTCGAAGTGGATTGCAAGGGCGCGTTCCGCACGGCACACTCGAGCAACCTCACCCCAGCCTCGGGTCATGAAGATCTTGCCCGAGGAGACGGCCTCAACTTCCACTCCAGTCGCCGGAGTGTTGCAGTCAGAGTGCTACAACCAAAGCTCGAGGGGCCCCCTTGGCGGCATCTCGGCAGAGAAGAAGGGAAGTGGATCCAATTGCTCGGTGGCATCGTTGCCCACATCACAAGTTCGCGCGAGGAGTCTGCGACGTGGACTCCGGGGGCGGCGACGCGAGCCACCGTGGTACGACGACCGTGGACATGGCGCGCGCGGCGCCGCTCGCTGCCTCTTCCACCTGAGTCCTCGGCTTGGGTATACAAGGGTAGCAAATACCCAGGAGGAGGCCGCTCGCACCATGGCCTTGTCACCTCCTGCATCACCACCACGTCACGGCGGTGGACCAGCCTCTTCTTCTGCGGAAGCGGCCCTGGCTCATCACGGGGGGTCTTTCCTTTCTCCTCGACGGAAAACCTTCAGATGGGCGACATTGGTGTTACTACTAGCAATGGAGCAAACGGGGAGAAGAGAGCGGAATGGGAAGATATGGGCAATGGGGGCTCTGCCCCCCTCCCCATTTATAGTAGGAGAAGGCCAACCAGCGCCCCCCATGATCACAAGTAATGATGGGTTTTCCTTGCACGCAGCAGGGACTCGTCAAGTCGGGCAGTTGCCGAGGCATCATGGGGAAGCGGAGACGCCCACGTCCAATCAACCACCATGCGTCGACCAAGGCCGCAGGCTATTGGGGAGCGCAGCGCTCTGCCCTTGCCCTTTGGCTTCGCCTCGAAGCCAAGCCCGAGCGCGCCTTGGGCCCGGGGGCTACTGTCGGTGTTCTGAGAATGGGGGTCCCCAAACTTGCCTGCCTACGGCCCATGGCGTGGCTGTGCGACCGGGCCCGTACGACCCATCTTCACCAACAAGCATTCGAGACCCTCGCGAGGCAGACGACACAAGACCTCCTCGGGAGAGGCCACACCAGGCTGGCTCGCGAGGGGCAGGGAGATCAAGGCAAGGCAAACCTCGCGAGGTTCTCATGACGTGAGCCATGACGATCGAGACCAGGCGAGTGCTAGCGCGCACAGTGTCCTTGTTTCCTCTTTGGTGCTAAGGGGGCAAGCGCAGGCGAGGAGTACGAAGGCCTGAGGAAAAGGTTTCCATATCGGTGCAACTAGACCAAGACCAGCAGGACGGCAAGATGGAGGTCATCATGGAGCCCAGGCTGGCGTCACCACAAGAGCCTTTAGCCAGCGTACACCACCTTTACTCAGGATAGCTTGTACTAGTTGTCCCCTTTCAAATTTACCATTGTGGCATCCCTTCCCGTTCAATATTTGGGAAGAGGACCAGGGCCTCTATAAATAGGACTAGCCACCAGAGTAGGAGGCATATCATCTTGGACTAGATCCAACCCATCCTCACACCCACCAAGCACAAGAACACCTCACCTCAGGAGGCTGTTCTTCCCCTTGTACTATTCATCCTTAGCCCGAGAAGCAATCCAGCACACCACACTAGAGTAGGGTATTACACCACAACGGTGGCCCAAACCAATATAAATCTTGTGTCTCTTGTGTTGTGAGTTCGTCGAGCTAAGCTTGGAGACTTCAGTGAGGCTGAGGGCGTGATTCAGTAGGGGGAGATTTTTGTGCGCACCCCAGTGTTTGAACCTTGAGGGTTTTGCCGGAACCCGTGATCCGACACGGACGTCCGGGGACCCCCTAATCCAGGACTCTCTCAGTAGCCCCTGAACAAGGCTTCAATGACAATATGTCCAGCACGCAGATTATCTTCGGCATTGCAAGGTGGGTTCCTTCTCCGAACACTTCAAAGAAGTTGATCCATGAACTATATCCGGCTCTGTTTAACAGTTACAACCCTCTGCCGCAAGGGCACAATACTAAATCAAAGAACATGATATGTCTTTACTGACAGTTTTACCAGCGAGACGTTACGTCTGACCACTTCATTATTTCGAATCGTTTTTTGGACCTCCCGTTTCGTGTTTCGAGACGCAGACTCCGGTGACACGTCTTTTCAAAGCAGAGATCGTGTCCCCTTATTACGGGATTCTCATCAATACGGGCTTGGGAAACCCAACCAGGCCATTCGCACGACCCCTTGAGGATAGGCGAGCTTTAAGGCTCGTGGGGGGACGCGTGATATTCACTGCCTTTATAAGGAGATAAGGATCCACCTTTTTACCCCACATCTTCTTCCTCCTCAGCCTATCCACCCTCGAGCTCCAGCGCCTAAGTCTCAATCTTTCTCATCCACCGCCAACACTCCTGCCATGTCCGGATCTGGAGCACAGGGCAAATGGATGGCCTCCTCCATCACAGAGGGGAACATCCAGGAGCTCCGGGAAGCGGGGTACCTAGCCAAGAAAATCGCCCACCGGCTTCCTGCCAAAAAGCAGATCGTACCCACTCCGGAGCCCAACAAGAGGGTAGTATTCATCCCCCATTTCCTTTGTGGACTAGGATTTCCCCTTCATCCTTTCGTCCGCGGTCTCATGTTTTACTATAGGCTAGATTTCCATGATCTAGCCCCGAATTCCTTCCTCAACATTTCGGAGTTCATCGCCGTATGTGAGCCATTCCTCCGCATTCCCCCCACTTTGGCCTATGGCTCAAGGTCTTCAATGTGAAGCCGAAGGTGGTGGATGGCCAACATGCGGAGTGCGGGGGCGACATGGTGAGCAAGCTTCCCAATGTCACTTGGCCCAAGGGTACCTTGGTGGAGACCGTTAAGGGATGGCAGCAGGAGTGGTTCTACGTCATGGAACCTCGTGACTCCACATGGGCCGCTCCTTCCGTGTTCAAGTCTTGGCCTTCAATGCGGCTGACATCCTGGCTCAACAAGGGCCTGGACCGGGCGTCATCTGACAAGGTGATGACACTATAGAAGCGCGTCAAGAGTATGGTACCAGTCTTGCCAGCGTGATCCAGGTAATTCTCTTTCATCGGACTCTCCCCTGCCAACGCCAAACTCAGTATATGTGGGAGTTTGACCTGGCTAGTCCCCGAATACTGCAGCGGTTCTTCAGCATTAAGCATGAAGACATGTGGAAGCTGCTTTTCATGTCCCAAAAGATGTGGCAGAAAAGGACCGAAGACCTCGGCCATGACTGCACTCACGCAGCGACTCCCGTAAGTTTTATGATAACCTTACTTTGTAAATCCAATGACCATACTAAACTCTCCATTCTCCCCACAGGGCTGCATGAAGAAGGCGGAGCGGATTCACTGTCCGGCTCCACTGCCCGAAGACCCAGCTATTCCTCTATTGATGAGGATGCTGGTTCCGGCGCCGTATCAGGCACCGGAAAAGAAGGTCAACAAGAAGACCAAGGAGGCCAAGGGTGGCCTCCGGCGTAAAGGCGCTCCGGACGTAGTGCCCGAAGACACCAAAACTCTCTCCTCCCATGATGAAGATGAGGAGGAGGAGGAGGAAGAGAGAAATTCCCCCCTTAAGGGAGGAAATAAGAGAGAGCGGCATCCGTGGATCTAGATGCGGAGGCGTCGAAGAAAGGGCGAATCTCCCTTACGGATGATTCTGCGACGGACGCCTACGACGTCCATGAGTGGCGCGCTAGGCCGAAGCCCCCGGCCGGTTCGTTAGTATTCAAAGGTATTGTATATATCCGTTTTTCACCTTCTGGCTTTAACACGTTGAATTGTGTGCTGCAGTCCAGCTCATAACCTTCCCCAATGATCCTCATCTTCGGGGAATTCGCTGGGTCCGAACATGATGGAGAGTGAGTCACCTCCGCCCGCCTCCCCCCCCCCCTCACTGCTACGGATAACACCAAGACGACTCCAAAGGGTGATACCCCTGCTGCCGAGAACATGGGGGAACCGACCCCCATGGCCCCCAACCAAATGTCATTCTGGAGACCCACACGGCTCGGAAGTCAGATGAGCAGCCTCCATCAAAAGAAGGGGATGCGTCCACTCCACCCGTGACCTTTCCAAATCCAGAGGCGCCGAACACTCTGGTGGGAGCGCTTCAGAGCGCCGCCATTGTGGAAGAACATCGTACCCTTATGGGTACGGTGGTTGAAAAGGTTCAGTCCACTAAAAGCGGATTAAACGAGGTCTACACTAGCCTTCTAAGAGGCTTTGAGGTATGTGATATAATGATTTTTTGCTATATAAGGGGAATGGTCGTGTATAGATAGTAGCCCCTAAGACTCTGATCGGTGTTCACGAAGAAAGACCAAATAGAGGATCAACATACATACCTATTTGATCAAACAGGCTGTGATGGAGGCGTCAGCGTCCCATGCCGCTGAAGCGTCTGAGCTGAGGCGGAAGCTAGAGGAAAAGCAAGGTATGTGATACCGAAACACGTCCGAAATGATATCAGCTCTAATTTGTTATCTGAATGGGTCGTATAATTATGCCCATAGCTGACACGTCTGAGGTCGAGACCCTCAAGAGCGTGCTAACCGAAACCAAGAAGGAGGCGGTGGAGGAACGAGCCGCCCGCCTGAAGCATGAATCAAGGGTGGAGGAAGTCCAGCATGAGCTTAAGGATGGAATAGGCAAATGTGAGTCCTTAGAGCGCAAGATTGCGGATCAAAATTCTGGACCTGCTAAGGCCCTGCAAAGTGCACAGGAGGCCCGGTCCGAAGCCCAAAGTGCCCTCCAGGAGATCTAAGAGGCAAAACAGATTGCGGCTGGTAAGGCCTTTAATATGCAGAGCAAATTTGTGAGGAGAAGGTACATCTTACTGACCCGGGTTTGGAGTTCTCCAGGAGCGTTTGCGGATCTGCCGCAGAGTGTTGCTGATGCTGCGGAGTTCTTCCGAGCCAAAGAGGCGAGCTCAACGGAGAAGCTATTCTGGTCGCAGTACCTTGCACCAGAGCTTCCAGTGCCCCTCAGCGATCAGCTAAAACAGTTGACCGAACTGCATAGGATGGCCGGATTGGCCATGAGGGATTTCATAATCCGTTTTTGTCCTGCCAAACCCATACCCAGCAGTTACTTCGGGCTCGTGAGGCGGCTAGTCAGTGCCTGCCGCCGTCTTGATGCCATGAAGCGGTCGGTCTGCGTCGAAGGTGCACGGATGTCCTTCACCCGTGTCAAGCTTGCAACCGGGGGACCGCCCGCAGGCAAGGAGCACCGCATGCCGTTGCGGTATTTTGATGACGTCCTCGAGGGGTCCCGCATTGTAGAGGGCCAGTGTTTGAAGGACATCATTTTTGAATGAATGTATCCATGTTGTCCAATATTTATATTATGAAACAAGGCTTATGTATTATATATTGCTTGTTTGACTTTAAAAAAATTCCTCCTGTGCGGCCGTTTATGGTATCTGAGATTGACCAGTCGTCCGCTTCAGCCCCTACGTAGGTAGTACGAGGGTGTTCAGGATAGCATCCAAACACACTTGATCCAACGAGTTGGTCTTTGAAGGAGGTGTTAGTGCGGCGAACCAGGCAATCAGACTATGTGGCTTTATCACTCTCACTTAGCCATAAGAGTTTGATAATGTGAGTGTAGGCACAGCCCCTAGTATTATTCGATTATCCGAACTTGGGTGTTGTAAATGCCTGGCTGGGTGAAGGTCGGCTTGTCGCGTGATGTGGAAGAAATCACAAAAGATTTATACTTAGTCACCGAATAGCTGACCAGCTCTCGCCGCATCATGATAGTCAGTTTTTGGCTTTCTCTACTGAGGTGTTTGTCTGGATGAACCAAAAACACAATCGTAGTAGTTCTCCCTTTACTACCTTAGCCGATCAAGCGGAACGTAAGGCAACAACCACAGGAGCTGGGCAACCCAACTATTGACCAAAGACATGATTCGGAGCCGATTTATAGAATAAAAGTGTCCAGACTTATGTTTAAGAAATGTACGTGGCTCAATAGAGCCCCTGGTGATTTGAGTCGTACCGAGGTGTACATAAAAAATCAGACGAAAAAAGGCAAATGCAGATTAACAAATAAGCCAGTGCCATATAGGTTGGGCTAGAAACTGCTTCCATTATGGTCTGATGGACATGTCAAAACGTATTTGTACAAATAATGTGATAAGAAACCAGGCTATTTTACATGCCGAGCCCAAGGGAAAGTTGTGTACGGGTCCTGAAAACGGACGAGGTGATCTTTAAAGACCCTTTAGATACTCTGCCACACGTCTACGCTGCTTTCTCCTTGGAGTGTTGTCCTTCGAAAGGATCGACGCGCGGGTTTTTATGATGGGCCCAGAAAAGGGCCCTATGTGCCTTTGAAAGGTGCTGTGGGTTGTAAGGAACCTGGGAAAATAAAAATAAGAGAAAAGAAAAATGATGGCTAAAATAGGTTCGAGCCGTATTGTGGATGTTATTGTTACTATGCCTCCATCTTTGCCCATGGTATCTTTAGCACGTAGTGATGTATGCGTGGTACGTGTGCCGCAATTCGGTCGGGGCTGAGACGGAGGCCGAATTGCTAGTCGATCTCCTGACGAGCTGGACTGTCATGCTGCGGGGTAGCCCGGACTCGTTTGATAGAGTCCGGGGGCATGACTGCGATGTAGTGATTGGTATGAGAAGACCGCCCGGTACTTCCGCTGCAAGGGCCGCGGGGTGCTCCTCAGTGCGGAGGGAGCGTTCCATGTTGCCATTGATTGTTATCACACCACGGGGTCTGGGCATCTTGAATTTGTGATAGGCATAGTGTGGGACCGCGTTGAAGCGAGAGAACGCAGTTCGTCCGAGCAGCGCATGATAGCCAATACGGAAAGGGATGATGTCGAATATCAAGTCTTCGCTTCGGAAGTTGTCCGGCGAACCGAAGACAACCTCCAGTGTAATAGAGCCCGTGCAGCAGGCCTCTACACCGGGTATTACTCCCTTAAAGGTGGTCTTAGTGGGCTTGATTCCTGACGGATCAATACCCATTTTGCGGAATGTGTCCTGATAGAGTAGGTTAAGGCTACTGTCGCCGTCAATGAGGACTTGCATGAGGTGGAATCCATCAATAATTGGATCGAGGACTAGCGCGGCCGAGCCTCCATGACAGATACTGGTCGGATGGTCTCTGCGATCGAAGGTGATCGGAAAGGCTGGCCATGGGTTGAACTTTGGGGCGACTGGCTCGATCGCGTAGAGGTCCTTAACGCGCGCTTGCGCTCCCGCTTGGGGATGTGAGTAACATATATCATATTCACCGTTTTGACCTCTGGGGGAAATTTCTTCTGTCCCCCTGTGTTCGGTGGGCGAGGCTCCTCATCGTCGTCCTCGATGGGTGACCCTTTCTCCTTGTGTTCGGTATTTAACTTACCGGCCTGTTTGAAGACCCAACAACTTCTGTTGGTATGGTTGGCAGGCTTGTCAGGAGTGCCATGGATCTGGCAAGGTCAATCAAGTATTCGGTCCAGGCTTGATAACCGTCTTTGTTTCTTTTGAATGGCTTCTTCCGCTGACCAGATTTGGAGCCACTGAATTCCGCGTTGACCGACGTATCCTCTGTATTGTCATTGTTGCTTTGACGCTTATGTTTGTTGCATCGGGGCCTACCATTGCCGTTTCTGGCTTCGGAAGTACCGGGGTCGCTGGTACTGTTGCTACTACAGGCTAACCAGCTATCTTCGCCCGTGCAGAAGCGGGTCATTAGTGCTGTAAGGGCTGCCATGGACTTTGGTTTTTCTTGGCCGAGGTTTCGGGCGAGCCATTCATCACAGATGCTGTTTTTAAAGGGCGCTAGGGCTTTGGCGTCCGGACAGTCAACAATCTGGTTCTTTTTAATTAGGAACCTAGTCCAGAATTTCCTGGCTGACTCTCCGGGCTGCTGGACTATATGGCTGAGGTCATCGGCATCCGGAGGCCGGATATAAGTGCGTTGGAAGTTGTCTCTAAAGTCATCTTCCAAGTCTTCCCAGCTTCAAATAGAGTTTTCTGGGAGGCTATTTAACCAGTGCTGAGCTCGTCCCTTGAGTTTTATGGGGAGGTGTTTGATGGCATGTAGATCATCGCCGCGAGCCATGTGAATGTGGATAAGAAGATCTTCAATCCATACTGCGGGATCTGTTGTGCCATCATATGATTCGATGTTTACGGGTTTAAACCCTTCTGGGAACTTGTGCTCCATTACCTCGTGGGTGAAGCATAGGGGGTATGCGGCACCTCTGTATCGGGCTGCGTCCCAATGCAGTTTGGATGAAGTCTGTATGGGGTTTTCGGCCCGGGCGTGGTTATGCTTGTCGCGCTAGGCTTGATAGCCATCTTCTCGCGCCGGGGCACGCCCCCGTGATCCGTAGATTGATCTGGTCTGATCGGCTCTATTTTCCAGGTCCTGTCATAGGTCGTAGGTGTATCACTGAGCTGTTGTTTCTCTGCCTTTACGGTGAGGTGGTACGGGCTGGTGTTCAGCATGAGTAGTCGGTCTGTCCCTTCCACGCAGTGGTTGGTTGGGCTTGTCAGCATTTTTGTGTTTTGGCGGTATTGGCTCAAGGGCCTCATCGTAAAATCGGGGTAGCAGCTTGCGCTTTGGGAAGCTCTTTGCTTGGTGTTCGAGGCCATATTCCTCGGCTGCGAGCACATTAGTCCATCTCTCATTGAGCAGATCCTGATCAACATGAAGCTATTGCTACTTCTTTTTCAGGCTTCTTGCAGTGGCGATTAGCCGGTGCTTGAAGCGCTCCTAGTCCAGGGGTTCCTCCGGCACGATGAAGTCTTCGTTGCCGAGGCTCCCATCCTCTTCGGAGGTTGGTAGGTAATTACTGTCCTCCGAGTCCTCGTTCCCGACCAGATCGTCAGGGTTAACATGCCCTTCCTCCTAATCATCCTACTTGGATGTTGGATCGACGGTGGTTTCGGGGTCTTCGGCATTCTCCGGAGTGTTATTGTCTCCGGTGCCGGTGTTACTTTCGTTGTCATGACGCGATTTTGAGCGGCGCTGCTGACGTCCACGCTTTGGAGGGGCTTCGGCAGGCTTGTCCTTATCCGGATCCTTCTTTCCGTCGTCGTCCCCCTTGGGTTTGTCGACCATGTATACGTCGTATGAGGAAGTGGTCGTCCAGCGTCCGGTGAACGGCAGGTTTTTGCCTTGCTCATCTCCGGTGTCGTCGTCCATACCGTCGATGTCTTCGGAGGCGTAATAGAGAACGTCGGTTAGACTTCGACAGTGGCTATGAAGCGGGTGGTGGGTGGGATGTAAATTTTCCTACTTTCAGCCCCTAGTCAGGTCTGGGCATAATTCGGAAGCAATCCTTCTCTAATGGCGAGTGATCGCATCAAGTCCAGAGCCTCGTTCAAAAGCGAGGTTTGGGCAGAGGAAAGAGAGTCCACGGGGTTGTCCGGGTTTGGAGCCTCCTGGTCGCGCCTACTTATCATGGACCATGAGGGTTCGGACTTGGAGTCCAACGGAGTGTCCGGTGCTTGAGTGTCAAAGGGAGTCCGATTCGTCTTTGGGTTTACAGCTGACGCCGTCCCCTCCGGATCACCGTTAGAAAATTCCATAGTTGCAAAGAGTCCTGCGGGCTCTAAACCCACGTCTTCGGACCTAGCAATCCATTCTGGATATAAGGCCGGAGCGGTAATTGGGTTCGCGAACCCCTCGAAGATCAAGTCTCCTCGGATCTCGGCGACATAGTTTAGGTTCCCAAAACTGATTTGATGACCAGGGGTGTAGTTGTCGATCTGCTCAAGGTGGCCAATCAAGTTGGCCCCCAGCGTGAAGCCGCCGAATACGAAAATTTGGCCGGGGAGAAAAGTCTCTTCCATGGCAGCATCATTGTAGATGATTGGCTGAGCCATCGAACCTTCTGCTGACGGCACAGAGGAACTCCCAATGAAAGCACCAATGTCGGTGTCAAAATTGGCAGATCTCGGGTAGGGGGTCCGGAACTGTGCGTCTAAGGATAGAACGTAATAGGAGGCAGGGGACACGATGTTTACCCAGGTTCGGGCCCTCTTGATGGAGGTAATACCCTACTTCCTGCTTGATTGACTTTGATGATTACAGGGGTTATAAGAGTTGATCTACCTCGAGATCGTAATGGCTAAACCCTAGACATATAGCATGTATGATTATGATTGCCTCTACGGACTAAACCCTCCAGTTTATATAGACACCGGAGGGGACTAGGGTTATACAGAGTCGGTTTACAGACAAAGGAATCTTCACATCCAAACGCCAAGCTTGCCTTCCACGCCAAGGGGAGTCCCATCCAGACATGGGGGAACGCCTTCCATCTTGTATCTTCACAGCCCACGAGTCTGGCCCACATCACATAGCCCGGACGTCCGGGGACTGCCCAATCCAGGACTCCCTCAGTCATCAATTATCCCACTATTTTGGAGGGGGTTGAGTCTTATTATAATGATAACATTGGATTTGCAGAGGTCATGACTTTATTTAATGTTGAATCCACTACGTTGGAAGAGGTTTCAATTGATTATGATGAGAACAAAGTTGCTACTTATGATGAATATTGCGATGATACTTATGTTGTCAAAAGTAGTGATAATTATTCTTCTGAAAATTTTAATAATTAAAAATATCCTTTTGTTGGACATTACTCTTTTAATGTGGAATCAATTTATAATGTTCAAGTTTTTTATGATACTCCCACTATTATGAATGAGAAGAAATTTGATTGTGGAGAGTAATAAGTATTCTATACTTGTGGATCATGAAAAGAATGCTTTATGTGATAGATACATTGTTGAATTTCATGGTACTACTAAAAATTATGATGATAGAGGAATATATGCTTGTAGATGTCCCAATAATATCAGGCTGCGTATCTCTGGGTTGAAATCTTTGAAGTTGCACTTGTTATTCCTTCCTATGCTAATTACTTTGTTCTTCAATGAATTATTTTCTTGTAAAATCCCTATGCATAGGAAGTGGGTTATGCTTAAATGTGTTCTGTATTTTCTTCATGATGCTCTCTTATATGTGTCAATTCTTACTTCTATGAGAGCATCATTAAAATCACATTACCTAGCTAGAAGGCTTCAAAGAAGAGCGCACTTTGGGATGCAACCCAATATTTATCCTAACTATTTTTGTGTGTTTACATGATTAGTGATACTTTAGTAATTATGTTTTTTATCTTTTATTTCAATAAAGTGCCAAGTAAAGCCTTTAGCTTGATGCAGATGTGTGTTTATTTGGTTCTGTGCAAAAACATAAAGTTTAGCGCCTAGTGCATGAATTTACAATTCTGTATTGGAGCATGGTAAAATTCTAAATTTTTTACACAATAGTTCTATGCAAAAAAATTACGTTGCCCTAATTTTGCAGAATTTTTTGAATTACGAAGTATGATCAAATTTAGATCTTAACGTGTTGTTATGTTTTTGACACATTCTGTTTTCAACGCATATTTGCTTCATTTAAGTTTCTATGGCTTATATTGGGTAATATAAATTGTAGAAATGTTAGAATACATTAGGAATTATGTGGGATAATTATGGATTTTGTCTTGACAGTACCCAAGTTAAGGATTTGTTTTATTATAGTAACGCATCTCACGAGTTCCGTTAAGTTCTGTGTGATGGAAATTTTCAAGCTTTAGGTGAGATGACGATGGAAGGAGAATAAGGATTGGCAAGACCCTAAGCTTGGGGATGTCCATGGCACCCCAAGGTAATATTCAAGGAAGACTCAAGCATCTAATCTTGGGGCATCCCCTCTTCCTCTTGAATCTATCGGTATACCTCACTTGGAGCTATATTTTTATTCGTCACATAATCTGTGTTTTGCTCGGAGTGTATTTTTTGTGTGTTGTTTGATACAATTCCTATATCTGAAAGTTTTTAATTGGAGAGAGTCTATACGTAGCTACCTATTTACTTAGCTGCTCTTTTTTCTTCACTTATATCCTTTTTTGGAGTAGTTTATGGCTTACTCATGTGCTTCACTTATATCTTTCGAGTTAGAAATCTATGAATGAATTGAATGTCATGTGCTTCATTTATTATATGTGTATTGAGAAGTAAACATGCATCCTCTGCTTAATCCGTCAAAGTAGAAGTGAGACCATAATAGTACATGTCTTGAATCAAGTAAGGGAATTATATTATAATATTAATGAGCATTCACGTTATTAAGTTGAACCTATCATGTTGTTGTGATGAGTATCTTCCAATGAATGATGGATTATCTACTTGGCGCATGTTTACACATGTTTGATAAATTGTAAGTTTAGCCTTAATGGTATTAAAGGTTTGGAGATCGTCATCATGGTTATATTTCCTCCATTATGTTACTATTAGGGAATACATGATTGTGGTTTTTGTGCTTGGTAAGGTGATTGCCCCCAGTCATTTTCTAGCCTTTTCCTATACTAAGTCAAAATACTGCTTGTGCATCAAATCCTTAAAGTAAGTTTATGCCATAAAGTTTCCACCATACCAACCTATAGATGGTATTTCACTGCCATTCCAAGTAAATATGCAAGTGCCATATCTATCACCTTCAAATGAACATTTGCTTTGTGTGCACATACCACTCAGGACGCTATGGGGTAGTCAATATCTTCCATGCGAAGTGTGTTTTACTCATCGATAAGAGTTTATTCACATGTAAAATTTGAGGGAGGCTAGAAATATGGATGCCCCGCCCTGAATTCATTTATAAAAACACTCCCTGGAAAGTTAAAAGGTTGCAGTCATCCATAGATTCGCCTAGACATGGTTTGTGTTGGTATGGTGGAAAGGGAGAAAAACCTTTTGCATAAGAACCACCATTAACCTGTTTAGCATGGAAGATATTAAAAACTTTATCATTAAACCGTTGACAGGAAAAGTACACCTATCAAATGAAATTATCTCTCTATTTTAAGCAATGAGCTCTAGCACATAAGCAAATCCCTACTTCCTCCGCGAAGGACCTATCTATTTACTTTTCATGTTGAGTCAATTCCATCTTTCTTTCTTTTGCCACCACATACTGAGCATGGGGTCACTCCTAGCTTGGCATCCATTCTTCTAATAGAGAATTGTTGATAATTATATAAATATGATGATTATCTTCAAATTGGGTACCTAGTCGTCATGTTTAAATCACTGATTGCTTTATATTTGCAATATAATCTTGAAAGGTTGTGAGATACTTCATTACCACTTTATGATATGCAGAGCTTATGGGAACAATGCTACTTGTTATTAGATTCTCATTGCCCATGTGATCAAAGGTCTATCCTATTCTAGCATTCACACTTCATAAATTATTTCTTATGTCATTTACCTACTTGAGGTCGAGCAGGAATTAATCTAGGGGATGTTGATACGTCTCCCACGTCTCTATAATTTATGAAGTATTCACGCTATATTTACAAGCATTCTACTTGGTTTTGGAGCATTTTTATTATTTTTATGGACTAACATATTACTCTAGTGCCCAGTGCCAGTTTATGTTTTTGCCTATTACTTTGTTTCATGGAAAAACCACAACATACAAAGTCCAAACACGATAAAAATTTACAGTGAATTTTGATGGACAAGAAGAGATCCAGGAAATTTCGGGGAAAGGACTAGAGGTGCCCATGGGCCCCATAAGCTCAAGGGGCACACAACCTGATCATGTGGGACCCTCGGGTACCCCCGTGGTGTGATTCCAATGCTGAAAAACCAATAAATCCATAAACCTCTGAAAAGTAACCTAGATGAGTTTTTTCGCCGTTGGAAGCCTCTGTTTCAAAGCGGTCTCATCTGGAGCCCTGTTCTGGCACCCTGCCGGAGGGGGAAAGTCATCATCAAAAGCCATCTACATCATCCCCGCTGCCTTCATGACAAGGGAGTATTTCACCCCCGGGAATGAGTCTGTGTACCAGTAGCTATGTGTTCTCTCGTGATCTTGTTAGGACACGACCATGATGTACCATGAGCTTTGTTAATACATTTGAATCATATGGTGTTCTTCCCCTCTATCTCTTTTGTGATGAATTAAATCTTGCTCTTTGATATTTCTTTGCTATCTAATTGAATACTTTGGATTTGAGATCACTTGATGTATGTCTTGCTTGTAATTACTCATGGTGACAAGGGGGTAGGGGTAATCTAGGCATTTCATCCTAATTTCTCTGATCGAAATAGGAATATTGGAGTGGTTCTATGAGGGATTATTATATGATTCAATTATGTTAGTACTTTAGAGAGATTGCACTAGTGAAAGTATGAACCCTAGGCCTTGTTTCCAAGCATTCCAATATCGTTCGTGCCCACTTTATCATTTGCTACCTTTCTGTTTTTATTATTTAAGATTACAAAAAAGTATATCTACTATCCATACTACACTTGTATCACCATTTCTTCGCCGACCTGGTGCACTTATACAATTTACCATTATATTGGGTGTGTTAGGGAGACAAGAGATTTCTTGTATTTGATTGCAGGTATGTTTGAGAGAGACCATATTCATCCTACACCTCCCATGGATTGATGAACCGTAGGTCATACACTTCAGGGAAATTCATTGCTGTCTTACAAAACTCTATGCTTGGAGGCCCAACAGAGTCTACAAGAATAAACTTGCATAGTAGACATCATCATCACAGACTGCGACATGCACCTCCTACTCAGAACAACAACATCCATCACGTGTTGGACGAGTCAAAGGTGGAATAGGGCATGTTACTCAAGCCAATTGGCCCTTTCCGACGAGCTCGACATAAAATTCATTAGTGTGTAGTCGTGCGGCCATGACTTCGTCTAGGGCTATTTGTTGGGCGATGACCTCCATGTAGTCTACCTACTTGCTGGCGCTCTGTTCCGCATGTGTAAGCGCTCCAGCATGGTATTGAAATCCAACATGTTTAGTTGCCGCTAGAATGTTTCCTTCATCTTTCTCCCTTTCGCGGGAAACCAAAGACTTGCTACAGTGCTGGGCAGTGCTAGTGTCGGTTGTTGTGGGTGGACACGCGCAGGGTCATGGCAGACATTGCCAGGGCTAGCGGTTAATGATTTGCGAGCATAGAGCAACAAAGATAGTATGTGTTGAAGGTGTCTTTGGAGAATGCCAGCCATCCTGTAAATAAAGGTCGACGACATGTCGAGCGGCATGTTGGGAAAACGCAACACTTGTCAGAATTTGATGTCAACCCCTATGCGGCGCTAGTGTCGGCTATTGTGGGTGGACACGTGCAAGGGCATGGTAGGCATTGCGAGGGCAAGTGCTGAGTGATTTTCGACGACAGAGGAGCGGAGATAGTGTGCGGTGAAGGTGTCTATAGCACATGCAGCCCATCCAGTAAATAAAGGCGGACGACATGTCGAGCGGTTTGTCGAGGCAAATGCGATGGTCGTCAGAATTTAATGTCTGTGCCTACTGAAGGAAATGTGACCTAGAGGCAATAATAAAGTTGTTATTTTATATTTCCTTATACGATGATAAGTATCTATTATTCATGCTAGAATTGTATTAACCGGAAACTTGATACATGTGCGGATACATAGACAAACTACCATGTCCCTAGTAAGCCTATACTAGACTAGCTCGTTAATCAAAGATGGTTAAGTTTGCTAACCATAGACATGTGTTGTCATTTGATGAATGGGATCACACCATTAGGAGAATGATGTGATGGAAAAGACCCATTCGTTAGCTTAGCATGTTGATCGTTCAGTTTTGTTGCTATTGCTTTCGTAATGTCATATACATATTCCTTTGACTATGAGATTATGCAACTCCCGGATACCGGAGAAATACCTTGTGTGCTATCAAATGTCACAACGTGACTGGGTGATTACAAAGATGCTCTATAGGTATCTCCGAAGGTGTTTGTTGGGTTGGCATAGATCAAAATTAGGATTTGTCACTCCGAGTATCGGAGAGGTATCTCTGGGCCATCTTGGTAATGCACATCATGATAAGCCTTGCAAGCAATGTGAATAATGAGTTAGTTGCGGGATGATGCATTATGGAACGAGTAAAGAGACTTGCTAGTAATGAGATTGAACTAGGTATCAAGATACCGACGATCGAATCTCTGGCAAGTAACATACCGATGACAAAGGGAATAACATATGTTGTCATTACGGTTTGACTGATAAAGATCTTTGTAGAATATGTAGGAACCAATATGAGCATCGATTTTCCGCTATTATTTATTGACTGAAGAGGTGTCTCGGTCGTGTCTACATAGTTCTCAAACCATAGGGTCAGCAAGCTTAACGTTCGATGACGGTTTTATATTATATGAGTTATGTGATTTGGTGACCGAATGTTGTTCGGAGTCCCGGATGAGATCACGAATATGGCGAGGAGTCTCGAAATGGTCGAGAGGTAAAGATTCATATTTAGGACGATAATTCAGACACCGGAAGTGTTCTGGGGGTACTGGGTACGTATCGGGTCACCGGAAGGTGTTTCGGGCAACCCCCGGCAAGCTATATGGGCCTAATGGGCCAAGAGGGCAAACACACCAGCGACAAAGGGCTTGGTGCGCCCCCCTCCCCCCATATGGGCTAGCCAAATTGGAGAAAGAAAGGGGAAGAAGGAAAGGAAAAGGGGAATAGGATTCCCCCTTCCCCCTCTTCCCTTCTACTCCGAATAAGAATAGGAAAGGGGGGAGGCCGAATTAGGTGGACCCCAAGTAGGATTCCTCCTACTTGGGCGCCCCCTGGCTGCCTCTCGCCCCTCCAACCTATATATATATATATATATATATATATATATATATATATATATATATATATATATATATATGTGTGGGGGAGCTGACACGCTCCAACGTATCTACTTTTTCTCACGCTTTTCCTCTTGTTTTGGACTCTAATTTGCATGATTTGAATGAAACTAACCCTGGACTGACGCCGTTTTCAGCAGAACTACAATGGTGTTGTTTTTGTGTAGAAATAAATGTTCTCAGAATGGAACGAAACTTTGCGAGGATTTTTTATGGAATAAATAAGGGTTTTTGGAGCCAAGACCCACCAGAGAGGGGCCTCTGGTTGGGCACAACCCACCAGGGCGCGCCCCCTCTCCTGGCAGGCCCAGGTAGGTGGTACCCACCTGGTGGCCCCGCTGACGACCCCCTGATACTATAAAATCACATATTTCCAGAAAAAAACCAGGGAGAAAGAATTATCGTGATCCACGAGACGGAGCCGCCGCCAAGCCCTGTTCTTCCTCGGGAGGGCAGATCAGGAGTCCGTTTGGGGCTCCAGAGAGGGGGATCTTCGTTCTTCGTCATCACCAACCAAGCTCCATCGCCAATTCCATGATGCTCCCCACCAGGAGTGAGTAATTCCTTCGTAGGCTCACTGGTCGGTTAGGATTTGGATGAGATTCATCATGTAATTGAGTTAGTTTTGTTAGGGCCCGATCCCTAGTATCCACTATGTTCTTAGATTGATGTTGCTATGACTTTGCTATGCTTAATGCTTGTCACGTTGCCCCGGGTGCCATGAACTCAGATCTGAAACGTTTATAAACTCATCATTATATCCATGTTTTAGGAACGATCTTGCAAGTTATAGTCACCTACTACGTGTTATGATCCGGCAACCCCGGAGTGACAACAACCCGGCCCACTCCCGGTGATGACCGTAGTTTGAGGAGTTCATGTATTCACTATGTGTTAATGCTTTGTTCCGGTTCTCTATTAAAAGGAGGCCTTAATATCCCTTAGTTTCCAATATGGACCCCGCTGCCACGGGGGGGTAGAACAAAAGATGTCATGCAAGTTCTTTTAATAAAGCACGTATGAGTATTTACGGGATACATGCCTACATTATATCGATGAACTGGAGCTAGTGCCGTATCACCCTAGGTTATAACTGTCACATGATGAATATCATCCAACAAGTCACCGATCCAATGCCTACGAATTTATCCCTATTGATCTTGCTGCGTTACTATTGCTATCATCACTATTACACTTCCTACAAATTACTGCTATCATTGTTACTAGTACCGTTCACTACAAAAAAATACACTTCCGTGATGATACGTGTTTGTCACAGTAGGTCATGTTTTCTGTCATGCATGTACATCCATGACAAACTTATGACAGAATCAAGATAGTCATACATGTGCCGTCGTAGAAGTGTTCCATGACATTACCAAAATTATCATCACGAAAGTGTCCAGTTCCATGACGATAAATCGCGTGTCACAGAAGTGCTTTCAGCAAGGGTGACCGACACATGGCATCCACCGTAACAGAACGCCGTTAAGCTATCGGGTCCGGTTTTGGATCCGATAACCCATTAACAGCCCCGACCAATGGGGATTTTCCACGTGTAAAATCATCATTGGCTGGAGGAAACACGTGTCGGCTCACTGTTGGGACAAATGTCATCCACTCATTGGACCCAAAGTGCCTATGATACGTCGACACGTGGCACGGCCCAACAGAGGCCCATTCATGTGAAATGGCTTGCCCGTTTGACTTGGTCAAAAGGTGGCGGGCCGGCCCATGGCAACCCTGTGAACGGCTTGTTCGCATATAGCCCATTTACAGTCCGCTAACCCAGGGCCCATTTACGGCCTATCCGAATTAGGCCCAGTAGCATCATCTGGGCCGAACAATATAATTCCAGCCTGTTTTAACTTCCGGCCCATGTATGGCCCATGACGTCTTTCGGCCCGTATGAGGCCCTTATTACTCTCGGCCCATTAACGGCCCGTGGTAAAACTGGCCCGTAATGAATAGTGCATCACTTAATACCCATTAACGGCACGTGGTGAAACTGGGCCATAATGAACAGTGTATCACTTTATACCCATTAACAACCCATTATTTCGTTGGGCCGTTTCCAGCCCATGTTATCTGTCGGCCTTCTCGGGGCCCATTTATTCTTGGGCTCATTTCCACATTCGTTTACCTACGGCCCGTTACTATCATTTTCTGCTTGTGGGCCAAATTCAGCCCGTGGTTACACTCGGCCCGTTTGTGGCCCGTTAATACGTTGGGTCGTTTTCATAGCGTCATCAAAATACGACCGATTAACGACGGCCCGTTATGGTCGGCCCATGAATGGACGATTTCCAACTCTAGCCCATTTACGGCCATAATGTGGTCTTTTATTGGCCCATGTTTGGCCAACCAATCATACAGCCCGTAGAAGGCCCATTGATGATACGGCCCATAGAAGGCCCATTGTGTCTACGGCCCGTATAAGGCCCATTGTTTCTATGCCACGTAGAAGGCCCATTGTTTCTACGGCCCGTAGGAGGCCAGTTAACTACAGCCGGTGGGCATCAAAGTTCGCCACCAGTGCAAATATAGGGAACACCCTACACTATACAAAAATGGCTTCCTGTTTTCTTCAGCCGGTGGCTGCACGTTAAGAACAAATTTTGTATCACACCAAAACAAATTACAACTATAAAACAAAAGGAAGGTTGGCATAAAAGTTAACAGTCTAGCAGATAAATGCACCGCCAGAAGTTCAGAAGCTCAATTCATTTGACCCGACTGTTATGTTTTCATGTTGTATTGTCCGATGGAGCACCATAACCTTCGCCTTCAGTTCTCCTAGGCTCCTGAACAACATAGCAAATGTTTGATAGTCTAGTTTCAAAACCATGCATATCTTGACAACATCGAACAATGTCTCTCCTTGTTTCACAAAGGGTCTCTTTTAGGGAATGTACTTGTGTCTGGAGCGCAGATACAACATTGTTTTGAGATTGCATATCTTGATCATGTGGCAGTTTGGATGAGATTGCCTTAACAACCAAGCCAGTATTATGCAGGAACGTGCTTTTGGCACTGTTAGTGGACACACGATCGACCCAACGCAGCAAGAGTCGACATTGCGGTTATAGTTGCCTCGCCACCTTCAGAAGGTGGCGGTTGCACCATTTTTTCTATAGCTCGCCGAAAAGTTGAGGTTTTACATTAGTAGTACCAGAACAGAATATATTAATGAGGCAGCAAAACCAAACAAAATAGCTTTGGTCTATATACAGAACTTATTCTGGTGAACCCATGTAAAATAATAGTTGTATTTTATCGCAAAGTACATAATAAAACTAGGTTCCAAACATATGACCATGTACCATTGCTAATGTATTGTCTATTTCTTCACATTGTATTGTGGGCTAAGGATAAAGAGACGAAGTTTATAATACGGTAAGCATAGTATGACATCATTCATATCACAAAACAACTGAGAACAAACAAACAGGCAATTGTAACGTTGTGTGGGCAAGTCCAGCATGGAACTAGATTACAGTTCAAGATCAAAGGAACATCACTCCTCTCTTTTAAACCTTATAATGTGCAATGATATGCTAAGACAATTGTGTATAAAATTTAAAAGAGTAATAGACATTGGCTGCAAACCATGCAGTTCAAGGCACAAGTCAAAGTAAGTAGCAGTTAAAAGGCATGAGGATTAAGGACTTACAACAGCGGCTTTGACTGGTGTAGTCGTGCCCTTCTCCTTGCTGGTGTGACTGTCCTTGAAGATTTCCACAGCATTTGGTTCAGGTACTTTTTGGTCCTTATGGCTTTCCTCTGCATTTGGAACAAGTCAATATAGTTCGATAATATGGTACAGCCAAAAGAGTGAAACAACAGCTAATTACAAGAGCCTCGCGATTGTGCAATATAGCTATGAGATCCGTAAATCTGTTGGAATTTCACTTTAAATGACGGTTGGCCTTGTTCTTTGAGCAGTTCACCTACAAGAAGATAGATTTGTGTGGCACATGCGTTAATAGGACTTCAACATGTGATTTGATCACATATATATAATGTACCTGATACTTCGGATCGGACAAGTGTTTAACGAGGCCTCTCCAGTCTTCATCAGATATATTTTCCACTGGAGATGTTTGGGCAAGTTCACTGTTAGCCTTGCCTTCAAAGTGAGTTTTCCTCAAGTTATACCGATACTGTCGTAGATCAGACTTGAAAACATGGGTGCAAGCTTGTCTGGTTGCATCATCTTGGCTATCCAACTTGAACATGATCTGTTTAAAATTATGGGAGTCTCATTATCAGCAACCTAGAAAGAATTGGACAGAGCAAGACGATATTACTAGTTTCCATACATAACCATACTTACAGATAAATGGTTGAGGAAGGTGTTGAACTGGGTTTCGTCTTTGTCATTCATGTACTGAATCCATGTTGGGAGGATACATACATGACACCTAACAGCAACCGCTGCCTCTGATACTAACTTGGCTGACTCTGTAGCATCACGTGGCCTTTTTAAACCTGCCTCAAAACGGATCTCCATTCTTCCTCCTGTAGATTTAGTTAACCTATCGACCATTATCCCTGATGTTTGTTTCCTCTTGCGCCTAGGTGCTAGTCCAACAACAAACATAGGAAGTGTTAGTGTACATCAAACTATGAGACTACATATAAAGAAGCATGCAACTGTAACTTGACTCCACCAACTACCTTCTTGCTGTTGAAGCTCACAAAGTTCATCTGATCTTGCCAACTCATCTTGTGTCAAGAGTGCTTCGGAAGTAGTGTCAGGTTGTAAGGGAGCTTGGGAATGTTCTGCTAGCTGAGTTGACCAACGAGTAAATCGTGCAGCTGGTGGTACTGTGGAAGGTGTTGCAACAACTAGGGTTGTTTCTGCTTGTTTGGTGGCAGCTATTCGTTTCTGTTTGGCCTGTTCTGCAGCTCATTTAGCACGAGATACCCTGTCGGTACAATTTCCCGCTTGACTTTGACCTTCTATTGCACCATCATTACCAGCAGGATTCTTCTGCTTTAGTTTCCCTGTCGTTCTGTCTTGCTTCCTTTTTCTCTGTGCCATGTTAAGTGAAGCCGACAAGAAAAACGAATAACAATTTAGTTCTTCAGAAAAATTGATGCGTGATACATACGAACTGAACTTTGATGTTAGACAACCACATGATAGGAGGATGTAATATGTAAGAAAAAGAGGACAGCATGAGATAACCAGAACTATGATCTGTAAACTAAGCAGAAGACATTTCACTAAATTAGAAGCAATGCAATGGAAGGTAGACACCATATGAAAGATGCTACAAATATCGCTCTGCCAAGTTAATAGTGTCTCACCATAAATGTTGTTTAAACAAATGTGAAGCTGTACAAGAAATAAATCATATGCAAGATGCAAACAACATCACACTATCAAGTTAAAGGTCTCTCGTCATTAGTGCCATTGCATATTCACAGCATTGCATATTCATAGCTTATGATGTGTAAACTAAGGAGAAGGCATTTCAACAAATTAAAAGCAATGAAAGCTAAACACCATATGAAAGATGCAACGAATATCACTCTACCAAGTTAAAATTGTCTCGTCATAAGTGCCATTTCAAAAAATTAGTAGTAGAAGCTAGAAAAGAATGCGAGATGTAACCTATATCACACTCCAAAGTCAAACATGTCTTATGATAAGTGATTGTTGCAGGTTACACAACAGTAGTAATTTGATGTAAGAACATGGTGTGGTAGACAGATGTTGTATGTTCTAGAAATAGGAACACGTGTCTTATTCATGTATAATGTGTAAAGTAAGCAGATGGAATTCAACAAAATTAGAAGCAATACAAGCTAGACATCACACATAACTTGCAACCACGTATAACAGTGCCAAGTTAGAGGGAGCACCGGTGATGGTGCACTAGGGGAGACGTGCTCATCATAAACACAGCTACATTGAGTGTCTATGCATGTGTTGTCTTGGAAATCATCTTGGGGGGATGGAGGAGTAGAAACTGTAGAGGCCCTCCACTTGGAAGGAGCACCTTTATCCGCTGCCTTGCTAACTTCCTTCCGCTTTATTGATTTTGAATTGTCAAGTAAAACCGACAAGAAAAAGCAATAAAATTTCTCTTCGAACTCATTCATGCATGATCTCGACAATCACTACTTTGATGTAAGGCGGACACATGATACCAGGATGGAATATGTACGAAAAATAGGATGGCATGGCATGTTCACAACTGTTTTTGTAAACTAAGCAGAAACCATTCCATCAAATAAGAAGCAATGCAAGCTAGACACCACATGAAAGATGCAACCAATATGACTCTGCCAAGTTAAAAGCGTCCCATCATAGATGGAATTTCATCAAATTAGAAGCAGCGCATGCTATAAATCATATGAAATATGCAACTAATATCGCACTGCATATACTAAAGGTGTCTGTACAAAAAAACAATAGTTTTATGTAAGGACATGCTTAATAGACGGAGTACTATGTACTAAATACAGGAAGGCATGTGACATTAATAGGTATAATGTATAAGCTAAGCAGAATAGCAAATGCACTTAACCAGATTGTAACAATTACAATCTAGACACCATATGCAACATGCAACCACATATCACGCTGCCAAGTTAGAGAAAGCACCTATGATGCTAGTGTAGGGGAAATGCGCTAATCAACTACAGAGCTACGTTCACTATCTTCATCTAGCCTTGCTGTTTCTTGAGAATCATGTCGGGAGGCTGACGTTGCATTCTTTAAATGAGGAGCAATCCACTTGCCTGACTGCCTCATCATAAGTGATTGATGAGGGATACACAAGAACATTAGTTTGATGTAAGAAACATGGTTAATACACAGATGGACTAGTATGTACCAAAAACAGAAAGGCATGTCATATTCAAAGGTATAATGTGTAAGCTAAGCAGATGCAATTTAACCAAATTGGAAGCAATACAAGCTAGACATCCAGCTGTAGTGGTGAGGACGATCATCTAGGAACTGAGAGCCTGGTGGGAGGCGGGCTGCTTCACCACCATCGCGGCTTTTTAGTTGGCTTCCAGGTGATGCCTCTCTTTGCTGGGCTTGTCACTGGCTTGGCCAGTGCCCTGACTAGCTATTTGTCTTCTGGTGCTCACGGGATGGTGGTTCATGTAAAAAATATATTTCCTTATGTTAATAAAGACCGACATCGGCCTTTCGAATACAAGCTAGACACCATATGGAACATGCAACCACATATGACACCGCAAAGTTAAAGCAAGCACCTGGGATGGTGGTTCATTGCGAGCGAGGTCATCAACTTCAGAGCTACGTTTACCGTCTCCATCTGCGGACTCTACACCTATTATAAGGCTGAAACTTGTCTGGCCTATCCGCGTACGACGCTAGAGCGACTTCTCTCTAATCTTTTTTGCTTCTCCCATAGCAGCAGAGTCTGAAATACCCTTGCATAAAAACACAATAGTGAGAGTATGGGTGAAGTGTGTGCAGAACTAGTGCACTATAAAAGTAGTAGATAGCAGGTGGCTGAAAAATAAATGACAGGAGATATATGATAGCTCTACAACATTGCATGGCAAACAAAATTAGATTCTACTCCGTATGATTTTGTAATATATGAGCACAGGAAATGCAGTAATCCTCCAAAGCACACCACCACATGTGGTCATATCAAGATAACAGTCGACTGAAAATAAATAGGTCAGTCGATTTTTTAATGAACCATCTGATCTATAAGGAACGGGCAGATGGCCTTCGTCTACCTCCCGCCAGCCACTGTTGTTGATCTTTCTCGAACCGCCAGCGACCACCGGCCCAGACCCCCGCCTCCGCCGCCCCGCCCTCCCCTCGACCTCACACCACCGTCGTGCTTGGCAGCGCCCCTAGGCCATCCCTTTAATCCCGCCCGGCCTCCAGATTGGGCGCCAGTAGCTCTAGGCCCCACACGCCCCTAATATAAACACCGAGGCACAGCTTCCCCAGCGTAATAGGCGGACTAGCGCCTGTGACACCGAGGAATGCTTCCGTTAATTGGGAATCAACTGACCAGGAAGTGAAATTTAGGGGGGCGATAGACCTCTAGCTAAGGTGAAATAGTATATGAGGAGAAACCTTGTGCATCGCGAGTTACTAGGAACATCTAGTATCAAGAAGAAGCGGTCAACTAGTGTCTTCTGTGGGATGAATACCGTGCAAGCAGACAGGTAAGATTTGCATGAATAAGGGAAGAGGAGTACCATTTTCGGTTGCCGGTGTGGTCGCCTCCACATGTCGCACCGATCTTCTTCTTTTTGCCGGGGAAACCGATGTTCTGAAGGAGGGTGCAGGCTTGGACGAACCCATGGACAAATTTTTGACTGTGTTGCCGTGGCTGTATGTCGGCAGCGGGGAAGCAGATCCGAGGCGGCGAATGACGGCGTAGCAGGAACAGCTCTGGTGCGGTGGAGGTTCACGAAGTTGGAGCGGCAGCGGTGAGACACAGGACGGTGTGGTTGAACTGGCTCGGCCTCGGCTTAAACTACTAGCCGTGGAGGGCGTTGCGGTTGAGGTTGCTTTGGACGACGACGTCAGGGTATCGGCTCCGGCGTGATGGAGGAGGGCGGCGGTTGATGGGTGGAATGGAGTGGCGGACGGAGGACGCTGGACTTTCACGGCTGGTGGAGAGGTAGTTTTTGCAACCACGGAGTACGAATGGCGAATCGGACGGGTGGGTGGGGGAAGGGTGAGAACCATGTTTCGGTCTGGGACGCGCTTGTTTTTGGCTTTTTTGAACAGAAGATGGGACACGCTTGTTTGAAATTTGGGGAAAGTACAAACTTAGCCCCCCTCTTAAATTTCGGACCTACTGCGGGTCGGGGGTAGGATGGTAATCCCAGGTGTCCCAAATAGTGGGCGGGAGCAATTTCGGCCGCGCGCATGTGTACTTATGCGACCATTGTGTATGAATGTTTTTCGGAGGAGGTTGCCTGGCATCAAGATGAAGCTACAAACCTACCCCGGTTTAGACCTTTGGACGTCGGGCCGGTAGGTTTCACGGGTCGGAATTATTGGAAAAGTAATTTCCTTGTACTACCAAACATTGGTCCCGCGCGGTTTCGGGCGAGTAGAGGCTCTTTTGGCGACCTCAGATGGTCAAGTCTCTCTGCTTTCGTGTCATCCTTGGATCGGTAATGCTGACACACACAAGACTCGAAGGATTTATAACAGAGTAGCAATCACACACTTATTACATCGAATGTCTCAAAAGAGAACTTATTACAATAATATGGCTTAAGGCCATCTAATACGATAACAACGGAAGGCTTGGAAGATAAAGTGAGTCCATCAACTCCAACGGCATAACTGAGCTGCATGGCAACGACCTACCGATCCTTACTCCTCGTCTGAAAAGTCTGCAACATAATATGTTGCAGCCCGAAAACCGGTCAGACATGGAATATGCTGGCAATGTAACAGATAGAGAGTAATGAAAGAATAAGCTATACTACATGCATGTATGGCTGGTGGAAAAGCTCTATGGTTACAGTTTTGCGAATAGCCAATTTTTCCCTACATCAGAGGAATAAATTTTATTTTAACTATCATGGTGGTTGAAACATCATTGAGAAGGTATAACCCCAACTCAATCCCAATTAAGGTATTAAACAACCCAATAATATTAATTTAGAGTGATGAGATACATGTGAATACTCAAGTACTAGATACTCAGAATTGTCCATAACCGGGGACACGGCTAACCATGATTAGATTGTACACTCTGCAGAGGTTTGCACACTTTTCCCCACAAGACTCGATCGCCTCCGCTGGTTTCTCGTGACTACATGGTGTTTGAGAAACGGATGACCGAGACACGATCTTTCGTAAACATTAACTCTCTACTCCGGATAGATCATACCAAACCTATAAAACCCACTACCGCTGATCTACCTCTTCGAGAGCTTCACGTAACTTACTCAACTATGCTAGAGCCCATAATAGCTTGTGGCTGCACACGAAGTTTCTAGCATGAATAATCTCAGCCCCTTTGAGCCTGGTGGCGGTCCATAGGAAGATCACACGGTACCAAGGATTTCAAAATAAAACAGACAACACTGGGTTCCCCAGGTGCCTCAATCCACCCAGATGTGTATTTAAGTTGCCACCTTAAAGTAAACCATTAATTTACAATCTCACATCTGTCATGAATATCTCTCAAACCCAAACCACGTCTACGAGCATAGCATAGCAATATAAGCATAACGTAGAAGTAACTCCCAAGGGTTTGATAGTAATAGGGCAATAGGTTCCTACCTCGTCATCTACTTCCCAACCCACAATTTAATGACATCCTAATCATGCAATGTTTCAGGATTGAGCTCATGCACAAAAACTGGGTATGAAAAGGGTATGATCAAGTGTTACTTGACTTCTTGACAATCCGTGAATCCTAGAGACTCGTAGTAACACGCTTCGCACTCCGGGAATTCTATCACAAGCAAATAATACATACATAAGCAAAAAACAAAGATGCACAAACGAAACTTCAACTGAAAGAGGTTGACCGTAGAGTTCAACTTAAGAACTCCGGTTTGCAAAAATAATCAAACCAAACGAAACAACGAAACTTAAACGGTGAGAGAAACAAGATCCTTTTACTAATGTGAACTAGAGTCAAATTTTACAGAGGCAAAAACTGATTTAAGTTGGCTATTCGGAAAGAGGGTTTTGAGATGAAACTCCAAGCGCTTGAATCACCTGATTCCGATAAACGAGCGAAAAGTTATACTAATTTGAACATCGGTTCAGAAATCGCGGTCAGAATAATCGCGGAATAAAACCGATAAAAGAAAACGACGAACGGCTAAACGAACGAACGTTCGTTAGCGGAAACTAAACGACGAACGGTTCGTAAAAACGAACGAACGGGTGAACGTTCTCAAATTAAATAAACCAGAAAAAAAACCAATCTAAAAAAACGGCTAGGGTTTTCTAAAAAAAACCGAAGGGTTATTTAAAAAAAACCGGCGGCTACCTCCGGCGATCGTCCGGCGGGGCGGCGGCTGCTCCGGCGGGTCCGACGAGGGGCGGCGAGGGGCGGGCGGGCGGCGACTGGCGAGGGGCGGCGGCGGCGCGGAGGCGGCGGCGACGGCGGTGGCGGCGCTGGCTCGGCTCGGCCTGGTCGGGTCCGAGGCGGGCGGCGGCGGCGGTGGTGGTGGTGGGGTTAGAGGGGAGAGGGGGGGTATTTAAAGGGGGAGAGGTGGCTTGGAGGAGGGGGCGGCGGGGAAGAGTCCGCTCAGACTTTGTCCGGCGCGGCAGGAGGCGGCAGGCAGAAGCGGAGGCGGCGGCGGCTTGGGCGGCTTGCTTGGCTGGGCCTTTGGCCCGATCAGGTCTTGGTTCTCCTTTTTAAAATATTCATGAAATTGTGAAAACCCTAGGAAAATAAATAAAAATCTAAAAATGCAAAAACAAGTTTTCTTTGCCTAAATAAAATATTTAGAACAAGATGAACTTTTGTTGGCCCCTAAAATGCAATTTTAAATATATGCAAATTTTTCTCTAGGGAAATAAAAATTCCAAATAAATAAAATAAAATCCCAAATAATGATTTTAACATTTTCCTCCGTATTTCAATTATTTTTGGAGAAGTCATATTATCTCCTCTCGCTTATTATTAAACTTGAAATATTTTTCGGAGAGAAAATAATAAAATCCAAAATCCTCGTCTTCATTATTTGATAAAATTCAAATATGAAAACCGAAAATCCCCAACTCTCCGAGGGTCCTTGAGTTGCTTAGGATTTCGAGGATGGCAAATGAGAATGCAATAAAATATGATATGCATGGATGACCTATGTATAACATGCCAAATTGAAAATTTGGGATGTTACAACCATGTTTCGGTCTGGGACGCGCTTGTTTTTGGCTTTTTTGAACAGAAGATGGGACACGCTTGTTTGAAATTTGGGGAAAGTACAAACTTAGCCCCCCTCTTAAATTTCGGACCTACTGCGGGTCGGGGGTAGGATGGTAATCCCAGGTGTCCCAAATAGTGGGCGGGAGCAATTTTGGCCGTGCGCATGTGTACTTATGCGGCCATTGTGTATGAATGTTTTTCGGAGGAGGTTGCCTGGCATCTAGATGAAGCTACAAACCTACCCCGGTTTAGACCTTTGGACGTCGGGCCGGTAGGTTTCAAGGGTCGGAGTTATTAGAAAAGTAATTTCCTTGTACTACCAAACATTGGTCTCACGCGGTTTCAAAGTAGTAGAGGCTCTTTTGGCGCTCGCTCAAATTTTGAAACACAATCATTCACTTTTAGAGTACTCTTGAACTTTGAGGATTGACCTAAATAGACAACGTTAAATTTGACCTTGTATGTTTGAAAACCTCATTAAATTATCCGCTTCTTTTTGAAATTTTGACACTTGAAAATCCTATAACTACTATTATTTAGGAATGGAGGAGCTAATTTTGAATCTATTTTGTACACGACTACATATGCTATTATTTACAAAATCGGAGCAAAGATTGGTGCCCCCATAATTTAGGTATGATTTACAAATGCCATGATATCCAATACAAATAATTGAATGGACTTCATGTTGAATTCGATTTTTTTAAACCACCTTAAGTTGAATTCAAATGTATGGTAGTTCATACGTAGCTATTTATAACATTCATTGTGTAACTTTCGTATGTATAATGTGCTTAACACACACAACATGAACTATACTCACATTTATATTTGATTGCTAAAGCGATGCAACGTGTGGAGTTCAAAATACTAACTATGTGGATCAATTGTGTCGAATAATAACATAGACATGCTCAAATTCGAGAGAATCTAGATGTCTGATGGATCAATGACCGTTCCTTACGCGAATTGCAAATATCATGATCCCATCCTAATATTTGGATACAATTTATATCTTTAATAAATGTGTATAGCAGTCTTTTAAGCGTACTTTCACTCTCCATCGGTGGTCTCTCACACATGCTCACACACTCTCTCCCGAGGTGTCTTTCTCGCACACATGCTCTCGATATAACCCTCCCTCCCTCTCGTAACCATTTACGACTTTTTTCACTAACCTTTATCACAAGCACTCTTCCTCTCGCAAGCATACACACGCACAATCCACATCGACCCTTTCTATATACATAGACCTGCCTACGTGTCTCCTGTACGCACATTATCTTTAGGCATGTCTCTCACGCATTGTCTCACACCTCTCTTTCTAATCGACGAGTACGATTCTAGCAGAGCATTCTATACGATGCCCCTTAAAGTTAGGTTGGATGAATAGTAATATCAGAGATAAAGGGGTTACCTTACTCCGAGAACCTAGGGTTACAAATCCTAGCCGGCTTTGTCAGTGGACATAGAGTCCTTCACAATTATGCTATCTTTGTCTTGTACAACTAGTCATCCATGGGTCTCCCTAAATGCGTCACGGGCTGACCAATGTGGTGCAGGACGGAACCGAACGAAGGGCCACACCTCGACCCACTGGACCTCACGCGGTGACACACTCTCTGCCCCCAAGTCTCGTTATCTTCTCAATCCCACACATACCAACACAAACACCACACACAAAAAATTCTCCTGGTGCCTCTATCCACTCCCCCTTGCATATACACACTCAAGGGAATCTTTCGCCGTGACGTCATATTCGTCTCTCTCTCTCTAGACCACTCTCATTTCTCATGCTATCTCTCCCACGCCCCCACCCTGCCGGCCCCTCTATCCATGCCTCTCTCGAATACGTAATACACACACATACCTCTAGGCCCTGCCAAATGCATCAACTACACATTCACACATGTTACATCACGTACCCCATTGATCTAAAAATCCCTCTCTTCATGTTTATTTCGCATACAACATTTCTTTTGAATAAAGTGTGGCCAAAAAATATTTTAGAATTTCTACATATATACAACATTACAAAGTTATATGGAGGAGTATGAACGCTTGTATTGCATGGTGCCCACAATGATATTTATTCTGACCGTGAATTTGTATATTTTATACTATATATAAAGTTAGTCATAATAAAGAGAAACGAAGAGCATCTCTCTCTCCATCGCATACCCCCCGCCTCTACCCCTTTCATGTACGCACACAAACTATCTCCAGGTCCTCTAAAAGTAAGCCCCCAGCACATTCACGCATGTTTCATCTCTCTTGCGTGATATATACAGTGACGATCATTGTATTTGAAGCGAAAGCACGATATGTACATTGGACTTCAGAATCCACTCATTACGGTCACCATTTACATTTTGTGGTTATTATACAGTCACGGGCTCACCTTACAACTCCGAATTTTCTCAAGACACGACTAGTTGACTAGTTAAACGCTCCACGTGGCGCCTCTAGTGTTGCATCACTTTATCTCACTACCATCGGGCCCACCTGTCAGCTTGTATCTACTCTACATCTACACTTATAAAATACTAGCAAGATGCCCATGCGTTGTACGGAACATCAAGATGCATTTGTATGAGTAGTTTATCTTGTGGGAGAAAAGGATGAACAAGGGAAGGCCTTATTTGGAAGTGTGGAGAGGGGTGTGGGTATCTTTTTGCAAAATTTCCATAGTTTCCTTCCTATCCGTCAGATATAAATCGGACGGCCTATATTGCAGTATGGCAGGCACACCATATCATCACCATCTCTGTTTTTTATAAGAGTGTATTTTATCCCTACTCTTATAAAAAGCATAGTCGGTGATGATCGTGTGCCTGTCATCCTGCAATATAGGCCGTCCGATCTATATCTGACAGATAGGAAAGAAACTATGAAAATTTTGCAAGAAGGTACCCACACACCTCTCCACATTTGCAAATAAGGCCTTCCCTTGTTCATCCTTTTCTCTCACAAGATAAACTAGTCATACAAATGTATCTTGATGTTACGTGCAACGCAGGGGCATCTTGCTAGTAAGAATGATAATAAACGACAAAAAAATATTGGACGGTGGTTCGAAGTCATGACCGCGGGCACAGCGGACAAGGTGGCTTTGTATTCGTATGCTGAGCCGTCTGTTTTAACACACAGGAGCTGGTGTGGTGATTATATACACATGCACGCATGCACACGAACTGCATGCAAGCAACACTCACACGAACACATGCACCCATGCACGCACGCAACACTCACATGTACACAAGCAGCCACGCATGCCAACACTCACACGCACACACGCATGCATGCATGCACACACCAGTACACCACACGACCAACACACACTCTCACGCTCAAGTGCTCAACCTACACATGCATGCGCACACATCAGGCCCTGACATACACATACACAACCAGGTGTTTCCCACGCACGGGGTGGTGTCTTGTCGCGCCTGCGTAAATTTGTGTTTATCTGACCTTTTCCCAATGTGAACTGACAGGTGGGACCCACAAGGAACATGGTCAATTTAACTAGTCAACATGGTGCCACGCAGATTATTTGGCCTGTCAACAGAGTGCAATCCGATGCTGAACCATGAGCAAGTGACCGTATAATCACTGCAAAATGTATATAGTGACCGTAATCAGCTTATTCTGAAGTTCGGTGAACGTATTACGCTTTTCTCTCTGTAGTCCCTCCAAAACTACATCTCTACACGTTCTCGCATGTTACATCTAACAACTATGCAATACAGCACTACTACTACACTCTAACACAAAAAAACATATGTGTTTTTAGTTTTACTAGATATCATATTGTTACTTAATTATTCAGTTTGCATACATTAAAATTGCCTTTGAAATGTATGGCCAGTATAATATACCGCACGGGAAAAATCCCGCCCTTTCCTGTTTAATCGGGTTTGTATCGATGGATCGTGCGAAACAGCAAAACTATAGTACTATATATAGTACAAGTGACAGTTCACTGGGCCGTCGTGTCGTGTACTCCTCCGTCGTAAGAGTGGAGCGCTCGCTTTCATAAATCTTCTAGTACCTTTCGCCGACATGTGGGACATCAAGCTACCGGGTCCACATGCCATACCGGAATACAGTGCAGAGCAGCCGGGGTGAAGCACCCAGTCATGGGGCCAGCGTAGTAATGAGCAATGAGGCGTCAAATCACAAAGCTGCACCTTTCCCGTGGTTAAGTTGGAGGGACAATTTAATAATGGTAAAAAACAAAGTTGGATGGATGAAGCAACCATCATTTCACTCGTTGCTGAATCCGCTTCTCCCTCATCTTCTTCAAGTTAACCACGTGTTGCTTCTGTCGTTGTTCTGCCTCATGTGGGAAGCGGATCGGCTTGGTAAAGCACTGACACGTGGGACCGCATGTCCGCAAACCGCCAGGACAACATCCTCTAAAAATAAGAAACCTCCCCCGCCATCCGCGCGGAAAAATCACCTCCTTTTTACTAATCTTGATTCTATAATTTTTTAGATCAATATAATTGAGATTTGTATAGATAGCACACAGGAGCAAAACCAAGTGGTATGGCTAAGGGCATCCACAATGTGTAGCCAAATGTGAAAATAGCTTTTGGCATCGTGGGAACCATTCTGGACGGTGTTTCCAAAGCCGAAAGGATGGAACCGAAGCTCCCTGATTGATTGGTTGATTGAAGGAATTGAAAAATGCAACGTCTCTCCTCTTTCTCCCGTGCTTGGACGCATGTACAATATAGAGGATAGAGTCTACTCCCCTGTCCCTTCTATCACAAATCACAAAGCAGTGAGGCGTCAAATCACAAAGAATGGACGAAGCAACCGTCATTTCACTCTTCGCTGACTCCGCTTCTCCATCGTATTCTTCGAGAAACCATCTCACCGCACTAAGCTGGACGGACAACACTATTGTGTACGAGTAGTACTAGTAAATTTACGCGTCCTTTGGTTCAACGGACTTCCTGGATGCAAATAAGGCGGTTGTCTCGTCTCACAGGCGGCACTTGCGAACGACTTACAGTGGTCTCCCTCAATGGTGTTCTCCATCAAACGCACTTCGCCAAACCACAATGTTCGAGATATCGTCAACGTCACCGCAATGGGAAAGGAAGTCAAATATAGTTACTACCTCCATTTTTTTGTACATAAGGCCAGTATATCAAAATTACAATTTGCAAAAGTCCACTAACACTAATCGAGGCAAAATTGATGGGGTTTGCCTCGCACTAGCAACCAAGGACATTAATATCCCCTGCATGCATGCGGAAGTGAGAAGGTTGGTTTGCATGGCGCTGCATTAATCAAGCGATAAGGAGTGAGATGGTTAGCTCTTTGGGCTTTGGAGAAAAAATACGCATTAGTTGACATGTGAAACAAGGATTTGTATCGATTAATCCCGCGAAGGAAAACCCCGTCGTTCTTATTAACACTAGTAGTCCTAGTACATAGTAATACGTACTTATCCTGTTTGGGTCTAGGCCTTCCATTGCCATACTTCGCCACACACTTTTGCCAAGCTTGCCTAAAGTTTTCAAAATCAAAAGGAGGTACACTTGCGCACGGCTGTCACGGTCGCACCGCACCCTCACACGGTCGCTCCTGCACGCCGCGGTCGCACCGCACCCTCACATGCACAGTCGCTCCTGCATGCTGCAAACCCAACCAAGGGAACGCACCCTCACTAACACGTGCTGTCGCATGTGAACAAACAAAACTCAGCCATCCTACCGCTGACACATAATTTTCATTCATAGAGTATGTTTATCCAACCGCATGTTGGGGAGTATCCGTACGGCCCGTGCGGTGGTCTGTTGGGGAAGAAGAAGAGGTGAGGAAGAAGGGTTAGGAGACGTAGGATATTCATCCAACCGCCTAAAATGATAGACTGACCCAAGTCAGGCGACTTGCATAACAATATATGTTTTTACACAGCAAAAGATCCATAAAAACAACAACATAAAGAAAAACTATCACTGCTCGCAAAACGAGATGGCCTCGTCGTCTTTGGCTGCCGGCGCGAACCAGCCATAGCTGCCGACGTGTGTCTCCGCACCGTGGTTGTCCTCGGCCTCCAGCTATTCGTTCATGTAGAGCATGCGAGCGCTCTACACGGACAAGAGCACCGCCCCGCTCAAGTCGAGGACATCCGGTTCCGCCTGCAGGAGGGCCTCGATGGCAGCGGCATCCACGCGCTCCTCATCGAGTCGAGCCTCCACCGCCCGGTTCAAGTCCAGGACGTCCGGTTCCGCCTGCAGGAGGGCCTCGATGAGAGCGGCATCCGCACGCTCCACGTCGAGTTGAGCCTTTGCTGCCCGATTCAAGTCCAGGACGTCCGGTTCCGCCTACAGGAGGACCTCGATGGCAGCGGCATCCGCGCGCTCCGCCTCAAGTGGAGCCTCCGCCGTCCGGTTCACATCCACGACATCCGGTTCCGCCTGCAGGAGAGCCTCAATGGCAGCGGCATGCACGCGCTCCACATCGAGTTTACCCTCTGCCTCCCGGTCCTCCTTTAGTTTCGCCAGGTTGAACCGCTCGTCCGCCTGCACCATGGGGGACTCGGACGCCGGCACGGAGTCAACGTCCATCGTCTCATACCCATCGGGGGCCTTCTGCGCCGCGACCTCCGCCATGAACATAGGATCGGCTTCCCCCTCTTCGTAGCTTGGCTCCAGACAACTCGGGGATTGGCCTGCCGCAAAGCGAGCTTCGAAACGGAGGTCTCTAGCGCCGATCGCCTCCGCGATTTCTGCGCAGCGCTCCAGTGTCAGCATCTTGTAGTACGTGATCTTGCGGCGCACCATGTCTTTCGGCAAACTAGGGGACGCATGATGCGGGCTAGGGGATCGAAAGATGGGGGAAGGGGCTGGAGATTAGGTGTGTTTTTAGGGCAGTGGCTGGCATATGCCGAGCAGTGAAGGTTCTGGTGTGAATAGTGGTTTCGGTGATGACCAGTCAATCGTTTTTTACTGTACATCGCTCTTGTCGCGTTCGCGTTGCAGCTCGGCACGCTGGACCCTCCACGTCTCTCACTGAATGGAACGCGCTTCGTCTTGCATTTTCGCTCGCTTGTGGGACCGCAGTTGAGAGCAAACCGACATCCCTCCCCCGCACGCGTCATTTTATGCGGAGTAAATAAAAACAGAGGGAGTATACTACGGATGAGGATCCCCTGACGTGGCCGAACCCATTGAGTAACTGACATGCGGGGCCTAGCAAGCATGGGGTCCGCTAGTAAGTGACCGAAAGGGAGGGTAAGGCAGGGATACGTATGTGAAAGGAGCTTCCAATGATATAATTTTCTCATTATACATCTCATGTACTATTAATCTTGTCAATAGTCAAATGCGGTTTTGAAAAACGCATTAGAGCATGGTTGATTATATAGCCAGTCGATGGCTATAAGGAACTGCCATGTCATCTATAGCCATCATCTATTATATGCACTCGTACAGTAGTGTGGGCTATAAGGTTGGCTATTTCCCGCAAAAAAATTATAAGGTTGGCTATTGTATTAGTACTTTTTTCCATCTCCTCTCCATCTCTTTCTTCATATTTATTGTATGTATTTAACTAGGAATGCGTATATAGCTAGGATCTTGCATGAGATCTCACTCCCCTTACTTTTTCACATCTCGCTCCTCCACATAAGCCCTATATAAATGGAAGGAGGGAGTACAACTATGAGCACTGCATACTCTATTACAGATGTTGTCAGTACTCCACTAGTACTATTGGACAAGGAGATTAAAAAAGTTACTATCGGACTGGCTATACGTGGCGAAATCCTAGTAGGAAGAGCATGCGCGAGAACAAGCACATTCACGTGGTCGAAAACATTTTGGAAACCATCTCGAGTACAAATCTAGGAGTACGTACGAATCGAACAATATTGGTTGGGCGTTGTTGAATGTTGATACTTTTTTTATCAAAGTAGAGATACTTTGACTACACATAAAACTTATATCTAAACTAGAAAGGATAGGAGGGAGTATATTGTACGTTCAAAAACGAAACGAACATTGAATACCCTTTATATAAGATTTGTGGATGCTATGATCACCGGTTCAAATTTTTGAATCCGCCTTAGGTATCACACATGCCCCCACTCGTTCTCTCTCGATTTCATCTCGGGGTCCGGAGATCGATTGAAAGAGGACTAGGGTGGGTACAATACGTTCGTTTTGCCTATGAACATACAATATACTCCCTCTGATCCCCACAGACCACCCCCCCCCCCCCGCGGGTCATTTCTATCATAGAAATAGACCAAACCTTTATCTCCTTGCACAACACAGAATTGATCTCTGAACATCAATCGATCTTGTCAACATGTGTCGGGGCATGAACCGAATGGGATGTCAAAACTAAGACGCGAAGCGACACGTAGTGGAGGCAAAAGTGAAACTTTAAACAAACCGTTTGTTTGTATGCATGTTGGAAAAATTACAAATAAACATCGGAAATACAAGCATGGTCTAGTCCCACATGCGAATGATACTCGGCGGAATGTTCAAATGAGGCATGCGGGAGGATGGACTCAATCAAGGGCTTACATGATCGATGGAGAAGAGGGTTGAGAGGAATGAGAAATAAGCAAACGCCACATGATTATACTTGAACGGCTCAAATAAACAATAAGTTGTCTCACTTGGCCTACATAGTGAAAGGCCTAATGCGCAACGCGGAGCACTGACGCTCGAATATGGCCGGGAAAACCGGGAAACCGACATGTGGAGCACACCTCTCGAGACGACGTAGTGCAAACTAGTCCAATGGAGGAGCTGGCCCACGACCTCCTCGCCACTGGCAACCGTTCATGTGGGTCGTGGGGGCCAACAACGTGGCACAGCTCCAGCACCGCCTCTGGACACGGCGACCGCGGTGAGCGACACACTCATCGTCGCTAGACACGGTCGGTTTCAGTGTGCCGAGGGTGGCGTTGGTGTTGTGGCATGACCAACAATATGTTTGGTTTGTGCCGAAGGTTGCCCCATCAAAGCATTGGGTAGCCAAAATTTTGGTTGAGGTTTTGGTTGCCCATGATTTGGCCGACATTGGCAAGAAAAATGAACTAGAGTTGGCTAGAGTTCATTGGCATGCCAAAAAAATGGCAACCATCCAAACAAAGACCAATCTTTGGGTCATGACCAAAATTTTGGTAAGGTGCACTTTGGCCACAATCCAAACACACCCCAACACCCAGCTCGTCGAGGATGCACGGGGCGCCGTGACGCGTCCGCGGAGTGGTGTAGCACGGCCAACTACATCTCAGGACCTGAGACCATGCCGGGTCGTCTTGCTTTTTCAATGACATGCGTCGATCGCATGTGAGCAAAGGGCATCTCCAACGTTGCCACGACCGCAGCTGACTGCCCTGGCACACCAAAAACCATCATCCCTCGCGTCGTCGCGCGATGCGTTTCCAGCCGGCGCCAGCTGCCCGCATTCATGTGGTCCATCCGCATGTCGTCGTTAAGAGGCTCGGTGCCCGAGGAACCAACTCCGGTGACTTAATGACGCACTAGGATTGCTTGGCCTCACCGGAATGCGCTACTTAAAGCGGCAATGGCCAGGTAACCTCCACACCATAGCGCATCGTCCTCCTACCTGGCACCACATCTGCCATGACCGCAAGCGTGAACGCTCTGCGGGAGAGCTTGTCTTCGGGGATGAAGCTCGAGGTCCCCGCCCTCGCTCAAGTCGCCCTTCGGCCGTGTTTGTGTTAATCTCGGCCGGTTTATATGAACTTTCACAATAATATATCATATTATAGGAGTACTAGCAAGATGCCCATGCGTTGCACGGAAGATCAAGATCTTGTGGGAGAAAAGGATGAACGAGGGAAGGCCTTATCTCCAAATGCACATTCCCGCATTTCACATCTTTCTACATCTACGGGAACCTACGAAAGGGTTAACGTAACTTGCCTCTCTCTCTCCTCCCCTAATTTTCATGGTGGTGGGCCCCTCCCTCCCCCCAATCTACAATCAACAGCTCACACGTTTCACATTATGTTAATTACGTAACAGGGACTACGTAGGTGTAGCATTACTCGTCCTAAAAAAACCCAACTAAGCCAACCTCCGAGCATATCGTGCGGCAAAAGACCCGTCTGCGCCGTTTTAGTCGGGATTACTAGATAACTAGTAGTAGTATCGATGGATCGGGCGAAGCAACATTTTTTTGAGGGGGCGAAGCACCTAGTTTAAAAGGAAACAAGGTGGTACACTCACAGCACCCTTGTCGTGGTCACGTTGCACCCCACACACGTTCGGTCGTGCACACGGCTCACGCAAAAGGAACATGCTTCGGCTTGCCCCTTCACCGACACGTGGGACTGCACTTGGAGAAACCGACCATGCGCCAAACTCCCCCCGCCCACCGCGCGAAAATCCTCCCCCCCAACCCAAAAAATTCCTCAAATCCTAGATTCAGCCGCCCTTCGGCCAACTAGCCAATAATATTCCCCAAAACCCCCTCCCACTGTCCCCCTCCACTCCATTTGCTCCGCCAAAGCCGCCCTCCCTGCCATGCCGATACGTCAGCGCCGCGGTTCGTCGAGGGGACGCACGGCGATCCTCTCGCTCCCACAATACGCTCTCGTAGACTGTCGTCCTCTAGCCGCGCCGCCACCGCTGGCGACGTTCTTGTGGAGGCGCACGGGGGTCAGCGCCGCTATAACGCCCTCGATGCGGCTATATCTCCCACGTGTCGAAGCACGACTTAGAGGCATAACCGCATTGAAAGCAATGTCGCAAGTGAGGTAATCTTCACACAACCCATGTAATACATAAGGGAAAAGATACACATAGTTGGCTTACAATCGCCACTTCACACAATACATGAGTAAAGCATTACATCATACAGATACAATCAAGGTCCGTCTACGGAACCAAAATAAAAGAAGACTACCCCAAATGCTACACAGATCCCCGATCGTCCCAACTGGCTCCACTCTCGATCAACTGAAAAGAAATAACACAATGAACAAGATCTTCATCAAGCTCCTCCTTGAGCTCGGAAGGCCACTGCACGGTCTCATCGACACCGCAAACTGGTTTTGGAAGTAGCTGTGAGTCACGGGTACTCAGCAATCTCACACCCGCGAGATCAAGACTATTTAAGCTTAAAGGTAGGACAGGGTAGTGAGGTGGAGCTGCAGCAAGCGACTAGCATATATGGTGGCTACATACGCAAATGAGAGCGAGAAGAGAAGGCAAAAGCACGGTCGAACAACTATGATCAAGAAGTGATCCTAGAACAACCTACGTCAAGCATAACTCCAACACCGTGTTCACTTCCCGGACTCCGCCGAGAAGAGACCATCACGGTTACTCACGCGGTTGGTGTATTTTAATTAAGATCAACTTCGGGTTTTCTACAACCGGACATTAACAAATTCCCATCTGCCTCATAACCGCGGGCACGGCTTTCAAAAGATAATACCCTGCAGGGGTGTCCCAACTTAGCCCATCATAAGCTCTCACGGTCAACGAAGGATATTCCTTCTACCGGGAAGACCCGATCAGTCTCGGAATCCCGGACTACAAGACATGTCGACAGCAATAAAACAAGACCAGCAAAGCCGCCCGGATGTGCCGACAAATCCTGATAGGAGCTGCACATATCTCGGTCTCAGGGCACACCGGATGAGCAAGACGTCGGGTTGGCATAGACCCTGATTGCCCAGGGGGCGCCGGACATCGCTCGGTTTGGGCCAGCACTCGAAGGAGCACTGGTCCGGGGGTTAAAATAAAGATGACCCTTGAGTCTGCAGAACCCAAGGGAAAAAGGCTTAGGTGGCAAATGGTAAAACCAATGTTGGGCCTTCTTTGGAGGAGTCTTATTCAAAGCGAACTGTCAAGGGGTCCCATAAATCACCCAACCGTAAGGAACGCAAAATCCGGGAACATAACACCGGTATGACGGAAACTAGGGCGGCAAGAGTGGAACAAAACACCAGGCATAAGGCCGAGCCTTCCACCCTTTACCAAGTATATAGATGCATTAATTAAATAAGATATATTGTGATATCCCAACAAGTAAACATGTTCCAACAAGGAACAACATCTCCATGTTCCAACAAGGAACAAACTTCATCTTCACCTGCAACTAACAACGCTATAAGAGGGGCTGAGCAAAGCGGTAACATAGCCAAACAACGGTTTGCTAGGAAAGGCTGGTTAGAGGTTTGACATGGCAATGTGGGTGGCATGATATAGCAAGTGGTAGGCATCGTAGCATAGGCATAGCAAAAGAGCGAGCATCTAGCAAGCAAAGATAGAAGTGATTTCGAGGGTATGGTCATCTTGCCTGAAATCCCGCAAGGAAGAAGAACGAGTCCATGAAGAAGACAAACGGACGTAGTCGAACGAATCCTCACAACTCCGGAACGAACCCGAAGCTAACGAGAGAAGCAAACCGGAAAGAAACAAACAACATAGTAAACAACCATCACAATCATAAACATGGCATGATGCACAAGCAAATATGATGCATGTCCGGTTTAATGAGGCATGGCATGGCAATATGCACAAACAACACTATAAGTTAAGTGGAGCTCAATATGCAACGAGTTGCATATTGACGGAACACCACAACACTTATTTAGTTCTCTCTCGGTTAGGTACACAACAATATTAAATGTTGTTAAACATGGCAAGAGGTGGAGCATAATTAAACTAGCTATTTAGGCAAGTTTAAATGAGGCCGGAAATAAGAAACAACAATTCCGGAAAATCCCCATGAGCAATATTTTAGATTCGGTACTGTTCTGCCCTAAACACAATTTTAGAGTTGTTAAACAGCAACATAAAGTGGACCATGTTAATCTAGGCATTTTTCCACCCCATTTACATATAAAGAACATTTAATTCCGAGTTACGGTTATTTAGTTATGAATTAAATCATTTTAACATGGCATATTAGCAAATTAATGCAAACATCAATTTAAACATTTTTAACATAGATGAAAGTGGCATATAGTTAATCTACACAATTTTCTGAGCATATTACATATAAAGTTTGTTTAAATCCGATGCACGGTTGATTAGTAATTAAATGCATGAACTCTAGGGACTTATCTGTAAATCTGTAATCCCTGGATAAATGTTAAAATCACAGGACGGAAAAAAAATAGCAACGGGCCAGATCTGCTGGGTGCTGGGCTGGGGTCTCACCATGGGCTCTTGGCCCGGCTCGGTGGGAAGGAGGCTAGGCAGAGGGGCGGCGCTGGGCCTGGCTGGAAGGGGGCGTTGGGCCTGGCTGGGCCGAGGCCCACGCGGGGTCCCGAGCGGCGCACGGGAGGAGCAGCTCCTCTGCTCACTCCCGAGCTCGCCCATGGCGGCGGCGGGATCCGGCAAGGCCGGCGAGGGCGAAGGAGGCCATGGGGCGGCGGTCCCGGCCGGATCCGAACGGATCTGGCCCCGGGGAGGCCATTCCCGGCACCGACGAGGCCGGACGACGATGGGACGGCGAGGCGCGGAACTCCGGCGGCGGCTCCTGTCCACGGCAGAGAGGGGTGAGGCGCGAGGAGAAAGGGAGGAGAAGGGGAGAAGGCGAGGGCGGCGAGCCTCATCTGCGGCGGCGGGGAACACGGTCCGGCGACCCGACGAAGGCGCCGACGGAGCGGGGTCCGGCGACCCGACGGCGGCACGCCGACGACGGGGTCGGGCAGGGCGACGGGAGGAGAGAGCGGGAGCTCGGGCTGGCTGCTGCCCTCGGGGCCAGATCGGGGCCGGGCGGGCTGCAATGGCTCTGGCGGCGCTGGAGGCGGGGCGCTGGGGCGCGTGGCAGCCCCGGTTGGCTGCGGCCGGCGGCTGCTGCGGCGCGACTAACGGCGTGGCGCCACGTGCCGAGGAGGTGTGGCTGGCGGAAATTGAGGAGGCGGCGGAGATTCCGAGGAGGAGGGATTGGCTGCGGCCGGGGTTAGGGAAGGGGTAGGCTGCCCAAAATGGAAGGAGGAGGGTTTAAATAGGAAAGGGGGCTAGGGTTTAGTCTCTAGGGGGTTTTGGAGCGTTTCGGGGCCTCAGATCGACATCGACGGCTTCGGATCGGAGGGGATCTAGGAGGGGGTTGGTGGGCTGCGGACGAGAGGGTCTGGACTGATAGGAGAGAGGAGAAATGCAGCCCGCACGATTTGGAGACCGAAACATCCGATTTAATATACCGACTACGGTACCGCTATGATCAACGGTTGGGCTATCAGATGGACTCCGAATGCGACGAAACTTGGCAGGCGGCCTGTCTACACTATAATAAGACCGCATGACAAGTTGCAACCCATTCCGAGAACATTTTTATGCCACTTAAAAAATAATATTTCGGAGGTGCCGCGGGCGCGTGCAAGAGTGGACGGGCTCAGAACGGACAACGGAGAGAAACAGTGGAACACGAACGGATGCAAGTTTATGAAAACGATGCCGATGCAATGCGCATGATGCTATGAGATGAGATGCATAACAAAAACAAAAAGCAAAACAACAGAGAAAACCCAACCACGAAGGAAATATCATATAGCATCTCCGGAAAAGGCAAGAGTCGGAGTTACGAATATGGAAAGTTGTATCCGGGGCGTTACAACACTCCACCACTACGAGAGGATCTCGTCCCGAGATCTAGGATGGCACCGGAGAGAAGCGGAAGAGGAAGAGCAGAGGTAAAACTAAGTTGCTTCTTTGACAAAAGAGTGAAACCACGAACCTTGAGAGGTTGAACAAAATGAAAGAAAGAAAACAACGAAGATGAAGAAAGTTGAAAACACTCTGTTAGAAAAGAGGAACAAGGGATACGACGAAAACCAAGAGGTTTAGAGATAAGATAGATACTGAAACCACTCCGGTTAAAACTAGATCGAGAAGGAGTAAGAATGATATAATTTGGGCAGCACTCCGACTGAAAATGGAAGGAATTGAACATGAACTTGAGAGGATGGGATGATACTTGATGAAATCAACAACACACTGCCTCCGGAACTATTGAAAAATGGCACAAGGGGTAAGAAAGATTTCAGACAGCTCTCCGGTTGAGGAAGCAGGCAAACTTGATAAGATGAGAGAACTCGAAAGGAAACATGACACTCCGGTTAAATGGATAATGCAAGAAAAAAGAACATGATCTTTGCAAAACGAAGTGATGGGTGAAGAGAGCAACATCACAATGCCTTCGAAACGGAAGAATAGAATCTAGATTGTTGGGATAAAGGGACGGAGAAGAAAAAAAAACAACTTCTACCACAAATGAGTTTGGAAAGCACCGTTAAAAAGAAGGATAGAACGGAGTTGTTTGAAAAACAACAACGGTAAGGATAAGCTTGTAGTGGGCTTATGAAAATATCTCAAAATTATGAGGTGAAATTCTGCCACTAACGAAAACAAATGATTGGATCGGTATGAACAAGGAGACGAGAAACTTATTTCACCGAGAGGACAAATGAAGAACTTGGGTCATTTATAAGCACCATAAATAGCAACAATCCTTAGGGAAAGCTTTAGGTGAAATATAGCCCAAGATAAGTCTAATGAAGAGATTGATGGATTTAAAATACCTCATTCTTGACAACATGTGAAACATGAAACACGAAGGGAAATTGCCAAGAGTGACATAACACCATCTCAAGAGATAAGGTAGAAAGAATTGCACTTCGGAAAGCAAGAAGAAGAATGCTTGAACTCCTCAAAACAAAACATGTGTTGAGCACCATGTTCAATTTTGAAGTATGGCTTGGCGGATCATAGCTTCGAGAGAAATCTTGAAGACCAAATAATAATTAAAAGAATCCTTGACGAACCATCATGTAGAGCCTCCATGAAGAACTCCGTTTAACAAAAGGATGATAAAAGAAAGAGAAGTTGACAACACAAGGTGAGGCCTTGCAGTGACAAGATGAAGCTTTGAAATGATATAACCGAGAAAACTTTGAACTCCGGAAAGAAAGATGAACAAATGAAATAAAGAATTTTGATGAACCTCCGGAATAAGGAATTGAACTTACTCGATGAAACAAGAATAAAAATTACATTATGCTCATCCTTCACCAATTAAATTGATGACAATGGATTTGGCATACTACTTATTATCGTAGAAAGGATTAAGATAGATATGGCGCAAACTTGAGAAGGTCTTCAACAATTCACCGGTAGGATTTGGGAAGGACGAATGAATCTATATAATAACGAAGGAAGAGAACTCTTGAACGAACCACCGTAAGAATTGAAAACAATTGAAGAAAAGAGAACGAATCGCCGGGAAGAATTAGAAAAGAACGAAGATGCTTGAGAGAATTTAGATACAAGAGATTGAAGAGATGACAATCTGACTAGAGAATACTTGAACGATGCACCGATAAGATTTGGAGAAAGAGAGCTTAAAGCTGGAATGAATAATTCTGAGAAGATGGGCTCCGGAGAATCAAGCTGAAAAGACTCCTGAAATGCTCCGGGTGGGTGAAAAGAATTCTCACAATCAAAACAATTATGAGGATGGCACGAAGCTAGAACCATGAATCTTGAAGAGAATGGAGCAAGATTAAAGAGAAACTCTTCTTCAGTCTTCACCTCGAAGAATGACGATGAGAAACACCACCATGAATTGTTGAGATACTCCGGGATGAAAATTAGAAAGGTTGAACCAACAATGAAAATAATTTGGAAGATCTTGGAGAAAGACATTTGACTGATGATAACTCATTCTTACGTCAAACTTTGAAAAGAATTTTAGAAGCTCCGGGAAAATCAGAAGAGTCAGGTAAGATCCTGGAAAAAGACCTGTGGGTTAGGGCCCACTCAAAAGAACCACTGTTGAACAATTGTTTGAAATAGATATTGCACTGGTAGAATTAAATGGCTTGAATGAGATAACAATCTCGAAATAACTTGAACGGATTACGAATGGAAACACGAATCTTCTGAGATATCTTCAACACTCCGGAACAAATGAATAGCGAGAGGTGAATGATTAAGAGATACACCGGCATGAGAAAGCATTGTGAAAAGAGGAAAAGGGATAAGATCAACACCGAAATCTTGAACTAAAACCACCGGAGAAGAAAATTAGAATGGAACAATGATAAGGTTGAAACTTCCTTAGCGTCTTCATGAGAAATCACCGGATAAAACATTAAAGGAAAGGAATGAAGAAACTTCACTCAATAAAATGAATACTTGATTAAGAAATCTGAGTCCTTGAAGAAAAAGGGTGGGAGGGCGGGGAAAACAAAGGCAACTTAGGTCGGATGAAACGAACACCGTTGAGAAAAAGCTTAGAATTGATCTTGCGAATGTTGGAATGATCGGATCCACTTGAAGAGAAGCACACCGGTTGGGAAAAGAATTGACATGACAAGCTCAGTGATCAAGAAGGATTAGTATTCACATAGCAATATGAGAACACCATTTAGGAAAGGTATGGAATCAACACTTGGCATTGAAGCAACTTGAATAACACAAAACGGAACAAAACAAAGGATTTGGCTTGCAGAATAAGCCGGAACAAACACATGATAGAGATTTCGCCCAAAGTGTTCGTGGTGGGGCCCACACGGACACGACGTATAGCGGACGTCACGAATGACAAACAAGACGTCCCCGAATCAGCATAGCCAAGGATTCTTTAAGACGCCTCGCGACCATCAGAATCGACCGTGAATGGGCGGACCACTAAACGTTGAACCCCAATCTCAAATCATACATTTGTCGGAAAGAATATCCCGTAAGCTACTAGAATTCCCACCTATAAACTCCCGAAACTTTCTGGTTATGCAATCTGGTGTTGGGGATACAGGGACACAAAATATATCACCCAAACTAACAATACCTAGATCCAATTGTATCCATCCGTCAACACATAACCAAGAAATCCTCGAAATCGTGTACCTCGACCTTGAAAAACATCCGTTATACAAGTCATGGCAATACTCCCCCGACTCGCCACAAGATCGGGCTATCAGGTTATCTCACCAACAACTGCACAAAAGAGATTTCGATGTCGGCAAAACTCAGGTATTCCGAATCTGCAACGATAAAATTGTGACGACAACACCTCGGAGCTCAACTCCCGGACACTGCCACAACCCCTAAATGTCAGGAGGCACCAAGAACAATGTTCTCGTCACAAAACCATCGGAACGATTCCAAGATACCCACGTGATCCTAAAAAAAATTTTTATTGAAATTTGAGGAGAGAAGAGTCAAAACTCTACGTCAGGATACCTCACCAGAGCGACGAAGGGACTGGGGAGTAAAAGAATCCTACTCTCCGATATATATAATCCTAAGACTCAAAACATTTTCCACTCTAGACTCAACAACGTCAGCAAACAATCAAGTAGGGGGCTCCTAAGTCGGGGAAGGCTCTGATTACCAACTTATAACGCCCTCGATGCGGCTATATCTCCCACGTGTCGAAGCACGACTTAGAGGCATAACCGCATTGAAAGCAATGTCGCAAGTGAGGTAATCTTCACACAACCCATGTAATACATAAGGGAAAAGATACACATAGTTGGCTTACAATCTCCACTTCACACAATACATGAGTAAAGCATTACATCATACAGATACAATCAAGGTCCGTCTACGGAACCAAAATAAAAGAAGACTACCCCAAATGCTACACAGATCCCCGATCGTCCCAACTGGGCTCCACTACTGATCAACTGAAAAGAAATAACACAATGAACAAGATCTTCATCAAGCTCCTCCTTGAGCTCGGGTGCGTCACCTGCACGGTCTCATCGACACCTGCAAACTGGTTTTGGAAGTAACTGTGAGTCATGGGGACTCAGCAATCTCACACCCGCGACATCAAGACTATTTAAGCTTAAAGGTAGGACAGGGTAGTGAGGTGGAGCTGCAGCAAGCGACTAGCATATATGGTGGCTACATACGCAAATGAGAGCGAGAAGAGAAGGCAAAAGCACGGTCGAACAACTATGATCAAGAAGTGATCCTAGAACAACCTACGTCAAGCATAACTCCAACACCATGTTCACTTCCCGGACTCCGCCGAGAAGAGACCATCACGGTTACTCACGCGGTTGGTGTATTTTAATTAAGATCAACTTCGGGTTTTCTACAACCGGACATTAACAAATTCCCATCTGCCTCATAACCGCGGGCACGGCTTTCGAAAGATAATACCCTGCAGGGGTGTCCCAACTTAGCCCATCATAAGCTCTCACGGTCAACGAAGGATATTCCTTCTACCGAAGACCCGATCGATCTCGAATCCGGACTACAAGACATTTCGACAGCAATAAAACAAGACCAGCAAAGCCGCCCGGATGTGCCGACAAATCCTGATAGGAGCTGCACATATCTCGGTCTCGTGGCACACCGGATGAGCAAGACGTCGGGTTGGCATAGACCCCGATTGCCCGTGGGGCGCCGGACATCGCTTCGGTTTGGGCCAGCACTCGAAGGAGCACTGGTCCGGGGTTAAAATAAAGATGACCCTTGAGTCTGCAGAACCCAAGGGAAAAAGGCTTAGGTGGCAAATGGTAAAACCAATGTTGGGCCTTGCTTTGGAGGAGTCTTATTCAAAGCGAACTGTCAAGGGGTCCCATAAATCACCCAACCGTAAGGAACGCAAAATCCGGGAACATAACACCGGTATGACGGAAACTAGGGCGGCAAGAGTGGAACAAAACACTGCATAAGGCCGAGCCTTCCACCCTTTACCAAGTATATAGATGCATTAATTAAATAAGATATATTGTGATATCCCAACAAGTAAACATGTTCCAACAAGGAACAACATCTCCATGCTCCAACAAGGAACAAACTTCATCTTCACCGCAACTAACAACGCTATAAGAGGGGCTGAGCAAAGCGGTAACATAGCCAAACAACGGTTTGCTAGGAAAGGATGGTTAGAGGTTTGACATGGCAATGTGGGTGGCATGATATAGCAAGTGGTAGGCATCGTAGCATAGGCATAGCAAAAGAGCGAGCATCTAGCAAGCAAAGATAGAAGTGATTTCGAGGGTATGGTCATCTTGCACGAAATCCCGCAAGGAAGAAGAACGAGTCCATGAAGAAGACAAACGGACGTAGTCGAACGAATCCTCACAACTCCGAACGAACCCGAAGCTAACGAGAGAAGCAAACCGAAAGAAACAAACAACATAGTAAACAACCATCACAATCATAAACATGGCATGATGCACAAGCAAATATGATGCATGTCCGGTTTAATGAGGCATGGCATGGCAATATGCACAAACAACACTACAAGTTAAGTGGAGCTCAATATGCAACGAGTTGCATATTGATGAACACCCCAACACTTATTTAGTTCTCTCTCGGTTAGGTACACAACAATATTAAATGTTGTTAAACATGGCAAGAGGTGGAGCATAATTAAACTAGCTATTTAGGCAAGTTTAAATGAGGCCGGAAATAAGAAACAACAATTCGGAAAATCCCCATGAGCAATATTTTAGATTCGGTACTGTTCTGCCCTAAACACAATTTTAGAGTTGTTAAACAGCAACATAAAGTGGACCATGTTAATCTAGGCATTTTTCCACCCCATTTACATATAAAGAACATTTAATTCGAAGTTACGGTTATTTAGTTATGAATTAAATCATTTTAACATGGCATATTAGCAAATTAATGCAAACATCAATTTAAACATTTTTAACATAGATGAAAGTGGCATATAGTTAATCTACACAATTTTCTGAGCATATTACATATAAAGTTTGTTTAAACCGATGCACGGTTGATTAGTAATTAAATGCATGAACTCTAGGGACTTATCTCAGAATCTGTAATCCACGGATAAATGTTAAAATCACAGGACGGAAAAAAAAATAGCAACGGGCCAGATCTGCTGGGTGCTGGGCTGGGGTCTCACCATGGGCTCTTGGCCGGCTCGGTGGGAAGGAGGCCAGCAGAGGGGCCGCTACTGGGCCTGGCTGGAAGGGGCGTTGGGCTGGTGGGCCGAGGCCACGCTGGGTCCCGAAAGCGGCGACGGGAGGAGCAGCTCCTCTGCCGCTCCCGAGCCGCCCATGGCGGCGGGATCCGGCAAGGCGGGCGAGGGCGAAGGAGGCCATGGGGCGGCGGTCCCGGCCGGATCCGAACGGATCTGGCCCCGGGGAGGCCATTCCCGGCACCGACGAGGCCGGACGACGATGGGACGGCGAGGCGCGGAACTCCGGCGGTGGCTCCTGTCCACGGCAGAGAGGGGTGAGGCGCGAGGAGAAAGGGAGGAGAAGGGGAGAAGGCGAGGGCGGCGAGCCTCATCGCGCGGCGGCGGGAACACGGTCCGGCGACCAGACGAAGGCGCCGACGGAGTTGGTCCGCGACCTGACGACGCACGCCGACGACGGGTCGGGCAGGGCGACGGGAGGAGAGAGCGGGGAGCTCGGGCTGGCTGCGGCCCTCGGGGCCCAGATCGGGGCCCGGGCGGGCCTGGCACGGGCCTGGCGGCGCTGAGGCGGGGCGCGGCTGGGACGCGTGGCAGCCCCGGTTGGCTGCTGGCCGGGCGCTGCGGCGGCGCGATTAACGGCGTGGCGCCACGTGGCGCCGAGGAGGTGGCTGGCGGAAATTGAGGAGGAGGCGGCGGAGATTCCGAGGAGGAGGGGATTGGCTGCGGTGGGGGTTAGGGAAGGGTAGGCTGCCCAAAATGGAAGGAGGAGGGGTTTAAATAGGAAAGGGGGGGCTAGGGTTTAGTCTCTAGGGGGGTTTTGGAGCGTTTCGGGGCCTCAGATCGACATCGGACGGCTTCGGATCGGAGGGGATCTAGGAGGGGGGTTGGTGGGCTGCGACGAGAGGGTCTGGACTGATAGGAGAGAGAGGAGAAATGCAGCCCGGCACGATTTCGGAGACCGAAACATCCGACGAATATACCGACTACGGTACCGCTATGATCAACGGTTGGGCTATCAGATGGACTCCGAATGCGACGAAACTTGGCAGGCGGCCTGTCTACACTATAATAAGACCGCATGACAAGTTGCAACCCATTCCGAGAACATTTTTATGCCACTTAAAAAATAATATTTCGGAGGTGCCGTGGGCGCGTGCAAGAGTGGACGGGCTCAGAACGGACAACGGAGAGAAACGGTGGAACACGAACGGATGCAAGTTTATGAAAACGATGCCGATGCAATGCGCATGATGCTATGAGATGAGATGCATAACAAAAACAAAAAGCAAAACAACAGACAAAACCCAACCACGAAGGAAATATCATATAGCATCTCCGGAAAAGGCAAGAGTCGGAGTTACGAATATGGAAAGTTGTATCCGGGGCGTTACAGCCGCCACCGCTGGCGATGTTCATGTGGAGACGCACGGTAGTCATCTTCTCCCACGGTACGTGCATTCTAGACTGAGGCCCCGTGCATGTCAGTGTAGCGCTGAATGTTAGCTGATAGACGTTGTTAATCTCACTGTTTGCCGAAGTAGTTTACAGTCAATATGCTCTGCTTAAGAAGCTTCCTTGCCCTGTTCTACACTCAATATGCTTAGCTAAGATGGCATGCCAAGGCCGATTAGTTGCTAAAATATCCTGCCATATATTTATTGTGATGTAGATTGCCATGGTCTAGTAGCCAATCTGTTAGGTGAAATAGCTCTCCACCGATTTATACTCGATCTTTGTTGTTGCGATGGCCTTCGATAGTTCGATGGCTATGTGCTCGGCCTCATTGACTACTGAAAAAGCTTGCCATAATTTAGCACTCAAATCTGTTTTCTGAAATAGCTTTACATATATTTCGTTACTTAGATCTGCTCGTCCAAATATTTTGCCATAGCTTTAGACATCGACCTAGGTATTTTCCTCTGGACTTCATAAAAAAACATATATGTTTTTCCTGTAATATCTAGTAGAAGAACTAATTTGTATGTCTAACAGATGGACAGTACTTGGATAAATTATGCTCGAAGATTCTCCGCTGCATATGTCGAGGGGGTTGAAAACTTCATGAACTTTATCAGAGCTGAATATGTTGGTTTCGAAATAAGATGTGCTCTGCCCGTGTAGCAGTTGTATGAATTCAATTACAAGACCCCAGTCAACTGTGCAAAATCATCTACAGTTGTATGGGATGTCGGTCACATATACTAGGTGGGTTCATCATGGTGAAGCTGTGAACGTCAATGTTATTGACTACGTGGAAGCAGAAGATCACCATCTTGATCTGCCTGATGCTCAGGTGGAAGAGGAGGAGGAGGTGGTGGCGGAGCCAGTGAGTTTGACCAACATTGAAACAATGCTACGAAATGCTCGTGCATTCCGTGAACTTTCACCTGCAGAGGCAAAAGGGTGGGCCCGCATGTTGGAACAATACAACGTGGCTGTCACCCTAGGAAATAAGCTGTCAGTATTCTCAGCTATGGTCACCTTTCTTCAGGTGAAGACATCTGAGCGGATGACTGTAACATCCCAAATTTTCAATTTGGAATGTTATACATTAGGTCATCATGCATATCATATTTTCTCGCATTTCTTGGATCCTAGAAAATTTCACGCAACTCAAGGACCCTCGGAGAGAGTTGGAAATTTCATTATTCTCATATTTGGGATTTCTCAAATTTTGAAAATAGGATCATTTGGATTTATTTAATTATCTTCATAAGTTTTTCCGATAAAAAAATTAAGAGAGGGAATAATATGACTTTCCCAACATTTAGGAAAAATGAAGATTTAATAAATAAATCAAATATTGATTTTTGAAAGTTTATTGGCTTTAGGCAAAAAATGAGTATTTTAAAATATGCATATTTTCCCGCTTTAAAGTTCATTTTGTTCGACTCATTTTTAGGAGTCGGGAAAATTAATTTTATAAAATTTGGAGTCCGTTTGGTTTTATTTTTATTTCGTTTAGTTTTGTTTAAAGAAAACGCCCGCCGCCTCGCCGCCGCCGCCGCCGCCGCCGCCGCCGCCGCCCTCGCCCAACCCCGCCAACCCGAGCCCCGCGGCGACTCACGGAGGTAGCCGCCGCCACCACCCCGATCCGGTTTTGGTTTAAAACCGATCCGGTTTTTTTTTCGTTGTTCGGTTTTTTTAAACCCTAGATTGGTTTATTTATTTTTTTTCGGTTTTATTATTTAGTGAACGCTCATCGACCCGCTCGCTTCGATGAACGTGTTAAATCGGATTAGCTCTGTTAACGAACGTCCATCGTTATAACTGTTCGTCGTTTTCTTTTAAGTCGGATTTAATCCGTTATTTTCCGAATTCGATTTCGATTCGATTTTCAAATCTGTTTATTTTCTCGCTCGTTTATCGGAATCAGGTGATTCAAGCGCCTGGAGTTTCGTTACGAAACCGCCGATCCGACTAACCTACTTAAACAAAGTTTTGCTATTGTAAAATTTTGACCTAGTTTCAAATTGCTAAAAACCGAGTCGTTCTCTCTCGACTTTCGACTTTCGTTGCTTATTTTGATTTGATTCTTTTGCAACCAGGGTTCTTAAGTTGAACTCTCTGGTTAGATCTTTTATTCGCGATTTCCCTGTGCATTAGATGAGTACTTATTGTATGCTTGTTGTTTGTCTGCGTTAGATCACCCGGAGTGCGCCGCTTGTTACTTCGAATCTCTAGGTCTCATGGATCATCGCAAGGCAAGTAACACTTGATCATACCTTTTCTACTACCCTGTTTTATTGCATTAGATCAAACCCTCAAACACTTGCATGTTTAGGATCAATTTAAATTGTGGGATGGGAAGTAGATTGAGGTAGTACCTATTACTGTTTTACTTATGAAACCTTGGGAGTTACTTCTCGCTTGCTTATTACGCCATGCTATGCTAGTAGACGTGGATTGGGTGAGTGAATATCCATGATGATGTGAGATTGTTAATTAATGGTTTATCTAAGGTGGCAACCTAAAAACACATCTGGGTGGATTGAGGCACTGGTTTCTAACAGACTTGCTCTGTATTTCTTGGACCGCCACCTGTGCTCTAAGGGATCATAAGATTATTCAAACTGAAACTTCCGTGTGCAGCCACAAGCCAATTATGGGCTCTGGCGTAGTTGAGTAAGTTGTGCAAACTCTTACGGGTAGGCTAGCTGATGTAGGGGATGCAGGTTGGTACGGTCTACCCACATGTAAGGTGCTAGTGCTTATGAAAGACTATGTCTCGGTCATCCGTTTCTCAAACACCCTGTAGTGCGAGAACCAAGCGGAGGCGATCGAGTCTTGTGGGGAAAAGTGCGCAAACCTCTGCAAAGTGTATAAACTAATCATGATTAGTCGTGTCCCCGGTTATGGACGTTTTGAGTATCTAGTACTTGAATATCATGTGAATCTCAACATGTTACTTCTAATAAATGTTATTGGGTTTTAAATGAGTACTTTTAATTGGGATTGAGGATCTGTCAACCATTCTCAATGTTTAACAACCACCATGATAGTTAAATAAAATTACTCCTTTGTTGTAGGGAAAATTAGCTTTATGCAAAAATGTAACCGTGAGAGCTTTACCACCAGCCATATTTGCATGTAGTATAGGCTTATTCCTTCATTACTCTCTATGTGTTACATTGCCAAGATATTCCATGTGCTGACCCGTTTCTGGCTGCAACTTTCATGTTGCGAGACTTTTCGCATTTATTTAGTAAGGTGTTAGGTCGTGGTTCTATACTCAGTGATGCCGTTGGAGTTGTTGGACTCACTTATCTTCCATGCCTTCCGATGTTATTATTAGATGGCCTTAAGCCATATTATTGTAATAAGTTCCCTTGTGGACAACGATGTAATAAGTGTGTGATTGCTACTCTGCTATAAATCCTTCAATCTTGTGTGGTGTCAAGACATCGATCACAGGATGACACGAGCACGAGACTTGATCCATTCGGTCTGGTCGCCACAGAGATGGTATCGAGCACACGCTGATCGTAGAGACACGACCACTAAGTTAAAGCCATAGATCAGTACTCTCTTCCCATTTTCTAACTCCTCATCTTTTCTAGTCTTTAGGATGACGGACGCGAAGATCAAGTACACCCAACCAGATGAAGGCACACCTTTTGGATTCCACTTGAAGGAAGTCACCAAGTACCTGAACATTGGACTACCCAGCTTCACCGGAACTTTCAACGCCACTCTGCCTGAAGAGGAGCGCTGGAAGATTCAAGCTCACGTTCCAGGAAGGACATTCGCCCCAATCACCAAGCCTATAGATAGTGTTTTCAGTGCACCAACTTGGAGTCTGGGAAAGAGCATGGCAGCTCACATCACCATGGGACGCATTGGAGAAGTTTATCAAGAAGACCTCAAGGACACCATCTATCTGATTTGCGGACGCCGAGATGACAAATGGGACATAGTCAAGACCAAGAAGGATAGATCCATTGCAGCTTTCATCCAGAGTTAAACCAGCACATTCGACGCCAGAGAACCAGATGTGCAATGATATGTTGGAGTTGCAGAATGCAAAGGGAAGGATCATCGAAATTGAAGAAGAATTAAAGACTACACACAAGGACTACATGGACGAGATCGTAGCTCTAGCAAGACACAATAACGATCTTAAGTACGAGATCAAGAACTCAAGAAGAAGTTGGCGCCAGAATGAAGACCAGTATGTCGGTTGTCCAAGTGACTACATCAACATCGACGACACCGATTCGGATCCAAGTGAACCCGACTTTGAAGACGAAGCTGGAGCAGACATTATGGAGTCTTCCACCGGTTCAAATTAGTAGAAGTCCCCCACATATTAGTAGTATTCCCTCCATGTAAACGTTATAGTACACGCACTTTTTGCGATAGTTAGATCGTTGTAAGCCCTTTGTTTGATTGAATGAAGTGATTTGTGTGCATTTGCTCATGTGCATTTGGGTAGTGATTCCCCTTAGACCTCATTCTATTCTTAATTTCTCGTCTCTTCTAAACCCATCAGATGCCTCCGAGACGCGACCCCGGGTTTGTTTTTCCGCCAGAGATCACCCAATTGATTCAGCAGCAGAACACCCTGATTCAAACATTGGTGCAGAACCAGGACAACAACAACAACAACAACCCACCACCACCTCCACCACCCGCGGATCACTTGACTCGTTTCCTTAGACTGAATCCGCCGGTGTATTCCAGTAGCACCGAGCCGATTGTAGCAGATGATTGGCTCCGCAAGATAGGAAGGGAGTTGACCACTGCAGGATGCACAGATGGAGAAAGAGTGAAGTTTGCAGCACATCAGCTTGAAGGACCCGCAGCAGCATGGTGGGAGAATTTGACAGCCACTTACCCCGTAGACACTGTCACATGGGATCAGTTCCAGCAAGCTTTTCGCACTGCCCATGTTTCAGCAGGAGCTATGTCCATGAAGAAGCGTGAGTTTCACAACCTACGCCAAGGAGGAAGGACTGTTGGCCAGTATGCGGATGATTTTAGTAAGTTAGCACGTTATGCCCCAGATGACGTTGCTACGGATGCAGCTAAGCAGGAGAAGTTTCTAGAAGGACTGAAAGATGAGTTCAGCATGCCGTTGATGGTAGCAAGTTTCAATAACTACCAGGAGTTGGTAGACCGAGCCCTCATGATTGAAGGAAAGCAGCAGCAAATTGAGAACCGCAAGCGGAAGTATGGACAAGGGAAGTATAACTCTGGAGCCCAGCAGAAGCCTCGTTATACCCCTAAATCAGGAATTCAGTTTCAGCATACCCATGGAGGAGGTAATTTGCATAACCATAATGGCACTAAGAATGGGAACGGGAATGGAGGAAGCAATGGACAGAACCGCACCAACCCGTCAACACCATCCAAGGTAGACCTGAGTCACATTACTTGCTTTAAGTGCCGCAAGACTGGACATTATGCAAATGACTGCTCAGAAGGCCAGAATGGAAATGGCAATGGAAGCTCTGGAAAGAAGCCCAACCCTTTCAACAGGGGACAGGTGAACCACATTGATGTGGAGGAGGTTGAAGATCAGCCCGATGCAGTAATCAGTAAGTTTTGGTTAAGTCATTTACTGCAGTTGTTCTTTTCGATACTGGTGCATCGCATTCATACATATCAAAGGGATTTGTGGATAAGTACAAATTACCGACCCAAGCCCTTAGGTCACCCATGCTAGTAACCTCACCCAGAGCAGAATACATGGCTAGTAAATGGTGTGATCGACTACCATTGAGGATTGGACACTATGTTTTCCCCTCAGACCTAATAGTTCTGGAATCCCAAGGACTGGATGTGATATTAGGTATGGATTGGTTATCAAAGTATGGAGGGAACATAGATTGCACCACAAAGTCAATTTTGCTCACCACCCCAGAAGGAAGAAGGATCAAGTACGTATCTCGACACGAGCCGAGGAGAACGCAAGTAAATTGCTTATCAGGAGTTGTGCAGGAAGAAGTACAAGTGGTGAAGGATTATCCTGATGTATTTCCGGAAGAGTTGCCAGGAATGCCACCGGATAGAGACATTGAGTTTTTGATCGAGCTGTTGCCAGGAACAGGCCCGATATCGAAGCGACCGTATAGGATGCCCGCACAGGATTTGGCAGAAATCAAGAATCAGATTAAGGAACTATTGGATAAGGGTTTTATTCGCCCAAGTTCTTCACCTTGGGGATCACCCGTATTGTTAGTGGAGAAGAAGGATGGATCGTTGAGAATGGTTGTTGATTATCGTGGATTGAATGAAGTAACAATCAAGAACAAGTACCCACTACCTATGATAAATGATCTGTTTGATCGTTTGCAAAGAGCTAAAGTGTTTTCCAAGATCGATTTACGATCAGGGTACCATCAGTTGAAGACTCGGGAGCAGGACATACCCAAGACAACGTTTACCACGAGATATGGACTATATGAGTATACCGTTATGTCATTTGGACTGACTAACGCACCAGCCTATTTCATGAACCTGATGAACAAAGTGTTTATGGAGTTTTTGGATAAGTTCGTCGTGGTATTCATTGATGACATTTTGATTTTCTCGAAGAATGAAGAAGAACATAAGGAACATTTGCGATTGGTTTTGGAGAAACTGAGGGAACACCAGTTGTATGCCAAGTTCAGCAAATGTGAGTTTTGGTTAAAGGAAGTTGGATTTCTCGGACATGTTATATCCGGAGAAGGAATAGCAGTTGACCCCACGAAGGTTGAAACCATAACCAAATGGGAAGCACCAACGACAGTTGGAGAGATTCGGAGTTTCCTTGGACTCGCAGGATACTACCAAAGGTTCATTGAGAATTTCTCAAAGATTGCCAAGCCTATGACAGAGTTGTTGAAGAAGGATAACAAATTCATATGGACTGAGGACTGTGAGGAAAGTTTTCAGGAGTTGAAGAAAAGATTGGTTACCTCACCAGTTTTAATATTGCCAGATCAGACCAAGGATTATGAGGTGTATTGCGACGCTTCACGTCGAGGACTTGGAGCAGTGCTTATGCAGGAAGGAAGAGTTGTTTCGTATGCTTCACGACAACTTAAGCCCCATGAGTTAAATTATGCCACACATGATTTGGAGTTAGCAGCCGTTGTGCATGCCTTGAAGACATGGAGACATTTTCTCATTGGAAATCATTGTGAAGTGTACACGGATCACAAAAGTTTGAAGTACATTTTCACACAGAAGGAATTAAATCTCAGACAGAGGAGATGGTTAGAGCTTATCAAGGATTATGATATGAGATTGCATTATCACCCCAGAAAGGCTAATGTCATAGCAGACGCATTGAGCCGTAAGAGCCACGTCAATACCCTAATGATGGGAGGAATACCCAATGAGTTAGCCGAGGACCTTCAAGAGCTATGTTTGGAAATAGTTCCGAGAGGCTATGTAGCAGCATTGGAGATTCAGTCAACACTGATGGACAAAATCAGAGAAGCCCAAAAGGCAGATAAGGAAGTTGCCTCTATAAAGGAGAAAATGAGCAAGAGAAAGGCAAAAGGATTTCGTGAGGATGAGCACGATACCCTATGGTTTGAAGACCGTGTTTATGTGCCCAATAACCCAGAGATCAGGAAGTTGATTTTGCAAGAAGATCATGATTCACCCTATTCGATTCACCCAGGAAATACCAAGATGTATTTGGATTTGAAGAATACTTTCTGGTGGACCGGAATGAAGAAGGATATTGCGGAGTATGTAGCAGTTTGTGATGTATGTCAGAGAGTAAAGGCAGAACATCAGAAGCCAGCAGGATTGTTACAACCATTGCCGATACCCGAATGGAAGTGGGATAAACTAGGCATGGATTTCATCACAGGTTTGCCAAAGACCCGTTCAGGATATGACTCGATTTGGGTTATAGTCGACCGCTTGACGAAGGTAGCTCATTTCATTCCAGTCAAGACTACCTATAGCAGTGCTAAGTTGGCAAAGATATACATGACTAGAATTGTGTGTTTACACGGAGTTCCGAGGAGTATCGTCGATAGAGGAACCCAATTTACCTCAAAATTTTGGAACCGGTTGCACGAAACATTGGGAACCAGATGGAATTCAAGACAGCTTTCCACCCACAGATCGATGGCGATCGAGAGGGTCAATCAGATTTTGGAGGATATCTTTGAGAGCTTGTGCACTAGATTATGGATCTAGTTGGGATGATAATTTGTCAGATGCAGAATTTTCTTATAACAACAGTTACCAAACCAGCTTGAAGATGGCACCTTCGAGGCTCTGTATGGAAGAAGATGCAGGACACCGTTATCATGGGATGAAACTGGAGATCGTCAATTGTTTGGACCAGATTTGATTAAGGAGTCTGAACAGAAGGTTAAACTGATTCGAGATAGGCTCAAGGTAGCCCAGTCCGGCATAAAAGAGCTATGCAGATTCAAAGCGCAGCGATTGAGTATGAAGTTGGAGACAGAGTATACCTTAGAGTATCCCCGCTTCGAGGAGTTAAGCGTTTTGGAGTTAAAGGAAAATTAGCCCCACGTTTCGTTGGACCATATAAGATTTTGCAATGCATGGGAGAAGTTGCTTATAAGCTGGAATTGCCAGAAGGACTGTCAGGAGTTCATGATGTATTCCATGTTTCCCAGCTGAAGAAATGTCACCCCGAGATAGCGGAGATACCGTTAAGAGACACAGTGCCACTGGAAGCAATTCAGTTGAAGGATGATTTAACCTATGAGGAGAAACCAGTTAAGATTCTCGATTATGCCAGCAGAGTTACTCGCAGCAAGGTTATCAAGTTTTTCAAGGTTCAGTGGAGCCACCACACTGAAGATGAAGCCACCTGGGAAAGAGAGGAAGTTTTGCTCAAGGACCACCCTCACCTAATTTCTAGCCAACCCGAATCTCGAGGGCGAGATTCATCTTAAGGGGGTAGGTTTGTAACATCCCAAATTTTCAATTTGGAATGTTATACATTAGGTCATCATGCATATCATATTTTCTCGCATTTCTCGGATCCTAGAAAATTTCACGCAACTCAAGGACCCTCGGAGAGAGTTGGAAATTTCATTATTCTCGTATTTGGGATTTCTCAAATTTTGAAAATAGGATCATTTGGATTTATTTAATTATCTTCATAAGTTTTTCCGATAAAAAAAATAAGAGAGGGAATAATATGACTTTCCCAACATTTAGGAAAAATGAAGATTTAATAAATAAATAAAATATTGATTTTTGAAAGTTTATTGGCTTTAGGCAAAAAAATGAGTATTTTAAAAATATGCATATTTGCCCCGTTTTAAAGTTCATTTTGTTCGACTCATTTTTAGGAGTCGGGGAAAATTAATTTTATAAAATTTGGAGTCCGTTTGGTTTTATTTTTATTTCGTTTAGTTTTGTTTAAACAAAAAGCGCCGCGCCGCCGCCCCGCCCGTCGCCGCCGCCCGCCCCTCGCCGCCTCGCCCAACCCCGCCAACCCGGAGCCCCGCGGCGACTCACGGAGGTAGCCGCCACCACCATCCCGATCCGTTTTTGCTTTAAAAACCGATCCGGTTTTTTTTTCTTTCGTTCGTGGTTCGGTTTTTTAAACCCTAGATTGGTTTATTTTTTTCGGTTTTATTATTTAGTGAACGTTCACCGACCCGTTCGTTTCGATGAACGTGTTCGTCGGATTAGCTCTGTTAACGAACGTCCATCGTTATAACTGTTCGTCGTTTTTCTTTTAAATCGGATTTAATCCGTTATTTTCCGAATTCGATTTCCGATTCGATTTTCAAATCTGTTTATTTTCTCGCTCGTTTATCGGAATCAGGTGATTCAAGCGCCTGGAGTTTCGTTACGAAACCGCCGATCCGACTAACCTACTTAAACAAAGTTTTGCTATTGTAAAATTTTGACCTAGTTTCAAATTGCTAAAAACCGAGTCGTTCTCTCTCGACTTTCGACTTTCGTTGCTTATTTTGATTTGATTCTTTTGCAACCAGGGTTCTTAAGTTGAACTCTCTGGTTAGATCTTTTATTCGAGATTTCCCTGTGCATTAGATGAGTACTTATTGTATGCTTGTTGTTTGTCTGCGTTAGATCACCCGGAGTGCGCCGCTTGTTACTTCAATCTCTAGGTCTCATGGATCATCGGCAAGGCAAGTAACACTTGATCATACCTTTTCTACTACCCAGTTTTATTGCATTAGATCAAACCCTCAAACACTTGCATGTTTAGGATCAATTTAAATTGTGGGATGGGAAGTAGATTGAGGTAGTACCTATTACCTGTTTTACTTATGAAACCTTGGGAGTTACTTCTACGTTTGCTTATTACGCCATGTTATGCTAGTAGACGTGGATTGGGTGAGTGAATATCCATGACAGATGTGAGATTGTTAATTAATGGTTTATCTAAGGTGGCAACCTAAACACACATCTAGGTGGATTGAGGCACTGGTTTCTAACAGACTTGCTCAGTATTTCTTGGACCGCCACCCGTGCTCTAAGGGATCATAAGATTATTCAAACTGAAACTTCCGTGTGCAGCCACAAGCCAATTATGGGCTCTGGCGTAGTTGAGTAAGTTGTGCGAACTCTTACGGGTAGGCTAGCTGATGTAGGGGATGTAGGTTGGTACGGTCTACCCACATGTAAGGTGCTAGTGCTTCTGAAAGACTATGTCTCGGTCATTCGTTTCTCAAACACCCTGTAGTGCGAGAACCAAGCGGAGGCGATCGAGTCTTGTGGGGAAAAGTGCGCAAACCTCTGCAGAGTGTATAAACTAATCATGATTAGTCGTGTCCCCGGTTATGGACGTTTTGAGTATCTAGTACTTGAATATCATGTGAATCTCAACATGTTACTTCTAATAAATGTTATTGGGTTTTTAAATGAGTACTTTTTAATTGGGATTGAGGATGCTGTCAACCATTCTCTATGTTTAACAACCACCATGATAGTTAAATAAAATTACTCCTTTGTTGTAGGGAAAAATTAGCTTTATGCAAAAATGTAACCGTAGAGCTTTACCACCAGCCATATATGCATGTAGTATAGGCTTATTCCTTCATTACTCTCTATGTGTTACATTGCCAAGATATTCCATGTCTTGACCGTTTTGGGCTGCAACTTTCATGTTGCGAGACTTTTCGAACGACAGTAAGGTGTTAGGTCGTGGTTCTATACTCGGTGATGCCGTTGGAGTTGTTGGACTCACTTATCTTCCAAGCCTTCATTGTTATTATTAGATGGCCTTAAGCCATATTATTGTAATAAGTTCCCTTATGGACAACGATGTAATAAGTGTGTTATTGCTACTCGCTATAAATCCTTCGGCATCTTGTGTGGTGTCAAGCATTATCGATCCAGGATGACACTGAGCACAGAGACTTGATCCATTCGGGTCTGGTCGCTACAATGACCAACAAATCATTCGATGTGATGTTGGCTGCTTTCCCCAAAGCTTTCCCAGATGCGTCTGAGCTGCCACACACCTACAGTAAAATGAAGAATTTCCTTCGTGCAGTTGGAATTTGATATGATATGATCCATGTTTGTAAGAATAATTGTGTTCTGTTCCGGAAGGATTATGCCAACTTAAGTGAATGCCTGGAATGCAAATCATCAAGATGGAAAGATGACGATGCTGTGAAGAGGATTCCTCGTAATGTTCTCAGACATTTTCCAATTACACCAAGATTGCAGAGGTTGTTTCATGATGCTCAAACAAGAGAGGATGTACTGTGGCATTCTAGGAACTAGGAGTACAGAGATCAGAATGTAATGAGCCATCCATCACATGGTAGTGAGTGGAAAAGCTTCAATCAGAAACACGAAAAGATTGCTGCTAACCCGAGAAACATTACACTTGGCTTAGCTTCAGATGGATTTAACCCATTTAGCCACCAGAGCACCACATATAGCATGTGGCTAGTGCTTGTTATCCCTTACAACATTCCTCCAAATGTATGCACCAAAGAATCAAAGTACATGATGGCCTTGCTCATCCCAGGTCCAAAAAGACTTGGAAAGGATTTTGATTTGTTCATGGAGCCTCTTGTGGAGGAACTTCAACATCTATGGAGGGGTGTTCTCACTCGAGACCTATATAGCAGCCCACCAGCTGATTTCTTTTTGCGTGTTGTTATAATTTGGTGCATCCATGACTATCCGGCTTTGGGCACTATGTCAGGGCAAACAACACATGGTTACAATGCATGTGTTCGCTGTGATAGGAATCCGCTGTCATACGCAATACTTACCAAGATCTGTTACATTGGACACCGCCGTTTCCTTGCCAAGAACAAGCCGCGTCCTAGAAAATACCGAAGACATGTGTTCAATGCAAAGCATGAAAACCGTGATGCACCAAAGAGGCTCACCACCGATGAGTTGCAAGTGGAATTAGAGAAGGTTAGGCATATTACACCAGGAAACCGTCCTGATAATGGTAGCGGGAAAAGGAAGCGTGGCAGGGCAGAAGAGAGATTATTATTTACCCGCAGGTCCACTTTGTGGGACTTGGAGTATTGGAAAGATTTTGATCTGCGCCATAATCTTGATGTGATGCACATCGAGAAAAATATATGTGACAGCATTATCGGCACACTTCTTAATATTGAAGGCAAGACGAAAGATACCTTAAAATCTAGGATTGATTTGACACACCTGGGTATCAGAAAGGATTTGCAGGTGCAAGATGAAGGTAAACCATGGGATATGTCACCAGCTGTGTATGTCTTGGACAAGGTAAAAAGAAAAGAATTCTGCGAGGTCCTATCACGTGTGAGATGCCCACATGGATTTGCTTCCAACCCTGAAAGGAGAGTCACTGAAGATGGAAACAAGGTACAAGGGTTGAAAACTCATGACTGCCACGTCCTACTTCAAAGGGTTTTACCTGTTATCCTTAGAGGATTGGGCATACGACTTATCTGTAACAATTGCGAGTTGGGACAATTCTTGTGGAACTCTGCAGAGAAATATCGGGATAGATGCTTTGGAGCGCCTTAGAGGCAAGATACCAACTATCCTATGCGACCTTGAGAAGATAAATCCTCCAACCTTCTTTGATGTGATGGTGCATTTGGCTGATCATCTACCTGATGAGGCACTACTTAGAGGTCCAGTACAGTATGGATGGATGTACCATATTGAAAGGCAGGTAGGCACTTTCAAGGGTTATGTTAGGAACAGAGCTGGACCCGAGGGTTCCATTGCAGAGGCCTACATTGCTACAGAAGCGTTGACATTCTGCTCAAAATACATTTAAACAGCTGATCAGCTTAGCAAAGAGGTGGATGAAGGCAATCCCGGGCTCAATGTTTTCAATTATTCTGTTCGAGTTACAGGGAAGAATCGACAAGAGGACAAACCTAAAGACTTGGACAAAATGGTTTGGTATGTGTTGAATAACTGTCCTGAGATACTACATTATATCAAGTAAGTGCTAAGTACTACAGCTTATAGATCGTAATCTACTAAACTTGCATCACATTCTTATATATTTAGATGTTTGACGCGATCACTATGTTATGCAGCATCTACAAAAAGGAGTTACTGCCGCAAAATCCAAGAAACATTGACAAACTGGTTATGGCAGGATTTGCGAAATGGTTCAAGAGCCATGTAAGCTTTTGAATTGCCTCTGGTTAGTTTTTTAATATATTGAGTACATAAGATGATCAGCTTGTCTATTTTCTAACCATAGGTTAAGAAGATGCGGGAGGATGGGCAGGCAGCTGATGATGCCCTTTACTCACTAGCAATTGGTCCTGATACTCGGGTAAGACATTATGAATCTTTCGTTGTTGGAGATGTGCGCTACAACACCCTTGCACGAGACGAAGACAGGAAGACACAAAACAGTGCCATCATGAGCATGGATACGCATGACAAAGAGACAACTGAAATGTATGCTAACATAACAGACATTGTTCAGTTGAAGTATATCTCTAGTTTCGAGGATCATCGGTTTGTGGTTCTGTTGTGCTGTCGCTGGTATAACCTGTTTTCCAGGATCGCAAAACCCAGAGCTGATGATTATTTCAAATCCATCAATGTCAAGGTGGCGTACCAGACCAACGAGCCTTTTATTTTTGCAAATCAAGCAACACAGATATTTTTCTTGGAAGACACATTTGCATGTAGCGATGACTGGAGAGTATTGCAAAGGTTTGAGCAGAGGAATTCGTTTAATGAAGTTGCACAACAAGATGATGCTTATACTACTCCTAATGTACAAAATAACACAGATGTTCCTAATATCTTTGAGAACCATCACGTCAATGACACCGGCGAAAAGATTGCATGTCGTGCTGTGGAAATACAAGAGTTGATCAAGAAGAAGCCAATGTTCAAGGACGTTGAGGACGAAGAAGAAGATGACACTGTGGGGAATTACAATTCAAACTGATACACATGGCGAAGATGTTGACGCTGCTGCTGTGGATGATGATTACATTGCTTTTTTCGTATTTGCCTGTCACAAGACGTTTTCTATCTACTATGTGAAATTGTGTTTGCTATGACAAGTGAAACCTGATGAACATGTTGTTTAGTATTTTCCTGTGAGGACATCACTTGTTATGTATGCTGATTTGTGTTTGGTGATTGTATGACGACTAAAACATGATGACATTGTTGTTTACTTGTACTCATATTTGGCTGTGAAACTTGAATTTGATGACATAGTTTGCTGTTGGACTGCAATTTGCTCGACATCTTCGAATGAGAACAAAGCTGACCCATCAAGGCCTTTGCTAATTTATTTATTTAGTACCAAAAGGGCCTATGCTATATATTTATTTATGAGCAAAAGGGGATACCCCCTGATTTCCGTTAATAGAAATCATTAGATGTTCACAACACTACGCCCAGCCTGCCACACAGGTTTCATTCATTACTAGTTTCAGCAAAGTGCTCATGTCATAGCCACTGAATACATCACGAGTGCTGCATACACTTCAAATAAAGAGACAATCATCCTACAGAGCACATCGATTTTGCCCATTATCTTCACAAGCTCTTTCATCTCCTCATTGCTGTCAAGGCCGTTCAGCAGCTGTTGCTTGGCCATGATCAAAGGAACTGCATCTTTAACCTTCTGCTCTGCATCTTCCTCTTCTGCCGTTCCTTTAGTTACTTGTCCAACACCCCAACCTGCTGGTATTGGGATTCCTCGGCTAACCAAATAATCAGCATAGTTGCACTCCCCCACATCAAGAACTTCCCGTAAATACAAATCACACGAATCTTCCCTTTTCTCGCATTTAATCAAATTGGAAGATCATCAACCAAACTATTAAAAAATTAAGCAACCGAAAGCAGCAGAACAACACTTAAACATATTATTACCCCATGATTCGGCATTTGTAGAAGACTCGCCAGGTTGAGGATTGTGGTTGAGACACGACGGATGACTCTGCGTGATTTGCAGCAGAAGTGGCACCACACCAACGGCAGCGGGTTGCGATGAGCAACCGACGTGGTCGCGCGATGCCGTCGGGGTGTGATGAGACCCACAGCGATGGTGCGGGTGGCGACTTGGCGATATTTGGTTGTTGCTCTGAAGAGCGGTGGACGAGCAGCCAGCGAAATGGTTGCTGCGCCGAGCTTCGATGCTAGGCATAGTAAGTAGAGAAGAGGAGAAGCGAATGTTGGATATGTCATTTTCATTACTTGCGAGTAGCATAGCACCATATATAGTCATAGTCTAGGTTTGGATTCGAACCAGCTATGTGAGCACGCCTCTCTTTTTCTAAGACTCGCAACGCCTCTTTACCGGGTACACTAGCTCGCTCAGACGCCTTCTCAAGTCTTTGATTCCTCCACCGACATGTGGGACCCACGGAAGGGCCTCTCAGATTTCGTGAAAAAAACATGCCCCCTGCTGACAGGTCGGACCCACCAGCTATCTTCGCACGCAAGGAAGTGCCTCCTTATTAGCACAAAAAATGAATACTCCCCCTGCCAGCTGGAACCTAGCATAGTGGGAGGCTGACTTGTGGGCCTACCAAGTTGACGCGGACGGAGGGCTTTGTCAACTTAGTCAATATGAACAATTCTAGCTCTAGTTACCGTATGATGTTCATCCAACGGCAGTAGTGCTTCCTCAACCTCTGGTCTTCTTGCTCCAGCCGCCCAAACCAGCGTCGGTCGTGCCGCGTGCTCCTGCCTCCCGTGGCCGGTTCTGATGCTGCGGAGGCCTCACCACCCCCTACTACTCCCACCGCTGGCCAGGGCATCCCTCTACTCACCCACACACCCTGTTCTTCTGCGGCGACGCCAACCTCACACCGTAGCGGAACCAGTGAACCCTCGTACTTCTCTCCGCGTGGGCATCCACTACCGCGTCTTCCCCGGCTCCACTTCGTCTCCTTCCTAGGCCTCGCCGTCGTCCACCGCCTTGGTGCTCTCGGCGTGGCGTGGTCAATGTGGTCGACGACTGACTTCCATCGGAAGAGTACTGTACGTGGAGAGGGTGACAGCTGGGTCCACGGCCGCAGCTGGGTCCACGGCCACAGCCCAGTTTTTTTGTGATTTGCCAAGTAAGTCGCTTTGTCAGGCCTGTTGGGCTGCAAATCTTTCAACACGAGGAGAACTTCATTCGGCTGGCCAAGAAAATGGCCTATCAGTAATGGGAAATGGGTTGTGCATTTTTAAAACACATCAAACCTGCAATTAGTTTCAAATTTCTTTTTTTTCATTTTGATATTTTAAATTGCATTGATTTTTATGCGTGGACAATTTGTTCGATTTTATACTGGTATAGATTTATTTTTAAAATCAGTTTGAATGTGACTCAAAATTTCGAGATTAAAAACAGTTTGGACCGCACCGAAATATGCAAATTTTCGTATAATTTTTTAACCATGGCCACAATATGGGTTGTAATGCTAACAAAAAGAATATGGGCTCCAAAAAAACCTTAAATTAGAAAATGGGCTGTAAATTATTAGAAATAATGGTAGATGGGATGTATGATGTTTTCCACAGATTTGAGGGTTTGCTGAAAAAAAAGGTTGACGCACAAGCAGTGACTGTTGGATGTCCATCCAACGGACGTCGTGCTTCTTCAATCTCTGCTCTTCCTGATCCAGCCGCTCAAACAAGCGCCGGCGGGACTGCCTGCTCTCTCCTCCCTACGGCCGGCTATGCTGCCGCACAGGCCTCACCACCCCACCATACTCCCATCGCTGGCCTAGCCATCCCTCTACTTACCCACACCTGATGTTATTCTCTGGCGACGGCACACGAACCAATAAACCCTCGTGACAGTCAGACTCCTCCGCGTGGGAAACAACTGTCGAGTCTTCCTGCCTCCGCTGCTCCTTCCTAGGCCTCGCCGTCATCCACCGCCTGGTGTTTCTCGGCGCTGCCTGGTCAACGTGGTCAACTAATCGACATGCATCTGAAGTGGATGCGACGCGAGAGGCTGACAGCTGGGTCCACGGCCGCACGCAAGGAAATGCCTCCTTATTACGCGTAAAATAATGATTCCTCCACCGACATCCGGGACCCACCAAAAGGGCCTCAGATTTCATAAAAAACGCCACCGCCACCGACCGCTTGGACCCACTACTATATCTTTGCACGCAAGGAAGTGCCTCCTTATTACGCACACAAAAAATGAATACTCCCCCTGCTAGCTGGGACCCAGTATAGTGGCAGGCTAACTTGTGGTCCTACTAAGTTGATGGGGACGGAGGGCTTTGTCAACTTAGTCAATATGCACGATTCTAACTCCAGTGACCGTACGATGTCCATCCAACGGCCGTAGTGCTTCTTCAACCTTTGGTCTTCTTGCTCCAGCCACCCAAACCAGCATGCTCCTACCTCCCGTGGCCGGCTGCGATGCGGCGGAGGCCTCACCGCCCCTACTACTCCCACCATTAGCCAGGCCATCCCTCTACTCACCCACACCCCCTGTTATTCTGCAGCGAAGGCAGCCTCACACCGCAGCAAACCAGTGAACCCTCATACTCCTCTACGCGTGGACATCCACTTCCGCGTCTTCCCCGGCTCCGCGTCGTCCCCTTCCTAGGCCTCGCCGTCGTCCACTGCCCTGTTGCTCCCGGTGCGGCGTGGTCAACGTGGTCAAGGAACGACTTCCATCGGAAGAGTACTGTACGTGGACAGGCTGACAGCTGGGTCCACGGCAGCTGCAATGAAGTGCCTCCTTATTAGCGGAAAATAATTATTCGTCCACCTGACACCAGGGACCCACCGGACGAGCCATCGTATTTGGCAAAAAAAAATTTCCCCCCTGACTGCTGGGACCCACCGGACGGGCCACCATATTTCACGAAAAAAACGTTCCCCCCACTGTCAGCTCGGACCCACCGGAAGTGCCTCCTTATCACGCACAAAAAATGAATACTCCCCCTGCTAGTTGGTACCCACCTTGGTGGGTGGCGGACGTGTGGGACTACTAAGTTGATGGGGACAGAGTGCTTTGTCAACTTAGTCAATATGAACGATTCTAGCTCTAGTGACCGTACGATGTCCATCCAACGGCCGTAGTGTTTCTTCAACCTCTGGTCTTCTTGCTCCAGCCGCCCAAAGCAGCGCCGGTCGTGCCGCATGCTCCTGCCTCCCGTGGCCGGCTGTGCTGCCGCAGAGGCCTCACCGCCCCCTACTATTCCAACCGCTGGCCAGGCCCTGCGGTGACGGCAGCCTCACACCGCAGCCGAACCAGTGAACCCTCGTACTCCTCTCCGTGCGGGCTTCCACTGTCGCGTCTTCCCCGGCTCCGCGTCGTACCCTTCCTAGGCCTCGCCGTCGTCCACCGCCCTGGTGCTCTTGGCACGGCGTGGTCAACGTGATCAAGGAATGACTTCCATCAGAAGAGTACTATACATGGAGAGGCTGACAGCTAGGTCCACAGCCGCAGCAAGGAAGTGCCTCCTTATTACACGCAAAATAATTATTCCTCCACTTAACAGCGGGGACCCACCGGACGGGCCACCATATTTCACGAAGAAAACGTTTCCCCTGACTGCTGGGACCCACCAGCTACATCTTCGCACGCAAGGAAGTGCGTCCGGGAAAAAAAAAACAATTCGCCCCCCTGACTGCTGGGACCCACCAGCTACATCTTCACAGGCAAGGAAGTGCCTGACAGTCGAGACCCACCTGGTCGAAGCATACGTAGCGTTGTCATTCTGGTCGCGAACGTGTACGTACATACTGGTCGATGTAGAGGCGCGCACGTGTCGTAGTAGAGGCGCGCACGTAGCATGGACACGTACGTACAGCGGCTAGTGTGCAAGAAAGAAAATACGGCCACATACGTACATACGGGCAGGGTCTCGAACGCTTACTCGCGGGTACGTATGGCCAGGGCTCGTGTACATGGCTAGGTCGAAACGGAGAAACCGCGTCGTCGTTCTATTGATGGGGAGACAACGGAATGCGTCATGTTCATCGGGAGGCAACAGAACGCGTGGGAGCCAACTGGCTTGGACGGAACAGCCGATGGAAACGAGGCTTGGCGTACCACAGAACGGAGGAAACGGCCTTGTGTTCAACTGGCCACGTTCAAAACAGGATCCTGTTCATCGGGAGGGGTCTGGCGTACTGCAAAACAGAGGAAACAGACTTGTGTTGGAGCGCTACGGTCGAAACGGGGGTCCTGTTCATCGGTAGGGGTGTGGCGTACCGCAAAACGAGACTCCACAGGATACAATTCATCTCCACTGTCGACCCCCTCCATCCTCCACGGGCTACTGTTCACCCACCGTCGACCTCCTCTAGCCTCCACCGGCGACTGTTCATCCACGGGCTCCTGTTCATCTAGCCTCCACCGCACGCTACTCCACCGGCTATTGTTCAACCAGCCCACTCCACGGGCTCCTGTTCAACCACCCCTCCATGGGCTACTGTTCATCCAGCCGTCCACCATCTACTGTTCATCCAGCCCTCCACGGGGTGGTCCTGTTCATCCAGCCCTCCACTGGGTCCTGTTCATCCAGCCCCAACCGGCTCGATCTATCGGGGTCCTGTTCATCCAGAGGCAACACCATGGGGTCCTGTTCATCCACCCCCACCGGGAACTGTTCATCCAACCCCCCCCCCCCCCAGCAACGCTCACTATTCATCCAGAGGAAGCATCGATTGGCTTCAGCTAGCAGCTGTAGCGAAGGAATCGCTCGATCGGGTTCTGTTGGGGATATAACTACTGAGTGTAAACCGCCCAAGAGGGGCCGATTCACCCTCAACTATATTGAAGCCCACAAGACTTAGAAGATGGTGTTTTACTATGAAGCTTAGAGGCCCGGAGCCCAAAGGCGAATTAGGGCCCGTAGTGGTAAACCGCCATAGTCATGTAACTTGTGTTGTAAGGTAAGGAAAGGAGAGACCGAGCCGAACACTTGTATGAGTCGGCCTCGAGACTCTGTAGACCGGCCGGGCATCAACCCATGTATATAAGGGGATGACCCGGCGGCGTTTCAGGGACAACAAAAAACAACTCAAGACTCAGGCAAGCGTATTTCGCTCCCTGGTCATCGAAACCCAATCAATCCCATCACAACTAGACGTAGGCTTTACCTTCATCAAAGGGGCCGAACTAGTATAAACTCCCGTGTCCCTTGTCCGGTTTAACCCCTTCAAGCTAACCCGTTGCGATGGCTCCACGACTAAGTCCTTTCATGAGGACATCTGACGTGTTAATTCCACGACAGTTGGCGCCCACCGTGGGGCTATCGCACGATGGTGTCGAGTTCTTGAAGGGCTGCTCTGAAGGACTTAAGGGGTACGTGATCGGCCGGATGACCAAAAGTCATCGCGGCAAGCTCTACATCGATGATGAAGGATGGGGCCCCGAGGCCGGCTCGGTCGAGTACGGGTACCGGGTCCCCTTCGGCGGAATTCATGTCTTCATCGGCAAGATCGGCGAACCGGGCCCAGAGCCGGACATCTGCACCGACCTCGTCGAGACGGCTCAGCGTGCGAGTCCATCCTGGGTTAAGCCCGCTGTGAAGCTTGCGTTCGTAGGATGTGTCCATGGGATCGGATCTGAACCGGTGTCTGAAGGCGAGACGGCCGTATACTCCGACGACGAGTCATCCACTGGCGAAACTGAGTCCTTGTACCAGGTTCATAGCGGTGTGTTCGAAGGATATTCCGATGGCAACAGTATTCCGGACATTCTTGAACCGCCAAGTAGGGTTGCTGTTTACATGGCCGGAACACGGCCCATGTTGCAGTCTTCATCCACCGCAGCGACGAACACCGGATCAGCAGCCGCGGCAGGAGTCCCGGCGCGCCGTCCGGCGCAAGTCCTCGCCGGTTTAATGGACACCTGGGCGACCTTGTTGACCGCAACAGTCACCCCAGAGACGCGGGATCAGCACAATGCGGACATTGCGAAGCTGAAGGACCAAATAGCACAGGCTAAGGAGGACCTGGCAGCTGAGGATGTTAGGATGGCTGAAGAGCGGGCCGCTTTTGGATGCTCAATCACAGCGGATACAGGCACAGAATTACCAGCCCATGCTGGATCGGACCGCATCAGAGGAGGTAATGCGAAGGAAGTACTGGTCACGTCTGCTGCCGGTTTACGAAGGGTTAAATCTCTTTCAGACGCCAGGCGCTGGGCCGAGCAATCCGGTAGCTGCAAACCGGACAGAGGCGCCTAGGACAGTTCTGGATCAACTACGGATAACGGAGCCACCCCGACAAACAGATAACCCGCCGCAATACGTGTCTACACCACCAGGTCACTTCTCGAGCCCTCTGTATAACATGATTGCCGCAACTTCACGCCTGGCGGCCATTCCGATGGAAGGTGATTCAATAGCAGCAGTTGAAACGCGACGGGCGAGAGATCTTCTCCAAACTGCCGTGGTGCAGCAACAGGCTTATTCATATAGTCGGGATAGAATCCATTCAACCCCTCTTCCAAGCCCAAGTTATAGAAGGCGTATGGAAGAACTGGAGGTGTCTAGCAGCGCACGGCATCGCAATGCTCAGGATGTGGTGGATCATGGCAGGGCACGAAGGGATGCCGCTTTCGGTCGTTATCCACCCGCCCAGGTTCAGCCAGCAGCGTCAGTTGAACGAGGCACCGGGCTAGCCTTCAGTTCCTGGGGAGTACCGTGCCTTATTCCGGCTCTCCGTAATGTGCATTTGCCCAAAGATTTCAAGGGTCCACGCAAAGTGCCTAACTACACGGTGGATCAGCCACCTGAGGCGTGGGTCGAGAGTTATGAGATGGCAATGGAGATGCTCGATGTAGATGAAGAAGCTTGTGCACAGTACTTCACAATGATGTCGGAGGGAACAGCCCGTACTTGGTTGAAAAATCTGCCAGCTAATTCCATCGAGTCATTGGATCAGCTGAAGGCCCAGTTTATAGCCAATTTCAAAGACACGTGCAAGCAGCCCATGTCCATTGTGGATCTAGATGCATGTGTTCAAGGAGAGAACAAATCCACGACTCATTGGGTACGCCGGGTTTCAGAAGTTTTACACTCGTCCGACCGGATTAACGCTGGTCATGCGATTATCACACTGGAGCGCAATTGCCGGTTTAAGTCACTGAAGATGGAGTTGGGACGGCTCAAGCACCACTACAGCGACATGGGAACCTTCATGGCAGCCTTGGTAAAGTATGCCGATTCTGATAATACCAAGGATCCCGATTCTGATAATGAGAAACCGGAGAAGGGAAAGAAGAATGGCGGTGCGAAGGAACAGCAGCACAACCAAGGAGGCCATGGGAATAATGGTAAGCGTAAAGCGGATTCAGATTTTGTGGCTAACGCTAATGTGCAGCGCCGAAAAGGTAAACCGCCCCAGCGCGGTGGGGCGATGAATCTGGAGCGGTTGTTGAATCAGCCCTGTCCGAAGCATGGGACCAAGGAGGCTCTTGCGACGCATCTCTGGAAGGATTGTCAAATTATGAAGGAGTTCAAGAACTCTGATCTTTTCCGGTATGATCAGGGTCCGTCGGGCGGTTCAGGTCCAGGTTTCCATGGTGGCGGCGGTTCAAGCTCTGGGCTTCAGAATAATTATGGCAACCGAACAACCAAGGTGGTAATAACCAGCAGAATAATCAAGGGAATCAGCAGCAGTCGGGTTACCAGAGTCACGCAAAGAAGTTGAATGGTGGGCAGTATCATGTGTTCACCACTAGTCTGTGCAAACGCGATCATAAGCTTCACAAGAGGTCAGTCAATGCTATTGAACCGGCCGTTCCACGTTATCTGCGGTGGTCGGAACAGCCTTTGTGTTGAGTAGGGAGGATCATCTGCCCCGGGTTGACAATCCGGGTCAACTAGCTCTGGTGGTGGCGCCTCAGGTGGGAGGTTATAAGTTCACCAAAGTACTCATGGATGGAGGAAGCAGTATCAATATTCTGTATTATGAGACATTCCGTCGCATGGGGTTGACAGATAAGAATCTTAAACCATCCAACACTATTTTTCATGGTGTGGTGCCTGTAAATCGGCGATCCATGACGTAAGGTCGCTGGAAGTTGTGTCCGGTGATGAGCATGACTATAGGTCCGAGACATTGACCTTTGAGGTAGTAAGAATCCGAGCCCGTATCACGCGCTGTTTGGGCGGCCGGCTTATGCAAAATTCATGGCAAGGCCTTGTTATATTTATTTGCAGCTTAAGATGCCGGGTCATAAAGGGACTATCACGGTTCATGGAAGTCGAAAAATCACATTGGATTATGAGGAGGGTGATGCAGCTTATGCTGAGGAGGTTTGTGCTACAGAGGATGTTGATCCGGCAGATATGACCCCTCTGAAGAAGCCCACCACTGAGCATGACCCAACCCTGCATTTCAAACCGGCTGACGAGACTAAGCTTGTTGACTTCAGACTGGCGATTCGTCTGTGCAGTTCGATATCGGCACCAATCTGGATCCAAAATAGGAAAGCGCGCTCATCGAGTTCATCCTTGAGAACCGGGACATTTTTGCATGGAAGCCTTCTGACATGACAGGTGTACCGAGGGAACTCGCTGAGCACACCCTTAATATTGATCCAAAGTTTAAACCAGTCAAGCAATTTCTTCGTCGCCTTAATGAAGAAAGATGCAAGGCAATTGGTGAAGAGGTAGCCCGGCTGTTGGCTGCTGGTTTTATCGCCGAAGTGTTTCATCCCGAATGGTTGGCTAATCCGGTGCTGGTTCTTAAGAAAAACGGCACTTGGCGTATGTGTGCTGATCCCTTTGCTCTCCCACGTATTGATCAGATCATTGATGTGACGGCGGGTTGTGAGCGCCTGGGTTTTTTGGATGCTTATTCAGGATATCATCAGATCAAGATGGCAGTTAAGGACTAGGAGAAGACAGCCTTCATCACTCCTTTTGGAGCCTTCTGCTATGTTTCTATGCACTTTGGGCTCAAGAATGCTCAGGCAACTTATCAGCGTTGTGTGCAAAATTGTCTTCACACGCAGATCGGGCGTAATGTTCATGCTTATGTGGATGACACTGTGGTAAAATCCAGGAAGAAGGAAACACTGATCGATGACCTCAAGGAGACGTTTGACAATCTTCGGGTTTACAAGATGATGCTTAATCCGGATAAATGTGTTTTTGGTGTTCCGGCAGGCAAGCTTCTCGGGTTTTTGGTATCTAACAGGGGCATTGAGGCCAACCCAGAAAAAATTAAGGCAATCACATCTTTGGCTAAACCGAAGTGTATCAATGATGTTCAACGTCTCGCAGGTCGGATTGCAGCCCTTAGCCAGTTTATCAGTCGTTTGGGAGAGAAGGCAATTCCTTTGTATCCGATGTTGAAAAAGACGGATGATTTCGTCTGGAGTGACGCAGCCAATGCGGCCTTTGAGGAGCTAAAGCGGCAGTTGGTTGAACCGCCGGTTCTTGTAGCCCCAGTTGATCATGAGCCTTTACTATTATACGTGGCTGCCAATGCCCGAGCGGTCAGTGTGGCAATTGTGGTTGAGCGTAAAGAAGCTGGGAAGGAATATCTGGTTCAACGACCTGTATACTACATCAGCGAAGTGCTGATCGAGTCAAAACAACGATATCCACATTGGCAGAAGTTGGTGTACGGGGTTTTTATGGCCAGTCGAAAACTCAAGCAGTATTTTCAAGGCCATCCTGTCACAGTGGTTAGTTCTGCTCCTTTGGGCGATATAATTCAAAACAGGGAAGCAACTGGCCGGGTTGCAAAGTGGGCAATCGAGCTTGGGCCATACGGTTTAAAGTATGTACCTCGAACAGCCATCAAGTAGCAGGCTCTTGTGGATTTTATCAATGACTGGACCGAGCTGCAAGTACCGGAAGATAAACCGGATAATACGTACTGGACCATTCATTTTGATGGATCCAGGCAGTTGGAAGGCTCGGGGGCTAGAGTTTTCCTTACTTCCTCTCGAGGGGATAAAGTTTGCTATGTCCTCCGCTTGATGTTTCCTTGTACTAACAATGCAGCTGAGTACGAAGCTTTACTCCATGGTCTCCCTGTAGCCAAAGAGATGAACTTAAGTCGAGTTCGTTGTTTCGGAGATTCTGATCTGGTGGCTCAGCAAGTTTCTGGTACTTGGGATTCTAAGCATCCACTTATGGCAGCTTACAGGCGTGAGGTGGATATTGTGGCGGGACATTTCAAAGGGTATCAGGTTGAGCATATCAATCGGCGCAAAAATGAAGCAGCAGACGCTTTGAGCCGACTTGGATCTCAGCGTAAACCAGTACCTCCTAACACCTTTTTAGATATTTTGCATAACCCGTCTGTTAAGGTGCCTACAGAAGAAGATTTGGCTGTCCCGGATCCGGAGGCTCAGTTGTTGGCCGCTTTACATGTTATACCAGATTGGACGGTTCCATATCTGGCGTATATGAGCCGGGGCAAGTTACCAAATGATACAGTCCTGGCTCGGCAGATAGTCCGGCGGTCCAAGTCAATGGTAATTCACAATTGCGAGTTACACCGCTGTAGCGTTTCGGGCGTATTTCAGCTTTGTGTTTCTCCAGAAGAAGGCCAAGAGATCCTACGGGAAATTCATGAAGGGGATTGTGGTCATCATGCCGGTTCAAAGTCCCTGGTTGCAAAAGCTTTTCGTCATGGGTTTTACTGGTTGACAGCTCATGCTGACGCGGAGGATCTGGTAAAGCGATGTGATGCTTCCCAAAAAAATTGACGTAGAGCTCATATTCCGGCGCAGGAACTACGGATGATTCCCATTACTTGGCCTTTTTCTACTTGGGGCTTGATATGGTGGGACCCTTTAAACGTTCCCAGGACAAGAAGACCCACCTGTTGGTGGCAGTTGATAAATTCACCAAGTGGGTTCAAGCGGAGCCTGTTAGCAAGTGTGATGCAGCTACGGCGGTTCAATTCCTCAAAAAGATTATCTTCCGTTTTGGTTTTCCACACAGTATCATCACGGATAATGGTACCAACCTTTCTAAAGGTGAGATGGAGGATTTCTGTCAGAGAGAGCACATCTGGCTTGACCTAGCATATGTGGCACACCCTCAATCCAACGGTCAAGCGGAGCGAGCTAATCAAGAAATTTTAAAAGGTCTTAAACCCCGGCTCGTGATTCCCTTGCAGCGGACGCCGGGTTGTTGGGTGGAAGAATTACCTTCTGTGTTGTGGAGTATCAACACCACGCCCAATCGATCAATAGGTTACATGCCTTTCTTTATGGTATACGGGGCAGAGGCGGTTCTCCCAAGTGATATACGTCATGACTCGCCCCGGGTTGCTAATTATGTTGAAGCGGACAACGAGCAAGCTCGCCAAGAGGCACTGGACCTGTTAGATGAAAACGGGATATGGCTCTGGTTCGGTCGGCGGTTTATCAACAAGATCTACAGCGTTATCACAGCTGCCGGGTTAGGACAAGAACCTTTCAAGAAGGTGACTTGGTGCTCCGGCTCATCCAGGATCAGACCGACATGCACAAGTTATCCCCGACTTGGGAAGGACCTTTTGTGGTCAGCAAGAATCTGCACAACGGGTCATACTACCTCATTGACGTTCGAGACAACTCACGCAACTCTGAGGAGGAGACCCGACGGCCATGGAACATAGCTCTCCTCCGGCCTTATTACACTTGAGCCATAGGCTCCTCTTATGTATATATTTCGATAATGTATATATTATGATCAATAAATAAATTAGCATCCTTGCTCTAAGCGGGCTTCGCTATTTTTCTCAAATATCCTTTGAGTTACATGGGGGCTTCAGCTGACAAAGCGGAGTACTACCTGTTAAACCGGTTATCAAGCCACAAAGCTTGGGAGCTTCACACCCAAGGGGCCAAATAGAGTCTGGATGCTATGCACAACTCAAACATAGGCACCCAATGAGCACAGCTCATCACGTTACTTGGGCGCTTCTTGTATCAAATACCAAGGAGTTTGAATGGACCCTTGTAGCTGGGTATCGACCCATGGCTTGGAAGCCTGGTATATTTACCTAAAACCCCGGGTTAACCTGCCTTCATCAAGTAAGACACTCCTATCCAGGTCATCCTGGCACGACCCTCCGAACGTTTGACAGTTACTCTCATTGAGACCCAGAACTTGTCAAAGTAAAAACGGTGATTGTTTAGTTGGAGGTCCATCTTAAAAGGCTTTGTTAAATGGTTCAACTCAGCGGCCTGGCAGCCCACAAAAAGCCTCGAATTTGGGCCTGGCAGCCCTCAAAAAGCCTCGACTACACGGTTTCCTTTGTGTTTTGCTGAACTTTATGTTAAACCGGTTTTCTTGGCCAAATCAGTCATTTTATTAGCCTGGTATTCATTAAACAGGCTTGGTTTGCATCTACACGTTGACAGACCTTATTCTTAAACCGGAGTTTTTTTTAACCCAGCCTGGCATTGACTACCAGTCACCAGCTTTGATCATCTGGTGTGCATCATCACCCGGAATGACTTACTATACAACATCAGTACATGATGGGGTTATACAAAGATTTTCAGATTTGGGTTTTCACCCTTATCACAATCACAGTTAATCAGCCAAATAAACAGGGATATTATATCACAGGTATGAATCATTTCATATTTTTATGGTTTGATTATCAATCAGCCCTTTTCTTGGGCATTATGACCCGTCCGGCGGTAAACCGCCAGGACCCTGTTTCTTTTTATACACAGACAGGAGTTGCATATTATGATGGCAGCATCTCTGAACCAAAATTGTCATTGACATGGCGGATAACATAAAGTATCTCCTCCTGCACGATGGCAGCAGATCAAAATAGTTTTTGCTACCCTATTACAAGGCATTAAGAGGCCCAAAATATGGAATTGTTTCACAACAGACAGTTTCTGATGTATCAACCGACTTGACGGATTAAGCTTCATCGCCGAGTTGATGTGAAGTAGATGGGTCATCTAGCGTCGGTTCAGCCTCCTCTTCCCCATCCACTGGCAGGAAGTCATTGGTGGTCCAGTCAATCCGGGTTAAAGCCTGAAAGACAGCCTCTTCATTTATAAGCTCAGCCGGATCAACGTCAAGGGCGTAAGTGTGCTTACGGATTGGTGGAACCAAGTTTTGCACTTCCGGAATAGCAGCTTCAACCCGTTTGTTGTTTGCGTCGTAGAAAGAACAGTGAACCGTCAGGTTAGCCTCTTCTGCCAACTGACTCGCCAGAGGACGCATCTCCCTTGTTACCAGTTTGAGGGCGTCGTTGTCAAATACTTCACCGTTTTCCTTTGCACTGGGGAAGCCCTTGGCTATATCAGCTGGATCAAGATCAGCTATCCATGCCTTGGCTCGAGTCAGTGCTAGTAAAGCGCCAGCCCGGGCAGCGGATCGCTTCAACTCTTCTATCTGCGCTGGCGTCATAGATAGCCGGTCCTGCGTGTCCTTGATCAGTTTTGGAGCCGCATTGTCATACGAAGTGGCGCAGATAACCAGTTGTACGCCGGTATATAACTGTTCAATCAGTGTATACGCGGCCTTCAGTTTCTTCTGTATATCAGAACCCAGATGAGAAATGCGCCTGCCTATAGCGGTTCAATAAGTTCATGTTAAACCGGAGAAAATTTCAAAGCGGAATATTCATAAAGCCTTGGTAAACAGTGTTTACCAAATATTGCAGAGGTCATGGCATGGACTTGGCGCTTTAATCTAGTAATCTCTTCCGTCACCGGTTTAAGAGCTGATTCAGCGTCTTCCGCCCGCTTCAGCAATCCAGCCTTTTCAGTCTCCCAGTTGGCCCGTTCATACTTGTACCATTCCTTGAGCTGCTCCATGGTGGTTAAGGCGGTTTTCAATTCATCCTTGGCCTGGGTGGTTTCTGCTTGTTGGGATTTCAGATTTTCTTGAAGGTCAGCAATTTGTGAGACTTGTTGGCTTATCTCACTCTGCAACAGTAAGAGAGCATGTTAATATCTTTGTTAAAGTCCCAAGCATCTAACCAGTTATACACTTGGCACTTGGGGGCTAATGCGGATCATTTTTATGCTGATTATTGAAGTCCCAAGGATTAATACAAGTTTTAATCATGGCACTTGGGGGCTAATGTGTGTTTGATCAGAAATACAAAAGGAAATCTTATAAAGTACAGTATGGAATATACAAAGTCCCGGTTTGACTTTCTAAAGACAAACCGGCCCTTGGGGGCTACAATGCAATGAAGGTACAGAGCAAAGAGCAAAACTGTTTACCTCATAGCGCCCCTTCATCAGATTTACTAAACCGGCTTCATAATCACGGCTTGTGTAAAGCCGGTTCAAGAAGCCGGAGTGAAGCTCTTGAGCAGAAAGACCGACATAGGCTGACCAATCAGTTTTCTCCTTTCTCTTGCTCATAGCAGCAAACTCATCCTTGGCAGTGTGCTTTGATAGAATAACCGGATTACCAGGGGCGGTATATGCAGTAACAGTAACAACAACGTCTTCATCTTTGGCGGGACTGGATGAATTGACATTCTTAACAGGGCTTGGCGCGTTGATAGCAGGGCTTAGCGGATCAGCAGTTGAGCCCCGTTGTTCCACTGTGGGAGTTGGAGGAGCAGGAGGATGTGAAGTATTAACCTCTACATTTGGTTCAACCTCTCGCGGGTTAGCATCAGTATCTTGGTCTTTACCAGCAGAGCTGTCTATAGCAGCTTCAGGGTCTTTGCCATGATGCTCTGGAGTCTTCTCTGGATCAATATCAACAATAGGGTCGCTGGTCTTGGCTTTCTTACTTAATCGAGCCTTGGCACTACAACATCAAAGGTTAGAATATGGTAAACTGACAAATAAAAGACAAATGAAATAGTAATATGCTTACCCAGCGACGAGTTTGAGGGGAGGAAGCTGAGTGGTTGATGAACCGCCAGACGAGTTGGAAGAAGCCTGGTAATTCGGGTCAGACGGATTGAGAGGGCATCGGAAGAAACCTTTCAAAGGATAACGCTTTTCGGAGAACAAGTCACCTCGGACGGCGTTTCGGGTTGGCGATCGGCTAAACCGGACGATGTGATTTGTTGACCGCTATGCCGGGTTGTGCGACGTTCTTCAACTTGCTGTGTCTCCAAAGAAAATTTTGGATCCAAATGAGCAAGGCGGTGAGATCGTTTTACTTTTCGGACTGTGCAGCGAATTCTTTGAACCGGTACAAGATCTGAATCGGAAGAAAGAAGAATTACCTCAACATGTTCTGCACGGCTGGCCTCAGCATCATCCTGGGAATAGTAATTGTCAATAAGATGGATGAAAAAGGAACCAAGTGAGTCAAGTTCTACCTCGGCGTCAGGTTCTTCCTCTTCTGGTGGATCAGAAGACTCGGCAGTTTTCTTCTTGCCAGCTTTCTTGGTGGCCTTAGTCTTTGCACGAGGAGCCCGGGTCGGTTTAGTCCGCTTCCAGAAGGAGCTATTAGCCTGAAATCAAGACAAGGGAAGGTTAGTACATAGTCAATATGGAAGCAAATCAGTAAAGTATTTAGATGAACTTTACCACTGGCGGTTTATTGGAGACGCAAAACAGAGCCATCCCGGTTTGGCTACATGCAGAGATCGGTTCATCAAGCATTTTCTTCACCGATTTAATAACTTCAAGCTCGGTTATTACAATATCGTGATATCGTTGAGGGTCTTTTACATCACCAATATATTCATGCATCAATCCGGGGCGGCGGCTTAAAGGTAAAATGGCCCAAGAAACCCAGCAGCGGACAAGATCAACGCCAGTTAAACCATTGGCCATCAGAGCCCGGAGCTTGGTGAGTTGAGGTGCAAAATTCTTCCGTTCTGCGGCGGTCAAGTGTAAAGGTAATGGGTGGCCGTTGCTAAGCTGGTGAGGGTGATAACCCGGCAAAGGATTTTCTCCATCAGGGGCAGTGTTCCGGCAGTAAAACCAGGTTTGATTCCAATCTTTGGGATGGATGTGATGTCTTGCATGAGGGAAGTCAGCTTCTTTCCTTTTCTGAATTGAAACGCCACCAAGCTCTGTGTTGGGACCATCTGAGAATTCCGTACGGCGGTTCAAATGAAAGAAGTCCCAAAATAGCAACAAGGTTGGCTCTTCTTGAAGATAGACTTTGAAGAATACTTGAAAATTGCATATATTGGATACAAAATTCGGACCGATATCTTGCGGATGAAGTTGGAAGCTTGCGAGGACATCCCGGAAATTTTTTGATCCGGGCGGACTGAATCCCCGGTCTAAGTGTTGCATAAAAACAATCACCTCTCCTTCTTGAGGTTCAGGTGGACACTCCGATTCCGGAACTCACCAGTGGAGAACACTTTTTGAGGCTAAAACACCGGTGGTGACATAACCGTTGATTTGTGTTTCTGTTATCCGGGACGGAACCCAATTGCAAGCATAGAATTGTTTCGTCATTCCGGAAGGGGGAACTGAAAGGAAAAACAAGTGCCGGTTTAAGAATTTACGGTTTAAGGTGTACAATTCAGTGTTAAACCGGAGGAAAATATTATGTAAGGTTCAATTGGCGGTCTAAGAGAGGGCTAATGATATATGGCGGATTGGCTATCAAAAGTTAAACCGTCGAGAGGCAGAAGGGCCAAGATTCAAAAATTCTACTAAGTGTTGCAAAAACAAGTTTCACAATATGACAGTGAAATTTCAGATCTACCGAGGATAACTGAAGAAAATGTTTCTGAGCCCTACAATGGCGCTAAAGAGGAACAGAGACGAACCAGGCGGAGTTTATTCAGAAGCAGTAAGATGCTACAGTACAGTGAACTAACGGAATAGATCTAGCCGTAGTTCAAACCTATCAGGCACATCTGTATACCCTTAGTACAAAGAATAGAAGGAGGAACAAGAAGAACTGATGAACAGCGGCGGACATGGATGAACTCGAAAAAATTTAATGAAGATCTAGGCTTACGAGACATGAACTCACCAGGGCCACTCGGCGACGGATGAGCGCGGCAAGGTCTCTGGAGCAAATAGGTTGATGCAGCGGCCTTGGTCGGTGCAGATCCAAAGAGCGACGGCGGCGGCGGCGCAGAGGTCCTTCGGGTCACGAGGAGGAAGATGAGAAGAAATGGGAGAAAAATGAAAAGGCCCGTCAGGCTTATTTATAATAAGGCAGAGGATAAGTGACAGGCGCGAGAATCAAGGAGACAAAAGCAGCAAGTGGCGTAGCTGTCGCCTCGATATCCGGGATGACATTAAATGAAGGGAATCTTTTTATTTGTTTTTTACAGAGATGACGTCATGATGATCCGTTGTTGTGTCCAGAGGATGACGTCACGGTGGTTTAACAAGATTTATAAAGGGAAGATATCATGGCGGTTTATGAGAAGTGAAGGAAGATATTTACAGGATTTTTCTAAGTGTTGAACATTGACATGAACAGGTTCAAACCAATCTGGGGCCTAATGTTGGGGATATAACTACTGAGTGTAAACCGCCCAGGAGGGGCCGGTTCACCCTCAACTATATTGAAGCCCACAAGACTCAGAAGATGGTGTTTTACTATGAAGCTTAGAGGCCAGGAGCCCAAAGGCGGATTAGGGCCCGTAGTGGTAAACCGCCATAGTCATGTAACTTGTGTTGTAAGATAAGGAAAGGAGAGACCGAGACCAACACTTGTATGAGTCGGCCTTGGGACTCTGTAGACCGGCCGGGCATCAACCCATGTATATAAGGGGACGACCCGGATGTGGTTCAGGGACAACAAACAACAACTCGTGACTCAGGCAAGCGTATTTCGCTCCCTGGTCATCGAAACCCAATCAATCCCATCACAACTAGACGTAGGCTTTACCTTCATCGAAGGGGCCGAACTAGTATAAACTCCCGTGTCCCTTGTCCGGTTTAACCCCTTCAAGCTAACCCGTTGCGATGGCTCCACGACTAAGTCCTTTCATGAGGACATCTAACGTGTTAATTCCATGACAGGTTCAGTTAACAGCCATCGATCGATCGCTCGGGTTCAGTAACGAGTAGCCTGCAGTGCAATCGCTCAGGTTCCGTTAGAGCCCAACGCCTCGCTCGGGTTCTGTTAGATCCCAACGCCTCGCACCCACGCGCGTGCGTGTACGAGAGAAACGCGCATCGCTCCGCCCGATCACACACCGTAACCGGGAACACCCCGATATTTTCCTCTCCCTCGCTTCTACCACGGTTTTTTCCGTCATGGACGGCCCAAAGAATGTCATGCAGCTGTGTCTCCGGCCTGCCCAGGACGAAAAGCCCATTTTATGTCATGATTTTTTGTCATAGAAGTAGGACCCCGCCAGATCTATGATGATACCGGGTTTTGTCACAATTATCGTCATAGAAGTGTCATAAGTATGACAGAAAAAAATGCGTTTGGCCCAAAATGTCACGGATGTGTCTTCTTTTTGTAGTGGTTGTTGTTGTCACTATTATCAAAACTTTCAAACTACTGTGCTACTGATCACTTTACTGCAGATAATTAATCTCTAGGTGTGGTTGAATTGACAACTCAGCTGCTAATACCTTCAAATATTCTTTGGCTCCCCTTGTGTCGAATCTATAAATTTGGGTTAAATACTTACCCTCGAAAACTATTGCGATCCCCTATACTTGTGGGTTATCAAGACCTTTTTCTAGCGTCGTTGCCGGGGAGCATAGTTATATTTGTTCAGTCACTTTGGATTATTATCATATTATCACTATGAAGAATCTGCAGGATCCTAAACTGAAGATATTTCCCTCAAGTATGAGGGGAGGTAAGAAACTGCCATCTAGTTCTGCTTTAGATTCACCTTCTGTTATGAGTAAACTTGAAACACCACCACATGCTATGAATTCTAATATGTCGCAAGTTATTGACGATGCTACTTCTACTATGAATGATGCTTATGATGATGCTAGTACCTTGCTTGATAATGATGATGTGCCACTTGGATTTCTTGATAAACAAATTGCTAGAGTTATACAACATGATGTTGTTGGATCTGATGATGAGCTTGATACTGAAACTCCTGACACACCTACAAGAACTAGCCTTCCTAGATATGAATTTCCTAAGGTACCGGAAGGTTATGTTATGAGTGAAGAAGCAACTAGAGATATTCTTGCTTGCAATGATAGAGATGATCTAGAAAAATTATTATGCAAGTACAAAGAAAAATCTCTGAATGCTAGAATGAAATGTGATCCTAAGTTTGCTACTTCACCTACCTGTATTGCTGATAAGGATTAGAAATACTCTGTCTACCCAGAGTTAATTACTTTGGTTGAATCTGATCCTTTCCATGGTTATGAAACTGAAACTGTTGTGGCACATCTTACTAAGTTGAATAATATAGCCACCCTTTTTACTCATTCTCAAATTATTTCCTTTCTCATTAAAGGGTGATGCTAAAGCTTGGTACAATAATCTTGCTCCTGGTTGTGTGCGTAGTCCCCAGAATAGGATTTACTACTTCTCTGAAAAATATTTTCCTGCTCATATGAAACAAGCTGCCTTACAGGAAATATTTAACTTTCTGCAAATTAAAGAGGGAGTGTCCCACAAGCATGGGGGAGGCTTCTCCTATTACTTAATGCTTTGCCTGATTATCCTCTTAAGAAAAATGAAATACTTGATATCTTCTATAATGGACTAACCGATGCTTCTAGGGACTTCCTAGGTAGTTTTGCTGGTTGTGTTTTCAGGCAACGAACTATTGCTCAAGCTGAAAAATTATTAAATAATATCTTGAAGAATTATGATGATTGGACTATTCCTGAACCACTGGCTAAACCCACTCCGAAGAATAGGGGTATATTATATCTCAGTCCCGAAGATAAGCAAGAGGCAAAGAAATCTATGAAGGAAAAAGGTATTAAAGTTGAGGATGTTAAAAATTTACCTCCTATTGAAGAAATACATGGGCTTAATACACCACCACTGCCTAAGGTGGTAGAGGTAAATTCTCTTATGAAGTTTAATGAAAATGATAATCCTCACAATATGCATCATGGTATGCCTTTATGAGTTTGAAAACTACATTGGAAAAAATCACTTCAATGCAAATATTATGAAACAGTTGAAATATAATTCTGATATGATTGCTCGCTTGAGTGACTTGTTATTTAGAATATAAAATGATGTTAGAGGTGTTGGAAAACATGCTTCTATGGTTTAAACACAATTAGAACAAGTTGCTAAATCACAAAGAGAATTACTTGATGAAATGAATCATAATACGCATGACTTTGCTGTTAGAGTTGCAACTAGAGGAGGTAAAATGACTCAGGAACCACTTTATCCTGAGGGACACCCAAAAAGAATTGAACAATATTCACAAAGAAACAACACTAGTGCACCTAGTCCTTCTAAAAAGAAAAATAAAAATGATAGGACTTTGCACACTTCTAGTGAACCTGAAATAGGGAAACCTCCTAACAAAGAGAATGAAACTTCTATCTATGATGCTGAAACTCAATCTGGTAATTAACACTCACCTAGTAATAATGAAAAAGATAATGATGAGGTTCATGAAGACACTCAACCTAATGCTAAAGAGCCACACAATGATGTTGAGATAGAACCACGTATTGATCTTGATAACCCACAACCTAAAAATAAATGATATGATAAAAGAGACTTTGTGGCTAGGAAACACGGTAAAGAAAGAGAACCGTGGGTTCAAAAACCTATGCCTTTTCCACCCAAGTCAACTAAAAACAATGATGATGAAGAATTTGAACGCTTTGCTGAAATGCTGAGGCCAATCTTTTTGCATACCCGCTTGACTAATATCTTGAAAATGCCTCCTTATGCGAAGTACATGAAAGACATCATCACTAATAAGAGAATAATACCGGAAGCTGAAATCTCCACTATGCTTGCTAATTATACTTTCAAATATGGAGTACCTAAAAACGTGGAGATCCGGGAATACCAAGTTGTGACACTCCAAAAATATTTTTTTGGTTTTCTTCAAAAAATTTGTTGGATTTGAAGAAGGTCTTCTAAACCCTTCCAAAAATCTCTCTCAAAAGCTTTTTCCCTTTAGCAAATATTTTATTTTTGCATCTCCTTCAACTCTGGTGCTTGGTTTTAAAATTTTTCTTCTGATTGCCCTCTTCTCAAAAATTTCAAGAAAAATCTTTGGAGTTTATTTTCTTTCAAAAAGAAACTCTAGGGGTTTTTGCACCTTCTCCAATATTGAAATCCACTCACGATTTTACCATGCACCACATGGTAAAATCTTCCCAAAAATCTCTCCTTCCACTTTGGGCAATCCAAACATTCTGTCTCAGCAAGTTCAACCCTTTTCTGAATTTTATTTCATTTATTTCTCCTCCCAAATCTTTTTTGTCCATTATTTTGAGCCTAGGAGATTTGCAAAACAAGTACCTAAATGCATTTGAGCTTTGACCTCAAACCAACTCCCCTGGATAGTCCTTGGTACCCACAACCTAGAACAATCAAGATCCACTCCTCTTCTTTTCAAAAATTTCAAATTTCAGTCTCTGCAAGTTTGGACCAGATTTGTCAAATTTGGTGAAATTCATATCTTCTCCGCTCCAAAAATTCCACAAAAATTCAGGCAGCCTCTAGATGTAATGAGAGGCCCCTCCACCAAAATTCAGCTCAACCAGAGCCTCCCTCGTACCAAAATCATTCTGTCGAACACCTGGCCTACACTGTTTCAATGCACTTTCAGAGATTCAGAGAAGTTCGAGTTCGATGTCGCTTCTCTTCGTCAGACTTGGTCACGCTGCCACAAAGTGCGCTCTGGCACGATGCACACGGCCTCTTTCCCCTGGCCAGCACCCCGCACGCACGCTTGGCCGATTCCTGGCGTCGGTGGCGACGAGCATCGCCGGCGTTGGAAGCTTCTGCGGTGGCCGCGCCACCCGTGGTGGCCAGAGAGGGCCCGAGCCCGCTCGCAATGCCACCCGGCGCCGCCCATCGCCCCCTGGCTCTCCGCGTGTCCCTTCCATGCCAGCGCACGCCCGTGGCACCGTCGCCGTGGCACGGCAAGCACAGAGCGTGCTCCCTGCCGCCGACGGGCCCGCGCCGCCCCGTTCCGTCGAGCACGCCCTAAGCAACCAAACCCCGACGCGTTTAGCACCTAAACGGAACCAGTGAACCCCCACGACGGCGCTAAACCCCTGAACCTCCCCGATCAACGCCCTGCGCCGCCGTAAACTTCGCCGGAGAACCCCGTTCTCGGCAACCGCCTCGGGCCGGCTATATATAGCACTACCGAGCGCGCCCTCGCCCCCGCACACCTCCACCACCTCACTAGTTCTCGCCAAGCCCCTGGAAGGGCCTCGAGGAGCTCTTCTTCCTCGACTCCGCCGCCCCGTTCCGCCTCGGCCTCCACCTCGATTCACTCCGGTGAGCACTCTCCGACGAGACCCACGACCACCCGAACCGCCGTCCGCCGGAGCAGGAGCCGCCATCGACGTGGTGCTCGCCAGCGACCACCACCACCACCAACCTACGCGGAATGATGCCCTGAACACGGAGATACCGAAGGAGGTGACGGAGCCATGAACTTCGCCGAGCTAGACCCCGACTACTCCGAACCAGGCAAGCAATGTTTTAACTTTTGATATGATGAGTGTTTGGGCATGTTTGCATTATTTTTTTATCATGGCACGTTCATGAGCATTTTGATGATAGTTTATCTCGTAAGAGTTGAGGCAAGTGAGTTCGGAAAATCCATGAGTTGTTGGAAACATGTTGCATGGCCATGAGTTGGCAGGAGTATGGATAAGATGGCAGTGTTGTAGCATGCCAGACTTATGCCAGATCGTTGACCCCGTGTCAACACAGACCAGTCAGATTCCGGTCCGTCTCCCCTTTCGTACTACCACCTGTTTCCCGCAAGGGATGCGGCTTAGTAAGTTGCAAACCACTACCTGGTACACACCAAATCGAGAGGCCGGGGTGAAGGTTCCATGGCCCTGCATTAAAGCCTTTCATCCGGTCAGGGGGCATGGGTGTTTCTGGTTGGGACCGAGAGGGGGGCACCCCTTAGAGTGCGCGTATATAAATTTGATCCCATGCTATTCGAGATTGTGATCTCCCCGTCTCAAAGTTTTTCTTAAACACTGTCTAGGGTGATTCCTGGCAACGTGAGGTATGATGGGTGTGTACTAGCTAGCTGTGTTTCCTCCGAAATACCGTAAACGGAACTAGTCCTTCGTGACTACGGAAATCCGTTGGCTGTGGACAATTTTTGGTACAAACTCTGCAGAGTCAAAATTCTTGAATTCATCTTATTCACGTCCGAGTACCGTGTTCACCTTATCTTGTCTAATGTCAGTCTCGGTGACAGAACTCCTGATAACCATATGAGTGTTATATGTTTATTTTCCCTATGAGTGGACTAACCCGCTTATTGTCTTGTGAGGAAAATTTTCCATGAGCACCATTTCTTGTCAGTTATGAATAATGGATTATAAGCCCTTTCTGCGACGTCGCTCAGACGTCCGACTACGGCATTGTTATTATTTACTTTTGTTATAAGCCCTTTCTGCGACGTCGCTCAGACGTCCGACTGCGGCGTTGTTACTATTTTTTTTATAAGCCCTTTCTGCGATGTCGCTCAGACGTCCGACTACGGCATTGTTACTATTTATTTTTGTTATAAGCCCTTTCTGCGATGTCGCTCAGACGTCCGACTGCGGCATTGTTATTATTTACTTTTGTTATAAGCCCTTTCTGTGATGTCGCTCCGACGTCCGACTGTGGCACGCATGTATTTTCTTTCAATATAAGCCCTTTATGAGGTGTCGCTTAGACGCCCGACTATGGCATGTTTTACTTATTTGTTCACCCTTCGTGGCGTCGCTTCAGACACCCGATCGGTTTTGAGTTTATCTTCTTTGGGTTTTCGAGCGGACTACCGCCGATTCCCTTTTTACTTACTTGTGTTACTGATTTGATAGCACATTGTTATAAATCAATCATGTCGCATTCATGCATTCATTTGTTATATCTTTTGTCCGAACTGTCTTGCGAGTACTTTCAAAGTACTCACCTGGCTTGTTGATTTGGCGAGATCTTGTGAAGGCGATCTCATGGATGAAGAGTTCGATAGCGAGTCGGCGCCTAGAGGAATCCTGACAGTCTCGTGCAACCCTGGATTAGTCATTGTGATATAACCGCTTCCGCTACCCAAATAAATTCATCGAGCCTCACCTCGACCTCGATGAGCCGCCCGATCTGATAGTCTTATTAACCACCCCACTGTGTTATTCCACCAACCACGCGTATCTCGAGTCAGTAGTATTTCCACCCCACACCATTGTGTCATATCCGCCATCATGTATAATTATTGGCGTGTTTGTAATAATTGGTTGGGCATCTTCAGCCCGGCCCTGTAATATTTTTTTTATGCTACTGGCTGTTTGTATCAAAGTTTTGTCTACCGGTATGGAGGATTTTCCTCATATTGGACTTCATAGGTGGGTTGTTCAATAAATATTTTTATTGAAAAACCGGTCGTGACAAGCTTGGTACCAGAGCCAGGCTGACTGTAGGAAGCCACTAGGTGCGATTGCTAATCGGTTATTAGCAGAATAGAGCTATTTATTATTTTTACAAATGTAGTCAATTTCGACAACAAAGCATAAATTTATGATTTGACTACTCAGGATTTTTGCCTACTTTTGTAGATGGCTGGCAACGATTGCGAAGTCGCAGATGTTCGCCAACATGCCCGATGGGTTTGTCAAGCTTCTCTCCTTCATCGTCCAAGTCGCGATAGGACCAGCGAGGCGCCTTGATCTTCTCACTCTCAAAGACAAGATCAATGACCGTCTAACCATGCACCAAGCCGCGGTGCAATTCAAGGAGGGCGAGTTGGCGTTACGGTTCTTGGGGAGAGCCATGCCCACAGAGAAGCATGCCGCTGCAGATGGCAGCCCGTGAGGCGATAGCTCGTCTCGAGGATATCCTTCCTTCGATGAAGACTCGTCGTTACCGCTACCTGCCATGTCATGTGCCATATACCTGCCACACGCGTTCTCTTGCCCCGAGGAGAAGCGGGGACGAAGCTTTGAGATGCTCATCGAGTATCTCCGGGCTTGGAGGCAGCCTTCGACAACCTGGTGGGCGACTTTGTAGCTGCCGCATGGACTCGATCCATGGCTATGCCGCCAACAGGAAGGAGCTCTGCGCGCCGCACCGCCACTGACTTTCGTCGCGTCATCAGCATCGTTTGCTCCTACTGCTCTCACCGCTACTCGTCGCCTGCCTACCACGGAGGAGTTCAACCATGTCATTGCGCCTACTCCGGTTCGTTCTGCACCACCCCTCGTGCCCGCCCATGTTCGAGTTGTCCCGCACAGGGCACCTGCTCCACCAACTCAGCGCAGCACCTCACGCCTGGAGCCTATCTCCGGAGAGGAGGTTGAGTCCCCAGCCTCACTATGCCTCACCCTTGGCAGGCCAAGGGAAATCCTTACCATCTCCGACTAAGTACACTTAGCCGCCATGCGATGTACCGACTTGTACGATATGTTTATATGTACATAGGCTGTCAGAAGTAGCTTGTTTGCGCATCATGTAGCATCTGGAGGAGTGCACTAGACTAAATAACATGTCAGGATTATGTACGAATACCCTGAGTGATGTATTGTATAATTACTGCTTACGTGTAAGATATGTAATGAAAAGGCCTTCTCCGTGCACAACTGTCGGGGAAGCTGATCGTGATCCACGAACACCTATGGGACCGGCGGACCGAGCCCCTTTTGGTTCGGTGGGGGGGCGGAGATTGCACGAAGAGCAGATCGAGGCGATGCACACGAGCAGTTTACCCAGCCGGAGCTCTCCGAGAGATAATACTCCTACCGCTGCTTGTGCGATTATCTTGTGTTCTTGCTAGGGAGCAATGATAGCTACAAAACCTAGCTTGAGTGTCTCTAGTCTCGAATGAGTCGAACCAGCCGAACCCCTTCTACGTTGCGCATGGGCCTCCTTTTATAGGCTCAAGGGGTCACCACAGTGGCAACGTGAACAAGGGCAAAATGGGAAAAATGAGTTGCGGTTGGTACAGCTACTTTATGCAGTGTATTCTACCTAACTCGACGGCAAGGGACAAAAGCAATAAATGCCCGTCCATGTCGCCTAAACAAGGAGAAAGGGACCGTCGGGCGCCACCGCTTCGCCACGATGGTACTCTGTCGGCGCCGCTTATCGCTGCTCTCCGCTGGCTGCACAGCCTCTTGACATGCATGCGAGATGGTCCCATGGCGACACGTTGGTGGGTGAGCTGAGCGGAGATGAAGAGAGGTTGCCTACATGCAAGCGCCTTGCATGATGAATCCTTGTCGCGCCGGAAGCTTGTCGCTCACGAGCCTTCCGGCAAGCTCCTCTTGCCGGGTCTTGTCTTCTGCGTGCCTTGGTGACCTTCTCGGCAAGCTCCTCTTGCCGGGGCCTTGTCTTCTTGGCTTAAATACTTTGTTCTTGAATGGCTCCAAAGGAACCACGGAGGACCTTGGCAGTCACTAGGCAAACCCTGCCGCGGGGTGCTGCGACTGCCCGTGCACGAGTTGGGGATACTAGGGTACCCCTACTCTAGTACACCGACAGGAGCCCCCGGGCCTGGGCCACACACGGTGCCGAGCGCTGTTGGGCCAGGCCCAAAACAGTGTACGGGCACGCGCGGCCTAGATCACGCCGTTACTTGCTCCGGACCCACCACGTCCCCCACGAACAGCACGCGTCGAACGTGGCGTCATGGGGAGAGATCGTGGGGGGCTTTCTTTAATTGGAAAAGCCGAACGTCCGCCCCCTCTCCCTCCTTATAGATAGGGGAAACAGGGGCAGGTCGCCCACCTCGCCATTGCTGTCCCATCTCGAAAACCACCGTCGCTCCTTCCTTCTTCTCTGGTCCGAAGAGAGCGACGCCTCGCCCCCCCATCGCCACCAGCGCCATCAACGCCGTCGGCCTCCTCCACCACCCCCGCCATGGCTCCGAAAGCCGACAAGGGGAAGGGCGTGAAGTCGGCCGAGGCGCAGCGGCTCGCGGCGCTGCGAAAGGAGCAGGCCCTTTTCCCTCCCCAGTTCGACGCAAAGGAGTTGAGGGAGGGCTACTACCTCTTCTGGTCGACGGAGATGCGGGCGCATCCGCGCACGAAGGTACTCTCCGCCGCCGCATCAGAGTCAGCTTCGAGCGGGTATCCCTTCTTCGCGCTCTTCTTCTATTGCGGGCTCTGCCCGCCCTTCTCTGAGTTCTTCTGCGATGTCATGAACACCTACGGGTTTTGCCTCCTTGATTTCACCCCCAACGCTGTCCTGACCATGGTGGTTTTCGCACACCTCTGCGAGAACTTTGTCAGAGTCCACCCAAACGTAGCCCTTTTCCGCCACTTCTTCATGCCCCGCGTCGAGAGAGGAGAGCCACTTGCCGGAGGGATTGATTGGATCTCCAGGATCGGCAAGAAAGAATATTATCTGGAAAGAGAGCTCCGCAGCAAGTGGGAGGAGTGGAGAGCCGATTGGTGTTGGATCGTAGAGGAGAACCCGCAGCCCTTCACTGCCCAGCGCCAAACTCCCATAGTGCGCGGCAACGATTGGAGAAACTTGGCGCCGGAGGATGCTAGGTTGAAGATAGCTGTGACCCGGATCTTGCGCCTCAGGCTTGCCGGACTCACCGTAGGCGCAGTTGGCGCAGATTTCCTTCGCCGCCGCATCGCTCCCTTGCAGGAGAGGAGGAGACCTACTTGGGAGTTCCAAAACCCGGCGGATATCATGAGGTTGCGTCCGGGCCTCAACTGGAATTTCACCGTCTTGGAGTTGGACACAATGCTGCTGGAGTTGTTCAAGAACGACCCCGATCACCCCGAGTGGTTTATGTTGCCGAGGGGGGTCGTCCCATTGTGCAACAATTCTTCGCTCGACCGCATCCGCGCCATGATGCCCTTGTGCGATTCGCATGGGATCGTTCCAACCTGGCAAGAGCCTGCGGACGACGTCGTGCTGCAGTTCTTCGATAGCTTGGTAGAAGTGCCGATCCGCGCCGACGAGCAGAAGTGGCTCACCCGCGACACCACCGACGAAGAGAAGGTGCGCATTGCCACAAGGTTGGAAGAGGCGGCAGTAGCTGCTGCCGCTGGAAAATTCGGGTTCACCGTGGAGGAGGCAGAGGCAGCTGAGGCGGCAAGCCTTGCCGATCGAGAGGAGCTTGCCGGCGAGGAGGAGCAGGCCGAGCCCGAAGCTGAGCCGAGCGAGTCTGCCGAGGGCGCCTCCTTTACACCTTCAAGTAGCTTGCCGCGAGCGGAGCCCGCAGCCCCACCAAGAAGGCGTCTCCGCAAGGCCGGGGAAGCGACGGGGCGGCAGACGGGCCAACAGCCGCAGCGCCGTGCGACGCGCTCTACCGCGGCAAGCACTGTTGCTGCGGGAGCGCCCCACACTGCTGCAACAATTGAGGCGGGGTCTTCTCAGGCCACCGCTGCCACTCCCGCCAAGCGGTCAAGAGAGCCCACTCCTCCGCCTCTCCACACCGGAGGCAAGCCGGAATTTGATCTCTCCGCGCTCAGCTCCGACGAGGAAGAAGAAGAGTAAGTCTCTATGCTGTGCTTGTATTTCTTCAATTTGGTTGCTTTGTCTTGTATCTGATTTGCTTCATTCTGAACTCTTTCCTTTTTCAGGACGCTGGTCCAGAGAGCGTCGAAGAGAGCCAAGACCCCGGTGGTTGTCATCGAAGACGATCCTCCCGTGGCGACAGGAGGCGCGTCTGAGACCCCCTTGCCGGACCCGGCAACCCTTCCTCAAAGCAGCCCCCAGCACAGCCCCCAGCGTAAGTATTTGGTTTGTTTCTTACGGTTAGGTGTGCATGGGTGCTCCTTCTCTGCTGATATCTGACTTGTCGATTTGTGTAGGAGCAGAGCAGCCTCACCAGGAGGGCCCGGAAGCCGCTCCCGAAATACCATCTGCTTCAACTACGCCGCCAAGGGAGAATTCCCCGGCAAGGGAACGCTCTCCGGCAAGGGATGCTTCTCCGACAAGGGGCAGTGCCGGCGATCCCCCGGTGGTTGAGACCGCGGCCATAGACCCCATCGCAGGTAATCCCTTTAGACCGAAAATTTCCCTTGGGCTCTTTTTCTTCTGTTTTTCTTTTCGAACATTTGCTTGACTGTTCTTTCTTTTTCTGATCGTCAGATCCATCTGCCGGAGAGCCGATGGAAACTGAGGTTGCTGGCGAGGAGGACGCGCGCGGCGATGCTGACGACGTCGCCGCCATGGAGGAAGAGGCTGGCGCCGATGGGACCGCCGGCGAAGAGGCCGCCAAGGCTGCCGCCGCAAAGGCTGGCGAGGGGTCTGGCGATCGTACTGACGACCCCGAGGCCGTAGGAGCGCCAGGCGCTACACCAACCGCCGATCCCTCCGCCACCGATGCAGCGTCGGGCTCCGAAGAGCCCCAGCCCGGCGCCTATCTGAAGGCCGGCGACGGCGTCTTCATCAAGCTCCCCTGGGCATCGAGCTCTAGGGCGCCGGTCGAAGGGGAGACCTTTGACGAAGAGCTGCTCGCCTCCGCTGGGCTGTCGTTGGTTGACGCACCAAGCAGCAGCAGCGGCGAGTCTGAGGAGGAGTGTCAGGACCCCGATCCTAAGTCACACCGATCTAGCATGTAACACATCATATCACTTTGCGGCCTCACGCACGGTATTCCCACGGGTGTCGCCTTACCATGGCCCGGGACCGTTTGCGTCTTTTGGCTCACGTATATGATAGTGTCGCTAGCATCCATATGACAAAGAATCCGGGCCGACATGGCTAGTCGTGAACCCAAAGCGGCGCTAACCTATGGGGACAGGCATACATGAATCACATCGAGCATGTCGGCCATCAACGTATGTATTCGGGCTGTAGCACTGGGCTAACAGGACTCCGGTATCCCGGGCTGTAGCAGGCTAGGCAGGGCTCCGAATAACACCGCGTGACATTTCCCGAAGGGATGACATAGGAACGAAGTGAAACACATGCCGCCAGTCAAGTGTCCAAGCGGTAGTCTTTGGGCTAGCGAGGACTCCGGTGAACCGGGCTGTAGCGGACTACTATCGCTCAGAGACACGAGACTACATTTCCCCATATGAGAGGCTGCCAAGGATAAACAACTAGTTTGTCGGATCCCACACATACCAAGCATTTCAAACATACACACATTATGCTCAATATGCGTAGATACAACATGGCATCACAACATAACTCTACAACTCAATATATTACTCATTAGGCTCAAGAGCGAGATATTACAAACATGGGTCTCATGACCCATCATTGAAGCATACAAGTCAAGCACAAGCGGAAGCTAATCATGTCCGAGTACAGACAACTATAAATGGAAAAGGTGAGAAGCGACTATCTACCGATCTGCCGAGGCACAAGATCGTAGCTGAGGTAACAAGCTAAACGTCAAGTCCAAGTGGAACTACTAGCGAGACCGACGCGTCTCTCTGCAAAAACATAGAATAGGCAAACGTGAGTACAATTGTACTCAGCAAGACTTACATCGTAACTAACTACATATGCATCATTATCAAAAGGGGGTGGTGGAGTTTGACCGCAGCAAGCCAGCTTTGACTCGGTGGCTATCTGAACTACATTGCGAGTAACTCTTTTGAGGTGGCGCACACGAGTCCACAAATTCACCATATCAATACACCACTATGGATCCGCTCCGTCTCCCACGAGACGCCATCCATAGCACTCACGCTTATCTTGCGTATTTTAGAGTATCCACTTTCACTTGTCTATGAACTATGCGAGGGTCCAAGTTTCCATATCCGAGGAATCCGGCTATTCAATAGATAATGTTAACCCTGCAGGGTGTACTTCTTCACACACGCTCTCGCCACTTACCGCCCAGACCGTCATGTACCTCGGCAACCTTCAAGCGGAAGCGAGGCGAGGAGTCGGCCACGACGACTAATCACACAAGTCTCTCGTCGGGTTTATCGCCTATTCGGGTTCCATCCGCAAGGAGATCCGGCCGGGTGTCGCCACGGCCCCAAACGATGTGAGCAGGGTTCCCAAGCCCACCAACCGGGTGCCACTTGGTACACCGTACATCAGTGCCTAGTCATCCCAAGCCCACCTGCACGGGTGCCACTTGGTAGACTACTAACACTACCTACAAACACCGAAACTAGTTGCAACTCCCGGACAGAGATCAAGTTGATTAATAAGTCGAGAGGGTCGAGTTACGGAACCCAATGTGTGGTAGTAACTGTTCATGGATCACAAACACAGTAACTCAGTTCACGAGGACGGTTTCAATGAGACAACCCACCATGTACTCCTACATGGCCTCTCACCGCTACCTTTACCAAATCGTGTTCACATACTTAGCTCACACAGTAGGACATGTTCACCACTTTCCAATTCATTCCCGATGAATCAGACCCGACTCAACTCTAAGCGATAGCAGGCATGACAAACAAGCATAAATGAGTAGGCACAACATGGGCTCAAACAACTCCTACTCATGCTAGTGGGTTTCATCTAATTCTTGTGGAATGACAGGTCATGCAAAGGATCAAGGGTTCAGCTACCGCAGCAAGTGTGATTGAATCGTTGTTGTCCTAATGCAATAAAATAGAGCAGGAGCGAGAGAGTGGGATTGTATCGGAATGAACAAGGGGTTTTGCTTGCACGGCACTTCAAGATAATAGTTCTTCATCGGTGTCATCGATTTCATCGTCGATACATCGCTCACCGGGGGACAATTACCGCAATAAGAGAGAACACAATCAATGCAATGCACATTCACATGAATGACATGTCATATTAAGGTACTGAAGTTACCTAATGCAATAATAATCCAAGTTAGTTGGAGTGGAATTCAAACAAGGTTGAATTCCAACTCAAAATGCTATTTCCTAAATTACCCTAATCATGATTCATCCTATTCAGTGATGTTAACTTGTTCAAACATGCATGATCATGGCATAAACAGATTCTTCATATTTTTCTGATCATTTTCATATATAAATTATTTCAATCTGAGCTACGGTTGAATTTCTATGAATTTTTGAAGTTTTGAATATATTCTGGAATTATAATCATTTCCTAATTTATTTTAATTATAGAATTACTTTACTGCGTCAGCATGATGCCTGTGTGACGTCAGCAAGTTGACAGGGTTGACCGAGTCAAACCTGTGGCCTTGGACCCACGTGTCGAGTCATTAGACTAACTAATTTTAGTTAGTCCTAATCCTAAGTTTAATTAACTGGCGGCCCACACGTCGATGACCTGTGGGGGTCAAACCAGGCCAAACCGGTCAAGCGAGTCAAGCCCGCCCGGCGACTCGACGCCGGGCGAGGCCAGACACGGCGGAATGGCACGAGGTTTCACCACGGGTGACCAAACTTCGCGGCGGAGGGCATCGTGCGTTCTCAGGACTCGCGCGCATCTAGTGGTGCGAGACGATGAGCTGGGGCAGCTCATAACCAAGGGCGGCGACGAAGCGGGCGGCGGCCGGAGCACGCCAAGTGCGGGCGAGACTACGGCGATCAAACGAAGCGGGAAGAGGGGAAGCGGTGGCGGGCTCACAGCGGTGCCGGACGGGTGCTCGGCGGCTCGGGGCGGCTAGGTGACGGCGAATCGGCGTCGGCGGTGACCGGAGGCAGAGGACGAGGACGATGGCGTGGTTGGCGGCAGCAGCGTCCGGGGTTTCGTGGCTCGTCGAGGAGGTCGGGAGGTCGAGACGGAGCTCGCAGCTTGGCGAGGGGTCGGAGAGAGGCGATGGCAGCGGCAACGAGCAGCGCCGGCGGCGGTTGCTTCGGGCACTGAAGGGAGAGAGGCGGAGGAGGGGAAGGGCACGAGGAGAGTGGGGGAAGGATCCGGCGCGCGTGGCGTCGCTGGGACCGCCCAGAGCGGCGAGGGGAGGGGCAGGCAGGGAGGGAGGAGGCGGCGTGGTGGCGGAGTCTTGTCGGGCATCGCTAGCCCATCCCCTGTCCGGGAGGAAGACGACAGGGGAGGGAGGCGGGCTGGGCGGGGCTGGCCCGGCTGGGCGGCCAGCCAGCAGTGAGTCTTGGGCCAGCCACAGGGGGCTAAGCGCCGGAGTAAGTCGTAAGGCTTTTACCTATTTTGTTCACTTTTCTATTTTTCTGACATTTGTTTTGATTTAAAAAAAATACTAAATCAATTTATTTAATTATGCCAATTTTTGCAGGAGCTTACTATATTATTCCAGAGCTCCTCAACAAAGGGCACAATTTTGGACAATATTATATATATATAATAATATATATCCAAGGCAAATATTTAATGTATTAATTCCAAATGCCCAAAATAAATACTTATGAGATCCTAAAAATATTGGTTAGGTTGTTATCTCTGCCCAATATTTTCAGAGGGCCACATGAGCATTTTCTTGGACCTTTTTGGAGCGATTTTTATTTAGGTCATTTCCAAAATGATTCTGAGGGTTTCACAAATCCCCATTTCAATTTTCATGGAAAATTAACATGATGACATGAATGCCTTAATGCAACTAATGTCAAGCAATTCTGGGGATGTGACAACTCACCCCCACTAAACAAGAATCTCGCCCCGAGATTCAAGACGTGAGGTAAGAGGAAAAGGGAGGTCACAAACTATTACAATTCCCATGATCCAATTGCCTTCCTCGAAGATGTTGGCTCACTCCATCTTCTTGATCTTGACGCGTCTTGAGATCTTCACCCGACTCGACAACGTAAAGAAGGGGAAACCCTACATGATTCGATCTTAATGAAGACCAGGTAAACATGATCAACTCACGGACTGAGACGGTGTCACATCTCGAGTTGAGACACAAAATGCATCGAGGGGGATGGAAGAACAACAACGAAGTTTGATTAGTGGCAACAATTCCACGCTTTAGGGAGATGGTGGATGGTATCATGGTAGCGAGGAAATATTCACCATGATCCCGTAACGGGACACCTCGAGAAAGGTGGCGCAAGGAACTATTCCCTTAAGTGGCAAAAAGAATTACTTTTGATATAGAGAACATTGAAACTCTTTATACCAGCCTAAGGCAATTCATAACGATCGTTTGACGGAGTGCAAAGGAATAGTACACCCGGACTAGAATGGATGATGTGGACTACCTTGTTGAAGACAACGCAATGGACGATTTGCTTATCATCGAAGGTGGGGGGGGGGGGAAACCCATGGTAAATCCACTGTTGAAGATAAACCTGGGCAAGAATTGCTAAGAAGACAGTCTATAGCGAGATAGCACAAGGACGGTGCAAGCTGGGAACGAACTGCAACTGTTCGAATGTTCCAACCATCATATCTGCCTGAGATTCAGATCTGGTTGGTGTTAGGATATTTCAGACTTATCATGTCTGATAGGAAGGGTTGCAACACAATTCGACGAGATGGCGTTGCGAGATTCTCGGGAAGTGAACTAAGGTAGTAAGCTCCAAAATATGAGCTGGTTTTGCTACAAACATGTGAACACGTTGTCCTAGACAAGCATGACCACATGGTAGTCTTATAATATAATACTACCGAGCTCAGGTTGGGAACCATCATCGAGGATATCGAAGTCTTAACATAGGTCATGATTAGCTCTTATGGAAGAACTCCTTTTCCTTGAACAAATCAATCAGTGGCTTGGTGTGCTAGGAATACATACGGAATGAAGATGATCAGTCTATCAAACCATAGAATACTTCGCACATGCATGACGGACTTGGGATGATTCCAGAAGAGGCAAACAAACCTTTCTCAAGTTCATGGCGGCAACTTACATCAGATGCACATGAGCTAGAGGAAGTCACTACTTCATCCAAACATATGCTTCATGAACAAAACACGAAGAAATGCTTACACAAGTTTCCAATACTAGGTTGATGTTCAACATGACTCATGGGGGAGACAAAATGCTACTGATGGGCTCAACAGCAACTCATCGGAATTTCCATATCACTGGACTTCCACCATCATGTGAACACGTGATAGTATTGGTCAGGCCAAAAGATGTAATGGTGTATGCTCAAGGATCAACCACGAGTAGACAACATTACGAATATCGTTGGTTCTGATTTGGCTTGACAATGGCCCATACTCAAGTCAAGGAATTGGTAGGACAATAGATCCAACAATCGATCACAAGGACCAATCGATGAAGATATCATCCTTCTTCAACACACACTACACAAGAATATCCCTTTGGATCGAGCTAAGTTAGGCAAGCTTTTATCTTCCAACTCTCCAAGTTGTTGTCTAGCTTAACCAACTAGCTCAGGGGTATCCAACACAGATTCTTGGAGAATGGGTGGTTTAGAAGAAACCAATATGATCACGAACTCAACATAGCGGTCGGTGACAACCTGATAACACTTCCAAGAAGATATTTGGAAAGTCATGAACCACCGATATATTACTAAGCTCGAGAACAATCTTGCTTTTGAGGGCAAGACGATATGATCGAACAAGTGAGGACTTGACACAATCCTAACTCATCAATCAAGTGTGCACCGAAATAAGGACTAGGTAGCACGATCAATCTTAGGATGATGGATGAATAACCAACACGCTAAGAATGAGAATATTGTCCATTCACTACCAAGCAACAAGTTGCTCGGGTATTGATTTCACACATCACAATTCACTTGTCGGCTTTCGGTTGCATCAACACGGAACCGAGAAATGAACAATGATGGTGAGAAGTATCAACGCATCAAGAATTCCTAGGAGGTTGTGCAATTCCCATGACATTCTTGACATAAGATGGCAATACTTCAGGGTAGAACAGAATCAAAAGCTGAATTGGCATTTTGATCTGCGGAATACAACTACTTTGGCCCAATCCTGGAAATGGATGAGGTACTGGAGTTTGTTTCTCCTAGTCATTCCGGAATAGAATGGCTTGACGGACCACAAGGATAAAATGCGTCGATGAACACAAATGCACACATACCCTTGGCTATCAATTGATAGATGAAGGTCAGAAGGCATCTAAGAGAACAACTCAAAGGAACATATAATTTTCTGAGTTGTGGATGCACAGATTAGTATGTCGAGCAAGCTCAACATTTCTTAGGATAATCCATGCAGAAAGGTAGAATTGGCAGATTCACAATTATGAATGGAGAACTCCTCAAGAGCACTCTTATTGTGATCTTTTGGCTCAAAAGAACTTACGCCATAAGCGGTTCATGGTATTTGGAAGAAGGAGAATACCACGGACTTCGAGGACTATCGCAAGGTTACTAATATCCTAAAGGCACTAATAAATACTAACAACATGAAGTAGGATGAATCTGGGTTCAACAACCCAGAGTAGAATACCTACTACTAAATGGCATCACGGGATGCTTTGAAAGTGATGGCCGAATCATCACCTTTGGGGATACAAAAGCATTACTAGATTGCTAGGTGACTTCCTAAACACCTAGGGTCATAATAGTTCCAACATATATGTCAAGGCAATAAATTACCCCAACGCACCGGTTAGTGTGCTTATTCGACCAAAGAGGACATCGGAATGAAGGAAAGGATTGCAAATGCATCGGACTATTTAGAGACACAGGATGACTCGGACAAGATAACGGCTGTAAATGCTCAAAATGATTTGAGACATCCTGCAGAAAATGGTGGCACAACCACTCAACAACATCATAACAAGATTCGGGATCAATAGTTATCATACGTAAATAGTAGGAACTGAAGCGGGATTAAATCCAACAATCTTATAAGTCTATGGATTAGTAACACGTCATCCCGATAGATAGATGAGAAGCCTAGTTCTTAAACCCGTAGAAGAGAAGAGGATGACTCAGATCGAAGGCCATGAGGTATAAGGAGTAAAAAGAGCCTTACGTTCCTTCCACAATCAATTCCCTTACATAACTAAAGCATTTCTAGACTCAACTTGACCAGTTTGGCTTGGTAATCCTCACAGCATCAAAGCTCGATACCAACGCTGTCAGACCCCGATCCTAAGTCACACCGATCTAGCATGTAACACATCATATCACTTTGCGGCCTCACGCACGGTATTCCCACGGTGTCGCCTTACCATGGCCGGGACCGCTTTGCGTCTTTTGGCTCACGATATGATAGTGTCGCTAGCATCCATATGACAAAGAACCGGGCCGACATGGCTAGTCGTGAACCCAAAGCGGCGCTAACCTATGGGGACAGGCATACATGAATCACATCGAGCATGTCGGCCATCAACGTATGTATTCGGGCTGTAGCACTGGGCTAACAGGACTCCGGTATCCCGGCTGTAGCAGGCTAGGCAGGACTCGAATAACACCGCGTGACATTTCCCGAAGGGACGGACATAGGAACGAAGTGAAACACATGCCGCCAGTCAAGTGTCCAAGCGGTAGTCTTTGGGCTAGCAGGACTCGTGAACCGGGCAGAAGCGGACTACTATCGCTCGAGACACGAGACTACATTTCCCCATATGAGAGGCTGCCAAGGATAAACAACTAGTTTGTCGGATCCCACACATACCAAGCATTTCAAACATACACACATTATGCTCAATATGCGTAGATACAACATGGCATCACAACATAACTCTACAACTCAATATATTATTCATTAGGCTCAAGAGCGAGATATTACAAACATGGGTCTCATGACCCATCATTCGAAGCATACAAGTCAAGCACAAGCGGAAGCTAATCATGTGCGAGTACGCATAACTATAAATGGAAAAGGCTGAGAAGCGACTATCTACCGAGATCTGCCGAGGCACAAGATCGTAGCTGAGGTAACAAGCTAAACGTCGAAGTCCAAGTGGAACTACTAGCGAGACTGACGTCTCTCTGCAAAAACATAGAATAGGCAAACGTGAGTACAATTGTACTCAGCAAGACTTACATCAGAACTAACTACATATGCATCATTATCAAAAGGGGGGTGGTGGAGTTTGACTGCAGCAAGCCAGCTTTGACTCGGTGGCTATCCTGAACTACGACTGCAAGTAACTCTTTTGAGGTGGCGCACACGAGTCCACAAATTCACCATATCAATACACCACTATGGATCCGCTCCCGTCTCCCTACGAGAGACGCCATCCATAGCACTCACGCTTATCTTGCGTATTTTAGAGTATCCACTTTCACTTGTCTATGAACTATGCCAGGGGTCCAAGTTTCCATATCCGAGGAATCCGGCTATTCGAATAGATAATGTTAACCTGCAGGGTGTACTTCTTCACACACGCTCTCGCCACTTATCACCAGACACGTCATGTACCTCGGCAACCTTCAAGCGGAAGCCGGGCGAGGGAGTCGGCCACGACCGACTAATCACACAAGTCTCTCGTCCAGGTTTATCGCCTATTCGGGTTCCATCCGCAAGGAGATCCGCCGGGTGTCGCCACGGCCCCAAACGATGTGAGCAGGGTTCCCAAGCCCACCAACCGGTGCCACTTGGTACACCGTACATCAGTGCCTAGTCATCCCAAGCCCACCTGCACGGGTGCCACTTGGTAGACTACTAACACTACCTACAAACACCGAAACTAGTTGCAACTCCTGGACAGAGATCAAGTTGATTAATAAGTCGAGAGGGGTCGAGTTACCGGAACCCAATGTGTGGTAGTAACTGTTCATGGATCACAAACACAGAACTCAGTTCCTGAGGACGGTTTCAATGAGACAACCCACCATGTACTCCTACATGGCCTCTCACCGCTACCTTTACCAAATCGTGTTCACATACTTAGCTCACACACAGTAGGACATGTTCACCACTTTCCAATTCATTCCCGATGAATCAGACCCGACTCAACTCTAAGCAGTAGCAGGCATGACAAACAAGCATAAATGAGTAGGCACAACATGGGCTCAAACAACTCCTACTCATGCTAGTGGGTTTCATCTAATTACTGTGGAATGACAGGTCATGCAAAGGATCAAGGGGTTCAGCTACCGCAGCAAGTAACAGTTGAATCGTTGTTGTCCTAATGCAATAAAATAGAGCAGGAGCGAGAGAGTGGGATTGTATCGGAATGAACAAGGGGGTTTTGCTTGCCTGGCACTTCTGAAGATAATAGTTCTTCATCGGTGTCATCGATTTCATCGTCGATACGTCGTCTACCGAGGGGGGACAATTACCGGCAATAAGAGAGAACACAATCAATGCAATGCACATTCACATGAATGACATGTCATATTAAGGTACTGAAGTTACCTAATGCAATAATAATCCAAGTTAGTTGGAGTGGAATTCAAACAAGGTTGAATTCCAACTCAAAATGCTATTTCCTAAATTACCCTAATCATGATTCATCCTATTCAGTGATGTTAACTTGTTCAAACATGCATGATCATGGCATAAACAGATTCTTCATATTTTTCTGATCATTTTTCATATATAAATTATTTCAATCTGAGCTACGGTTGAATTTCTATGAATTTTGAAGTTTTGAATATATTCGGAATTATAATCATTTCCTAATTTATTTTAATTATAGAATTACTTTACTGCGTCGGCATGATGCCTGTGTGACGTCAGCAAGTTGACAGGGTTGACCGGAGTCAAACCTGTGGCCGGGACCCACGTGTCGAGTCATTAGACTAACTAATTTTAGTTAGTCCTAATCCTAAGTTTAATTAATGTGGCGGGCCCCCACGCCGCTGACCTGTGGGGGTCAAACCAGGCCAAACCGGTCAACGAAGTCAAGCCCGCCCGGCGACTCGACGCCGGGCGAGGCGGTTTCACGGCGGAATGGCACGGGTTTCGCCACGGGTGACCAAACTTCGCGGCGGAGGGCATCTCGTGCTCACAGGACTCGCGCGCATCTAGTGGTGCGATGTATGAGCTGGGGCAGCTCATAACATGGCGGCGACGAAGGCGGGCGGCGGCCGAGCACGCCAAGTGCGGCGAGGACTACGGCGATCAAGCGAAGCGGGAAGAGGGGGAAGCGGTGGCGGGGCTCACAGCGGTGCCGGACGGGGTGCTCGGCGGCTCGGGGCGGCTAGGTGACGGCGAATCGGCGTCGGCGGTGACCGGAGGCGAAGGGCGAGGACGATGGCGTGGTTGGCGCACAGCGTCCGGGGTTTCGTGGCTCGTCGAGGAGGTCGGGAGGTCGAGACGCAGAGCTCGCAGGCTTGGCGAGGGGTCGGGAGAGAGGCGATGGCAGCGGCAACAGCAGCAGCGTCGGCGGGCGGTTGCGCCGGCCTGAAGGGAGAGGGGCAGAGGAGGGGGAAGGGCACGAGGGAGAGTGGGGGGAAGGATCCGGGGCGCGCGTGGCGTCGCGCGGGACCGTCCAGAGCGGCGAGGGGGAGGGCAGGCAGGCAGGGAGGAGGTGGCGTGGCGGCGGGCGGAGGCGCTGCGGGCACGCGCCCATCCTCTGTCGGGGAGGAAGACGACGGGGAGGGAGGCGGGCTGGGCGGGGCTGGCCACTGGGCCGGCCGAGCCAGCAGTCTTTGGGCCAAAGACAGGGGCTAGGCGCCAGGTAAGTCAGGTAAGGCTTTTACCTATTTTGTTCACTTTTCTATTTTTCTGACATTTGTTTTGATTTAAAAAAAATACTAAATCAATTTATTTAATTATGCCAATTTTTGCAGGAGCTTACTATATTATTCCAGAGCTCCTCAACAAAGGGCACAATTTTGGACAATATTATATATATATAATAATATATATCCAAGGCAAATATTTAATGTATTAATTCCAAATGCCCAAAATAAATACTTATGAGATCCTAAAAATATTGGTTAGGTTGTTATCTCTGCCCAATATTTTCAGAGGGCCACATGAGCATTTTCTTGGACCTTTTTGGAGCGATTTTTATTTAGGTCATTTCCAAAATGATTCTGAGGGTTTCACAAATCCCCATTTCAATTTTCATGGAAAATTAACATGATGACATGAATGCCTTAATGCAACTAATGTCAAGCAATTCTGGGGATGTGACAAGGAGCAGCTGCTGAAGAAGTTGTTGTCGCTCTACCGCGCCCGACAAGCCAATCTGGAGTCCCGGGAAGCACTTGTCGCGAGGGCGGGAGCAGACATGGAGAAGCGCGCAGAAGAGCTCCGATGCGCCAACCAAGAAGCTCTCCGGAATGTAGCAGAAGAGCGGGAGCAACTCTCCGAAGAGCGCACGGCCTTCATCCTTGAGAAGGCTGAGGTCGAGGAGCAGCAAAGGCTTGCCGGCGAGAAGCTATCTGCGAAGAAGGCGGAGGCTGGCGCAGCGGAAGATCAACCTTGACAGCTATGAGGAAGAGCTTGCTGAAAGCAATCACTTGGCGGAGCTCTCAAGGAAGCAAAGGACGCTGCCGCAGCTGCCGAGGCTGCCAAGAAGGAGTTGGAGACGAAAGTGACACAGCTGGAGGCCAGTCTGCAGAAGAGCGGCGAAGAGCTCACTTGGCCAAGCACGAGCGCGAGAAGGACGCCTACACTCTTGGCGAGTTGCAGGGCCGTCTCGCTGAAAGGATCAAAGAGCTCGACGCCGCCAAGGACTCCAAGGCAGACCTTGAGCTGAAGCTAACCACCCTGATGGATACTCTGGATGGCGCCATGGAGCGGGAGGTGGGCCTGTTGGAGAAGATCAAGGCCAACGAGGAGCTGTTGACAAGTGCCACGAATGCCCAGAACACCTTCAGAGAGAACGTGATGCACTCGACGGAGGGTCTTGTGGATACTGCCGCCGCCATTGACAAGGAGCTGATGGAGCTGGGGATGGTGGATCTTGGGTACTCTACCGACGAGCGCCTTCAACCCAGCGCCAAGCTCAGCCTGTTCCTCAAGGGCGTGGTGACGGCTCTCCAGCGGCTCCGGGAAGAGATCCCAAAACAGCTGGCCGAGGAATCGTGCCAGATCTGTGCGGGAGCCCTCCAGAAGGTGTTGATGAAGGTGGCCTTCCGGAATCCACGCCTCAACCTCAACGGTATCCTCAAATCCTTGCCGCCAGATGCCGATGTGGAGGCGCTCAAAGCCCTTGTCGCACCCATTGTGGACAGGGTGGGCAAAATCAAGCGGGTTGATGGCGACCGCGTAGACTAGGCCGCCAAATTTATCTTTCCCTTGTCGCTGCTGATCATGTTTAGGAGAACAATTTATTAGATCTGCGACAAGTTATTTTGTAATATACTCTATCTTAGGCAACGATTGCAATGTTATTTCCTTTACTCGATTCCTTTCTTTGTATGTTTGTGCCCTACACTTTCAGGGAACTTGTCGGCGCGGGCACCTTTGTCATGCTGAGTCTTGAGCGTCGGAACTCTTTGGCGGTGCCGCCTCCGACAAGCAACCTTGTCGTGAACTGGTTGCAGCTCACTTAAATTGTTGAGCGGACTCGAAACAAAGTAAGGGCGCGACCAGCTACGAGTTGGTTCCTCCGCGCACAGGTTTTCCATACAAAGTACTATCGTTCGACGAAGATAACTTCAAAATTTAAAAACTGATTGCTCAAACTTTGGCAACTTAGCTTTTCTGTTGTTTGCTTCCCGGTAAGGTGAAACTTCCTCGAGCGACGCTTGGCGGCCCACACCATTATCTTCTCCTTCCCCCCTGGTTAACTTGTGCGCGAGAGAACCTTCCTTTCTTTGAGAAGAAAGAAGAGAAAATAAAGTTATGGAGTCTTGTGGCTCGTTATTGCTTCCTTTCTTTGAGAAGAAAGAAGAGAAAATAAAGTTATGGAGTCTTGTGGCTCGTTATTGCTTACCGGGTGTGGATGCTGCACAAAATGTCAGATAACACATGCAAATTGATGATGAAAGCATGAAATTGACAAGTTGCGCGCAACACATGAGTTTTACTGATGCACGGGGTCTGCGCCCGGCTTTGTACAAAGGATTACATGCAACATCGGCAAGACTTGTACAAAAGGTGGTTGCCGGAACGGGTTCCGGCAACCGCGCCCTATGGGTAAAACTTACGAAGATGCTCAATGTTCCAGGAGTTGCTCATCGGAATGCCATCTTCGGTCTCAAGGCGGACAGCGCCAGGCCTAGTGACTCGTTTCACCCGATAAGGGCCTTCCCACTTCGGCGTCAACTTGTTGGAATTCTTAGCGGACTGAACGCGCCGAAGAACAAGGTCGCCTTCCTCGAAACTTCTGGCACTAACTTTGCGGCTATGGTAGCGACGCAAAGCTTGCTGGTAACGAGCAGCTCGTATAGCAGCCTGAAGACGGTTCTCCTCAAGGAGCAGCGCGTCATCTTGTCGCAGCTGCTCTTGCTCAAGCTCATCATAAGCGAGTACTCGAGGTGACCCGTATACGAGTTCCGTGGGGAGAACTGCCTCTGCTCCATAGACTAGAGCGAAAGATGTCTGGCCAGTGGCTCGATTTGGTGTCGTCCTGATCGACCAAAGAACCACCGGCAGCTCCTCGATCCAGTTTCTTCCGCACTTGTGCAGCCTGTCGAAAGTTCTGGTCTTGAGTCCTCGCAGCACTTTAGCGTTCGCCCTCTCTGCTTGACCGTTGCTTCTCGGATGAGCAACAGAAACAAAGCAGATCTTGGCGCCAAGATCTTGGACGTACTGCATGAAGGTGTGACTCGTGAACTGCGTGTAGTTGTCGGTGATGATCCTGTTAGGAATCCCAAAACGGCAAACAATTGACTGAAGAACTTGATCACGATTGTTGTCTGTCACCTTCCTCACTCGCTTCCACTTCCGCCACTTTGTGAACTTGTCGATTACAGCGTACAAGTACTCAAAGCCCCGACAGACTCGGGAAAGGGGCCGAGGATGTCGAGCCCCTGACGAAAATGGCCAGGATAAAGGGATCGCCTGGAGAGCTTGAGCTGGCTGGTGTATCTGCTTGGAATGGGCCGCACGCTTCACACTTGGTTACTTGTGCAGTTGCATCACGGAGGGCTGTCGGCGGAAGAAACCTTGCCGGAAAGCTTTGCCGGCAAGTGCTCTTGCGCCAATGTGGTGACCACATATGCCTCCATGTATCTCTGCTAACAGCTTCTATCCATCTTCCCGGTGAATACACTTCAATTTCACACCGTTGAGTCTTCTTACAGACAGCGTCTTTGTCGACAAACTGGTACATACTTGACTGCCGGGCTACTCTCTCCGCTTCTTCTTGCTCTTCGGGAAGTTCTCCTGTCTGAAGGAAATGGACAATCTGATGTGCCCATGTTGGAGCTTGTGGCTCGACAACAAGGACTAAAGGCACATCTGCTGCTGCGGGAACATCCGCTTCGACGGCAAGAGCCTGCGGCTCGGCCGGAGCTTGATGTTCCCCGGCAAGCTTGCCGGAGCAAAACTTGTCGGGAGCGTCTACTTCAATGAAACAAACCCTGGGGCTTGTCGGAGCAGACTGCTCCTCAGCACTCTCGGTGTTGATCTTGGGGACCTTCGTGGCGGCGGTTTCGGGTAGCTCTGCCGGAAAATAGTCGCCAGAAATCAACTTCCTCTTCTTGTTCTGTCTAGTTGATGGCGTTACAGTTGGTTGAGTCAGCTTGAGCACAAAAATCCCTGGTTCCACAGGTAACTTGAGTGCGGCGCACTTTGACAGGCCATCAGCAATATCATTCTGAGCTCTTGGAACATGTTCCATTTGTAGGCCGTCAAAGTGTTCTTCTAGCTTTCTCACTTCATCAACGTAGGCTTCCATCAACGGACTCTGATAATCTTTGTTCACTTGGCGGACGACAAGCTGCGAGTCACCCCTGACAATGAGCTTCTTGATCCCAAGGTCCACTGCTATCCTGAGTCCGGCAAGCAAGCCTTCATACTCTGCAGTATTGTTTGTTGCTTGCTCCTTGGGAAAGTGCATTTGAACTATGTACTAGAGGTGTTCTCCGGTGGGTGCGATAAGCAGCACGCCGGCACCGGCGCCTTGCAGCGAGAAGGCACCATCAAAGTACATCAGCCATTCCTTGCCTGCCTCCTTGACGGGGATACTCGTCTCTGGAATTTCTTCATCTTGCATCGGTGTCCATTCTGCTATAAACTCTGCCAATGTTCTGCTCTGGATAGTTGAAGTGCTTTCAAACTTGAGGCCAAAGCTTGACAGTTCCAGCGCCGACTCGACAATCCTGCCTGTTGCTTCTGGATTTTGCAGTATCCTCTTCAGCGGAAAGCGAGTGACAACTGTGATCTCATGTGCTTGGAAGTAATGGCGCAGCTTTCTCGAGGCCATGAGGAGGCCTAAAAGCAATTTCTGCACACCAGAGTACCTTGACCTAGCCCCCTGTAGAAGGGAACTGACAAAGGACACCGGGCGCTGCACCATCCTTTTCTGCATCTTCTCGCAATCCTGCACAGATTCATCTTTGTCGGGACCAGAGCTTGACGGTGAAGCCCCCTGCTTGTCGCTGGATGCATCTGCCTTGGTTGCTGGCTCATCGTCTGCCTCCCTCTCCGCTACTAGCGCAGCACTAACCACTTGATTGGTTGCCGCTATATATAGCAGCAACTTCTCTTGTGGCTTAGGTGCGACAATTATTGGAGCGGAGGACAGGTACCTCTTTAAGTCCTGCAGCGCAGCCTCCGCTTCGGGAGTCCATTTCATTGGACCTGCCTTTTTCAAAATCTTGAAAAATGGCAGGGCGCGCTCAGCAGACCTAGAGATAAACCTACTGAGAGCAGCCACGCAACCGGCAAGTCTTCGTACATCCTTGACGCGCTTTGGTACTTCAATCTACTCAATGGCCTTGATCTTGTCGGGATTGGCTTCAATTCCCCGCTGAGACACGAAGAACCCGAGAAGCTTGCCGGAAGGAACTCCAAACACGCACTTCTCGGGGTTGAGCTTGAGGTTGATCTTGCGCAGATTTGCAAAGGTCTCATCTAAATCTTGAACCAGAGTTGCCCTGTCGTTGCTTTTGACCACTATGTCATCCATGTAGGCTTCTACATTTCTGTGCATTTGCGGCTCAAAAGCGTCATGGACTACTCTTGCAAACGTTGAACCAGCATTCTTTAGCCCAAACGGCATCCGTACAAAACAGTATGTGCCACATGGGGTGATGAATGCGGTTTTCTCCTCATCCTCTTCTGCCATGAAGATCTGATGATATCCTGAAAATATGCATCAACAAATGAAAGCAAATCACATCCAGCCGTGGAGTCAACAATCTGGTCGATACGCGGCAAGGGAAATGGGTCTTTGGGACAAGCTTTATTAACATCTGTGAAGTCGATACAGAGTCTCCATTTCCCATTTGCCTTTCGTACAACTACCGGATTGGCCAACCACGTGGGATGGAGCACTCCTCTGACAAGGCCTGCTGCTTCCAACTTCTTGATTTCTTCTGCTATGAATTCTTGGCGCTCCACTGCCTGCTTCCTAACTTTCTGCTTGACGGACCGCGCATGAGGACAGACAGCTAGGTGGTGCTCAATTACTTTCCTGGGAACGCCGGGGATGTCAGACGGTTGCCATGCAAACACATCAACATTCGCCCGCAGGAAAGCAACGAGCGCGACTTCCTATTTAGGGTCGAGAGTGGCACTGATGGTGAAGGTACCACCAGCGCCGTCCTCCTTGGCGGGCACCCTCTTGGTCTTTGGTGGAGCTGCCATCGTCTTCTTGCACTTGCCGGTGGAGCTCGATGGTGCGTCCTCGACGGTAGCGCAGGGCTCCGAAGAGGTGCGCTTGCCGGAGTGGGCATCAGAGCTCTTGTCGGACTTGGTCTTCTTCTTCCCTCCGGGAGCTTCATCGGCAAGTGATTTGCTATCTGTCGCAGCTGCTGCCTCCCGGTAAATCTTGTCGGCGCAGATAAGAGCATCTTTCTTGTCGCCATGAACAGAAATGACACTTATCGGGCCTGGCATCTTGAGAAAGTTGTATGCATAATGAGAGGCTTCCATGAACTTGGCGAGTGCTGGACGGCCAAGTATCCCATTATAAGGCAATGGAAAGTCAGCAACGTCGAGCGTGACCCTCTCGATCCTGAAGTTTAGCTCGCTGCCAAATGTTACCGCAACGTGATCTTCCCCTTCGCTCGCTCCTTCTGGATTGATTCCTTGGAGCGTGCGGTCTCTTGAGCTTCATTGTCGAGGATTTGAAGCTTACGGAGCACCGCGGAGGAGATCAGGTTTAAGCCGGCCCGCCGTCAACTAGCATCTTGGTGACCTTGAGGTTGCGGATAGTTGGTGAGACCAACATCGGCAAGCACCCGACCGCAGATTATGCGATCAGGGTAGTCCTCAATATCAAAGATGATAGGCGTCTTGGACCACTTCGAGAGGCTGCGTGACTCTACGGATGGTTCTGCTGCATTAATCTCCGCATCCATTGCTTGAGTTGGCGGTGTGAGGTATGCGAGAAGCACCGCCGTCGTATGAAGGACCTCTGTAGCTTTCTGAAACTCCTGCTCATTGGTCTCGTCATCTTCCATATCTTCATCGTCATCGTCGTCTTCATCCTTGTCACGGCCGCGAGGAGGTCTGTCTCCTTGCCGCTGTTTGGCCTTGCCGCGGCGTCCTCCCCGGCCGGGTCGCTTCTTGCTAGCTCCCCCAGCACCTTCCTGGGCCTTCTCCTTGTCGCGCCGCTCGTACTCAGCCTTCTGCTGTTCAACAAGCTGCTCGACCTTCTTGCAGCTCTGGAGGTCATGGCCCTTGGTGCGGTGAATCTTGCAAGATCTTGTTTGTTGGAGCCGTCACTGCTTGTCGTGACCGCCCGCAGCTTGGCGGTCAGTGTCAGCGGTAACCTCCTTGCCGGAGCCACCAACCTTGGCCTTCTTGGCTCCACCTCCGTTGCCGGACTGCTCGACAACTAGTACCTCTTAGCCCTTCTTCTTTCTGTTGTTCCGCCGCCGGCTCTTTTTCGCTGGGGCGGTCTCCTCACTATCAGATCCTGCTTCTGCATTCTCTCCTGGGAGTCTTCTTCCTTCCTCAGCACGTGCGCACTTGTCGGCCAGGGCGTACAGCTCACTGACGTCCTTGACTTTGCACATCGCCATCTCCTCCCTCATCCTGCGGTTCCGCACGTTCTGATGAAACGCGTTGATCACCGCAGCAGGGTGGACATCTGGGATGTTGTGGTGCACACGGCTGAATCTCTGGATGAACTTGCGCAGGGACTCTCCTTCCTTCTGGGCGAGCAGATGAAGGTCGCTCTCCTGGCCATGGGGCTTGTGGCTGCCCGTGAAGGCGCCGACAAACTGATGGCATAGATCTGCCCAAGAAGATATGGAGCTGTCCGGCAAGTGCATGAGCCAAGATCTGACATTGGGCTTGAGTACCAGCGGGAAGTAGTTGGCGAGGATCTTGTCGTCTCGTCCCCCTGCAGCTTGCACCGTGATGGTGTAGATGCTGAGAAACTCCAACGGATGTGTCCTGCCATCGCACTTTCTCCGCACGTCGGCTTGAAATTGTTCTTGTCAGACCCTTTGGACTTGCCGCAGCTCACGAGTGAACGCAGGGCAACCTACGCGTCTGACAAGTCACCTGGTTCCCTGGCGCATGCATGCGTCGATAGAGGGCCCAGCGCGCTGGTCGGATTGACGCCGCGCTTCTCTTCGGCGCTCGATGCGAGTTCGAGCGTCTTCTTGTTGCCGTTCTTGAAGAACTTGGCGCTGATCACGGCGAGCTCGTGGATCCGATGAAGCGGTGGAGTCGCTATCGAGATGGATCCGACGAGTCGGCGATCTTAACCGCCGGGATGGAGAGTGCATGGTGGTTGCACCCCACAGGTCTCGTCGCCACCGGCTCGTGCCTTGTGGTCTGTCGCGGCAGCGATGTGCTTGGTTGCCGCGAGCGTCGCCATTGGCAAAGCCGATGAGACTCTGAATGGTGGCCCTCCATTAAATCGACCTTGTCGGCCGTTGGAGGGTAGTCTAGAAGCGATTGAGCTCGCCAAGGCTTCGCTGGAGCGGTGGGTGGCAATGGCGTGCGGTGCGAGGAGCGGGATATGCTCGGACTTCTAACTAAGTTAGAAGGAGGAGCATCCCGTCCAGGCGACCTTACCCCGCTCGTGCCAGCATGCTGGCGTGCACGCTGGTCTTGAGGGCTTCGAGATCCTCCAGCTTGGCCTTGATCCAACGAGCGTATGGTACTATGAATACCATGACGCTGTCGGTCCCGCGCCTCCTGAGATGGGCGCGGTACGTGTACGGACGCCGAAGTCTGCGCGGCCTTGTCCTTGGATTTGGCGCCGTCATGAGCGCCCTCGCCGACGCCCGTTCTTCCGCCAGCGTCTTCTCCACCACTCGTTTGCTCCGGTGGTGGCGGGATCGACGCGGACGGCTCTGCTACCGCCGAAGCCTTCTTCTTCGGTGGCATGTTGATGAAGATGATGAAGATGATGAAGATGTTGCTCGTGTGAACGCCGGATCAGGTTCACACAGCCTCGACGCCCCCTACCTGGCGCGCCAAAGATGTCGGGGAAGCTGATCGTGATCCATGAACACCTATGGGACCGGCGGACCGAGCCCCTTTTGGTTCGGTGGGGGGGCGGAGATTGCACGAAGAGCAGATCGAGGCGATGCACACGAGCAGTTTACCCAGCTTCAGAGCTCTCCGGAGAGATAATACTCCTACTGCTGCTTGTCGATTATCTTGTGTTCTTGCTAGGGAGCAATGAGAGCTACAAAACCTAGCTTGAGTGTCTCTAGTCTCGAATGAGTCGAACCAGCCGAACCCCTTCTCGTTGCGCATGGGCCTCCTTTTATAGGCTCAAGGGTCACCACAGTGGCAAGCGTGAACAAGGGCAAAATGGGAAAAATGAGTTGCGGTTGGTACAGCTACTTTGTACAGTGTATTCTACCTAACTCTGACGGCAAGGGACAAAAGCAATAAATGCCCGTCCATGTCGCCTAAACAGTGCAGAAAGGGACCGTCAGGGGCGCCACCGCTCGCCACGATGGTACTCCTGTCAGCGCCGCTTACCGCTGCTCTCCGCTGGCTGCACAGCCTCTTGACACGCATGCCTGAGATGGTCCCATGGCGACACGTTGGTGGGTGAGCTGGAGCGGAGATGAAGAGAGGTTGCCTACCGCGGCAAGCGCCTTGCCGCGGATGAATCCTTGTCGCGCCCGGAAGCTTGTCGCTCACCGAGCCTTCCCGGCAAGCTCCTCTTGTCGGGGTCTTGTCTTCTGCGTGCCTTGAGTGGCCTTCCCGGCAAGCTCCTCTTGCTGGGGCCTTGTCTTCTTGGCTTAAATACTTTGTTCTTGAATGGCTCCAAAGGAACCACGGAGGACCTTGGCGGTCACTAGGCAAACCCTGCAGGAGTGTCTGCTGATCGCCCGCTGCGAGTTCGGGATACTAGGGTACCCCTACTCTAGTACACCGACAGCAACCGTTTATTCTCTTGAAAAAAAAATTCTTGGACCATTTGCGACTTTTTCCATCTTCTTAAATTTATTGATTTTTGCGGCTCAATTTCTTTTCTTATGAGTGTTTCAAAATATATCCCCAGAGTGAACTATGTCTCGTCCTTGGACGCGCTCCATGCCAACTCCGACAGAGGAAAATTATGGCACACCCCCACACAACAATTTCACACAGGGGCAGACAAGTCAACAGGACAGTGAAACGGCACTCTCCCAAATGTGCCGTCTTTATGAACAAAGTCAGCAGCAACATCAGGAAATAATGAACCAAGTCATCAATATGGGGAATCACCGTGGACAGTGTCAGCAGCAATCAAACTTATCCGAGCTACAGAAGACACGTCCCCAAACATTTTCTCACACTGACAAACCTCTTGAAGCCGAGGACTGGCTTCGAGACATGGAAAGAAAATTAATCATTGCCCAGTGTTCAGATCTTGAGTAAGTGCTTTATGCTCCGCACTATCTCACTGGAGCAGCCGCATCGTGGTGGGAAAATTTCCTACACATGCACCCCGACGAAAATAATATAACATGGGAGGAATTTAAAGAAGGTTTTCATGGGGCACATATTCCTAAGAGTCTTATGAAGATCAAAAAGAGAGAATTTGATGACCTCAAGCAAAGGACAATGACAGTGTCAGAATACAACAATCGGTTTACTCTACTGTCTCGCTACGCCAATGAGGAGCGTATGTCGGAAAACAAAAAGATGGAGAAATTCCTAGACGGTCTGACACCCGCGCTTAAATGCCAATTGGTCGTACACACCTTTCCAGATTTTAAGACGCTGGTGGATAAGGCCATTACCTTGGAAAATGAGAGACGCAGCATAGAAGATTTCCGCAAGCGGAAGAGGGACCAGACTAATCACGCCCGCAACCACCGCAGCAAGAACAGATGTTCGAAAAACTGGACACCCAAACCCGACAAGCGTCTCACGCCCAATCAAGAATTTCCATGCAAGGGACAAGTTCACATACCGCCCAGGTGTTACCTGTTACGCTTAGGAGAAGAAGGGCACTATGCCAAGCGGTGCCCCAAGCCAAGAACTCGACCCCAAAGCCGAACAACGGAGGCAATAATTCGGCGCCAAAGCGCAACAATTTCAACCCAAATAACAACCACAGGAAGGGTCATCTGAACCACGTGACCAGAGAGGAAGCACAAAATGCCCCAGATATCGTACTCGGTACGTTTCCTGTCAACACAATACCTGCCATGGTTTTGTTTGATTCTGGAGCTTCTCACTCATTCGTTTTGAAAAGTTTTGCCTTGCAAAATTATTTTTCGATGCTTCCCTTGGAAAGATCTATGATCGTCAAGTCCCCTGGAATTAAGCAAGTTACCCAGAATTATTGCCAGGGTGTGATTATCGAGTTTGAAGGGTTGAAGTTTCACGCAAATCTTATCGTGTTGGAAAATAAAGGACTGGATGTCATCTTAGGGATGGATTGGTTAACCACCAACAAAGGTTTTATTGACTGCTTCAACAGGACCGTAATTCTCACCCACCACCACGGAAGACCATAAAGGTTTCAGCCAAGGAAAGAAAAATATCCCGGCAACCGAGATTGAACAAGGTGGATATTTCTGAATTGAGCAAGGTTCCAGTAGTGTGTGAATTTCCAGATGTATTTCCCGAAGAGCTACCAGGCATGCCACCAGATCGAGAGATAGAATTCAGCATTGAGCTAGCACCCGGAACCGCTCCCATATACAAGAAACCGTACAGAATGGCACCATCCGAATTGGTAGAACTGAAGAAGCAAATAAACGAATTATTGGAAAATGGGTATATACGAGCCAGCTCCTCACCTTGGGGTTCACCAATTTTGTTTGCCAAAAAGAAGGATGGAACACTGAGATTGTGCATAGACTATCGAGCGCTAAACATGGTCACAATCAAGAACCATATCCGATGCCACGAATAAATGATTTATTCGATCAACTCGCTCAGGCCAAGGTGTTCTCAAAGATTGACTTGAGGTCGGGATACCATCAACTGAAAGTGTGAACCGAAGATATTCCCAAGACAGCTTTCACCTCCAGATACGGATTGTATGAGTTCACCGTAATGCCATTTGGACTAACGAACGCCCCCGCATATTTTGTTCACCTCATGAACAAAGTATTCATGAAGTTTATGGACAAGTTTGTTGTGGTATTTATCGATGATATTCTCGTATACTCCAAAACACCAGAAGAGCACGCTGAACATCTCCGAATTGTACTAGGAGAACTCATGAAACATCAATTATACGCCAAATTCAGCAAGTGTGAATTTTGGCTAAGGCAAGTAGGTTTTCTGGGCCACGTACTGACCCAAGAAGGTATCGCCGTAGACCCGGAAAAAGTCAAGGCCATACTTGGCTGGAAGCCACCAGCCAGCGTGATGGATGTACGAAGTTTCTTGGGAATGGCAGGATACTACCGAAGATTTATTGAAGGATTCTCCACCATAGCAAAGCCAATGACGCAACTACTCAAGAAAGACAGGAAGTTTGAATGGGACGGAAGCTTATAGAAAAGTTTCCAAGAACGAAGAGGAAACTGACGACAGCACCAGTATTAATTGTGCCAGATATACACAAAAATTTTGAGCTATTTTGTGACACATCTCGAAAGGGCCTCGGGTGCGTATTAATGCAAGAAGGCAAGGTTGTCGCATATGTTTCTAGGCAGCTTCGCAAGCATGAGGAAAATTATCCTACCCATGACCTAGAATTAGCAGCAGTTATTCATGCACTCAAAGAATGGAGACACTTCTTGCTTGGAAATCGTTGTGAAATATACACGGACCACAAAAGCCTCAAGTACATTTTCACACAACCAGAACTCAATTTACGGCAGAGACGCTGGTTGGAATTAGTAAAGGATTATGATGTTGGAATCCACTACCACCCAGGCAAACAAAATGTTGTAGAAGATGCTCTGAGTCGGAACCCCAGTCCGGACAACGACAGCATGCCAAACTTGAGACCTGAATTCCAGCAGGAATTCGCAAAGCTCAATCTGATGGTGGTCACCGAAGGCAGTGTGTTGAACTTAGAGTTACAGCCTACCCTGATAGAGAAGGTTAAAGCGGCTCAACGTGGACACCCCAGCATTGAAGGCATAAAACAGAAGATGAATTTGGGCAAGGCCTCAGAATTTGTTATCGATGAGCAAGGAATATTGTGGTACGGAAATAGACTTTGTGTACCAAATATCCATGACCTTAAACAGCAAATCTTGGCTGAAGGACACACCGCTCCGTATTCAATCCATCCTGGAGGAACAAAAATGTACAAAGATCTTCAGGAAACATTTTGGTGGCATGGTATAAAAAGAGACATAGCCACGTTTATTGCATGTTGTGACTCTTGTCAACGCATCAAGGCCGAGCACCAGAAACCGGCCGGGCTATTGCAACCAAATAAGATACCCGAGTGGAAATGGGACGAGATTGGAATGGATTTTATTGTTGGACTACCTCGGTCATGACACGGACATGATGCCATTTGGGTCATCACTGATAGACTGACTAAGGTAGCACACTTCATTCCCGTGAAGACAACCCACACCACTCAGAAGCTTGCTAGGCTCTACCTTTCTCGTATCGTTTGCTTACATGGAGTCCCAAAGAAAATAATCTTGGACAGAGGCACTCAATTCGTCTCCCGATTTTGGGATCACTTACAACAAGCTCTGGGAACTCAGCTGGCATTCAGTACCGCATACCATCCCAGACGGATGGGCGGTGGCGAGTAAACCAGATTCTAGAAGATATGCTGAGAGCATGTGTCCTCACCTATGGGACCAGTTGGGAAGAGAGCTTACCATACGCAGAATTCGCATATAACAACAGTTATCAGTCCAGCCTGCAAATGGCACCATTTGAAGCTCTGTACGGGCGAAGATGTCGCACCCCGCTAAATTGGTCGGAAACCGGAGACAGCCATATCTTCGGCCCAGACCTGCTCAAAGAGGCTGAAGATAAGGTCAAGGTAATTAAGGACCGACTCAAGACAGCCCAAAGTCGACAGAAGAGTTATTACGATCAGAAGCATCGTGGAGTCAATTTTGAACCCGGTGAATTTGTGTACCTACGAGTATCCCCTATGAGAGGCCTGCATCGATTCAAGATTAAAGGGAAGCTAGCACCAAGATTCATCGGACCATTCTGCATAGTGTCACGAAGAGGCACGGTGGCCTACCAGCTAGACATACCCGAAGAATTATCTGACATCCACGACGTATTCCACGTCTCCCAATTGAGGAAGTGCGTAAGCAACCCAGAGAAACAAGTACCCCATAAAAACATTGACGTGCAGCCAGACCTTCGGGAGCATCCGATAAAAATCTTGGAAGAGTCTGAAAGGAGAACCCGACAGAAAACCATCAAGTTCTTCAACGTTCAGTGGAGCAACCACACCGAAAGTGAAGCCACTTGGGAAAGAGAGGATTTCCTTTGGACAGAGCACCCACAATTATTTGAGGATCAGTTGGAATCTCGGGGACGAGATTTTTCCTAAGGGGGTAGGTGTTGTGACACTCCAAAAATATTTTGTTGGTTTTCTTCAAAAAATTTGTTGGATTTGAAGAAGGTCTTCTAAACCCTTCCAAAAATCTCTCTCAAAAGATTTTTCCCTTTAGCAAATATTTTATTTTTGCATCTCCTTCAACTCTGGTGTTTGGTTTTTAAAGTTTTCTTCTGATTGCCCTCTTCTCAAAAATTTCAAGAAAAATCTTTGGAGTTTATTTTCTTTCAAAAAGAAACTCTAGGGGTTTTGCACCTTTTCCAATATTGAAATCCACTCATGATATTACCATGCACCACATGGTAAAATCTTCCCAAAAATCTCTCCTTCCACTTTGGACAATCCAAAAATTCTGTCTCAGCAAGTTCAACCCTTTTCTGAATTTTATTTCATTTATTTCTCCTCCCAAATCTTTTCTGTCCATTATTTTGAGCCTAGGAGATTTGCAAAACAAGTACCTAAATGCTTTTGAGCTTTGACCTCAAAGCAACTCCCCTGGATAGTCCTTGGTACCCACGACCTAGAACAATCAAGATCCACTCCTCTACTTTTCAAAAATTTCAAATTTCAGTCTCTGCAAGTTTGGACCATATTTGTCAAATTTTGTGAAATTCATATCTTCTCTGCTCCAAAAATTCCACAAAAATTCAGGCAGCCTCTAGATGCAATGAGAGGCCCCTCCACCAAAATTCAGCTCAAGCAGAGCCTCCCTCATACCAAAATCATTCTTTCAAACACCTGGCCTACACTGTTTCAATGCACTTTCAGAGATTCAGAGAAGTTCAGAGTTCAGTGTCGCTTCTCTTCGTTAGACTTCGGTCACGCGGCCACAATGCGCTCTGGCACGATGCACACGGCCTCTTCCCCCTGGCCAGCACCCCGCACGCACGCTTGGCCGATTCCTGGCGTCGGTGGCGACGAGCATCACCGGCATTGGAAGCTTCTGCGGTGGCCGCGCCACCCGGGGCGGCCAGAGAGGTCCCGAGCCCGCTCGCAACGCCACCCGGCGCCGCCCATCGCCCCCTGGCTCTCCGCGTGTCCCTGCCTTGCCAGCGCACGCCCGTCGACCGTCGCCGTGCACGGCAAGCACGAGCGTGCTCCCTGCCGCCAGCAGGCCCGCGCCGCCCGTTCCGTCGAGCACGCCCTAAGCAACCAAACCCGGCGCGTTTAGCACCTAAGCGGAACGGTGAACCCCACGACAGCGCTAAACCCTGAACCTCCCGATCAACGCCTGCGCCGCCGAAAACCGCGGAGAACCCGTTCTCGGCAACCGCCTCGGGCGGCTATATAGCACCCCGAGCGCGCCCTCGCCCCCGCACACCTCCGCCACCTCACTAGTTCTCGTCAAGCCCCTGGAAGGGCCTCCAGGGGCTCTTCTTCCTCGACTCCGGCCGCCCCGTTCCGCCTCGGCCTCCACCTCGATTCACTCCGGTGAGCACTCTCCGACAAGACCCACGACCACCCGAACCGCCGTCCGCCGGAGCAGGAGCCGCCGTCGACGTGGTGCTCGCCGGCGACCACCACCACCACCAACCGACGCGGAATGATGCCCTGAACACGGAGATACCGAAGGAGGTGACGGAACCGCGAACTTCGCCGAGCTAGACCCCGACTACTCCGAGCCGGGCAAGCAATGTTTAAACTTTTGATATGATGAGTGTTTGGGCATGTTTGCATTATTTTTGTATCATGGCACATTCATGAGCATTTCGATGATAGTTTATCTCGTAAGAGTTGAGGCAAGTGAGTTCGGAAAATCCATGAGTTGTTGGAAACATGTTGCATGGCCATGAGTTGGTAGGAGTATGGGTTAGATGGCAGTGTTGTAGCATGCCAGGCTTATGCTAGATCGTTGACCCCGTGTCAACACAGACCAGTCAGATTCCGGTCCGTCTCCCCTTTCGTACTACCACCTGTTTCCCGCAAGGGATACGGCTTAGTAAGTTGCAAACCACTTCCTGGTACACACCAAATCGAGAGGCCGGGATGAAGGTTCCATGGCCCTGGATTAAAGCCTTTCATCGGTCGGGGGCATGGGTGTTTCGGTTGGGACCGAGAGGGGGCACCCTTAGAGCGCTGCGATATAAATTTGATCCCATGCTATTCGAGATTGTGATCTCCCGTCTCAAAGTTTTTCTTAAACGCTGTCTAGGGTGATTCCCGCAGCGTGAGGTATGATGGGTGTGTACTAGCTAGCTGTGTTTCCTCCGAAATACCAGAAGCGGAACTAGTCCTTCGTGACTACGGAAATCCGTTGGCTGTGGACAATTTTTGGTACAAACTCTGCGGAGTCAAAATTCTTGAATTCATCTTATTCATGTCCGAGTATCGTGTTCACCTTATCTTGTCTAATGTCAGTCTCGGTGACAGAACTCCTTATAACCATATGAGTGTTATATGTTTATTTTCCCTGTGAGTGGACTAACCCGCTGATTGTCTTGTGAGGAATATTTTCCGTGAGCACCATTTCTTGTCAGTTATGAAAAAAGGATTATAAGTCCTTTCTGCGACGTCGCTCAGACGTCCGACTGCGGCATTGTTATTATTTACTTTTGTTATAAGCCCTTTCTGCGACGTCGCTCAGACGTCTGACTGCGGCATTGTTACTATTTATTTTTTTATAAGCCCTTTCTGCGATGTCGCTTAGACGTCCGACTGCGGCATTGTTACTATTTATTTTTGTTATAAGCCCTTTCTGCGATGTCGCTCAGACGTCCGACTGCGGCATTGTTATTATTTACTTTTGTTATAAGCCCTTTCTGCGATGTCGCTCAGACGTCCGACTGCGGCATTGTTATTATTTACTTTTTTATAAGCCCTTTCTATGATGTCGCTCCGACGTCCGACTGTGGCACGCATGTATTTTCTTTCAATATAAGCCCTTTATGAGGTGTCGCTTAGACGCCCGACTATGGCATGTTTTACTTATTTGTTCACCCTTCGTGGCGTCGCTTCAGACACCCGATCGGTTTTGAGTTTATCTTCTTTGGGTTTTCGAGCGGACTACCGCCGATTCCCTTTTTACTTACTTGTGTTACTGATTTGATAGCACATTGTTATAAATCAATCATGTCGCATTCATGCATTCATTTGTTATACCTTTTGTCCGAACTGTCTTGCGAGTACTTTCAAAGTACTCACCGGCTTGTTGATTTGGCGAGATCTTGTGGCGATCTCATGGATGAAGAGTTCGATAGCGAGTCCGGCGCCTAGAGGAATCCCAGCCAGTCTCGTGCGACCCCTGGATTAGTCATTGTGATATAACCGCTTCCGCTACCCAAATTAATTCATCGAGCCTCACCTCGACGCTCGATGAGCCGCCAGTGCAGTAGCCTTATTAACCACCCCACTGTGTTATTCCACCAACCACTCGTATCTCGAGTCAGTAGTATTTCCACCCCACACCATTGTGTCATATCTGCCATCATGTATAATTATTGGCGTGTTTGTAATAATTGGTTGGGCATCTTCAGCCCGGCCCTGTAATATTTTTTTATGCTACTGGCTGTTTGTATCAAAGTTTTGTCTACCGGTATGGAGGATTTTCCTCATATTGGACTTCGTAGGTCGGTTGTTCAATAAATATTTTTATTGAAAAACCGGTCGTGACACAAGTGTACCTTGCTCTATCAAAAAGAATTATGTGAAAACTGCTTTGTGTAATTTAGGAGCTGGTGTTAGTGTTATGCCTTTCTCTTTATATAAAAGACTTGACTTGAATAAACTCACACCTACTCAAATATCTTTGCAAATGGCTGATAAATCAACTGCCATACCTATCAGTATCTGTGAGGATGTGCCCGTTGTTGTTGCTAATGTTACTATTTTGACTGACTTTGTTATACTTGAGATGCCCGAGGACGACAAAATGTCGATTATCCTTGCTAGACCCTTCTTGGATACTGCAGGGGCTGTTATTGATTGCAATAAAAGCAAGGTCAATTTCATATTAATGGTAATGAGCATACGGTGCACTTTCTGAAGAAACAATTCCAAGTGAATGGTATTAATGTTATTGAAAAATCTCTGACAATCACTATTGGAAGTTTTCAAATACCTCTACCTACTGTCAAAAAGAAATATGAAATGCTTATTGTTGGGGAAATGCAAATCACCATTGAGGTAAATTAGTGATTTACGAAAGTTCTTCAGTTTCATGCTAATCGAAGTGGTTGTTAATAAGACCTGATCAACCTTATTAATGAATCATTATTGAACGGTATGAAGTTGATGAATTTAGTAAGCACTACCTTCTGTCCCTACTTATTATTCTCTTTTTTTATTAGTTAAATAAAATAAAATTCCATGTTTTGTCTGTTTTCTGAATTTTCTGTGTAATAAAAAAATGACCCAAAAATAAAACTTCTCAGAATGCCCTGAAAATTTTATATGATTTTTTCCTGAATATTTAAGAATTTTTGGTGCAAAAATAACCAGAGGGAGGTGCACCAGGTGGGCACAACCCACCTGGGCGCGCCAGAGCCCTCAGGCGCGCCCTGGTGGGTTGTGGTCCCCACGTAGGCCCCTCACTTATCTCTTTGTTCCACATTGTCACCTACCTCCAGAAAAAACCACTCTTCCTCTCTCTGTCTCTCGTGTTCTTGAGCTCAAACTCGCGGATTCCGATCTCTTTGCTCGAAGCTCCATTTCCAAAACTGTTTCGGGGGATTGTTGCTTGGAAAAATTGTACGCGGACATGATGAACCTATTTGGAAGGAGTTCCTCGAGGAGACGATCCTCGGGGGCATCTTATAGTGACAGTTCTGCTCGTCTGTCCTATGTTGAACCAACTGAAAGTTCCACGCGAGATGCCGCCATCAAAACATGCTTATGGCCTTGCGATGAATTTGAGCAATATGTTCACAATACCGATCTCGGTCCTTACCTCTCAGATAAGTGTGAACAACACCATCTTCTCACTGAATCATTTTTTAAAGGATTTAAATATTTTCCACGTGAGTCTAGGGTGTCTTTTATGCTTTATGATGAACCATATACTATTTCACTAGAGAACTTTGCTTATCATTACAAACTTCCATTTTGGGGTTCACTTGATGAGCCAGCAAAGTCTGAGTATAAGACCTTTTTGACTAGCCTTTGTTACGGTGAAAATAGAGGAGTGAGGCAAGGAAGAATAAAAAGTGTTCACTTTCTCGCAATCTAGTATTTTGTGTTATTTAACGGGAAATGCATAGTAGGCAAGCAAGATTGCAGCATACTTTGTTCGCCAGACTTGAGCCTCATTCACACCGCTCTCACTGGTGAAAGGCATTATAACCTTGGAGCAATTGTTGCACATAGACTTTAGCATAACGCCAAAAGTGGCTGGTTCTATGGTGGAATTTATGCCACACGTTTAGCACGAGGACTGGGGGTTTAACCATCCTATTCTACCCACTTGGTATTTAGATTTTGATGCCTTAAAAGATCATAAGATTCTAAAGGGAAGTGCTTATAACTTCACTTATAATTTGTTGTTTAACCAATCACATGTAGTGGACACATATTTTCCTGCTCCTGCTCTCTTTGACTGTAACAGCAGGGGAACATATTTTGTTCTTTAGAGTGAGGCCTGAGCTCACAACGTAGAAGTGGTGGCAGCCCGGCAGGTTATACGTCTCCAACGTATCTATAATTTTTTATTGTTCCATGCTATTATATATTCTGTTTTGGATGTTTAATGGGCTTATTTATACACTTTTATATTATTTTTGGGACTAACCTATTAACCGGAGGCCCAGGCCGAATTGCTGTTATTTTGCCTATTTCAGTGTTTCGTAGAAAAAGGATATCAAACGGAGTCCAAACGGAATGAAACCTTCGGGAGCATGATTTTTGGAACAAACATGATCCAGAGGACTTGGAGTGGACGTCAAGCAACCAACGAGGTGGCCACGGGGCAGGGGGGCGCGCCCACCCCACCAGGCGCGCCCTCCACCCTCGTGGGCCCCTTGTGGCTCCACTGGTCTACTTCTTCATCCTATATATACCTACGTACCCCCAAACCATCGAAGAACACCATGAAAACCTAATTCCACCGCCGAAACCTTATGTACCCGTGAGTTCCCATCTTGGAGCCTTTTCCGACGTCCTGTCGGAGGGGGTATTGATCACGGAGGGCTTCTACATAAACACCATAGCCTCTGCGATGATGTGTGAGTAGTTTACCTCAGACCGTCGGGTCCATAGTTATTAGCTAGATGGCTTCTTCTCTCTCTTTGGATCTCAATACAAAGTTCTCCTCGATTCTCTTGGAGATCTATTCGATGTAATCTTCTTTTGCGGTGTGTTTGTCGAGATCCGATGAATTGTGGGTTTATGATCCAGATTATCTATGAACAATATTTGAATCTTCTCTGAATTGTTTTATGTATGATTGGTTATCTTTGCAAGTCTCTTCGAATTATCAGTTTGGTTTGGCCTACTAGATTGATCTTTCTTGCAATGGAAGAAGTGCTTAGCTTTGGGTTCAATCTTGCAGTGCTCGATCCCAGTGACAGTAGGGGAAACGACATGTATTGTATTGTTGCCATCGAGGATAAAAAGATGGGGTTTATATCATATTGCATGAGTTTATCCCTCATCATGTCATCTTTCTTAAAGCATTACTCCGTTCTTATGAACTTAATACTCTAGATGCATGCTGGATAGCGGTCGATGTGTGGAGTAATAGTAGTAGATGCAGGCAGGAGTCGGTCTACTTGTCACGCACGTGATGCCTATATACATGATCATACCTAGATATTCTCATAACTATGCTCAATTCTATCAATTGCTCGACAGTAATTCGTTCACCCATTGTAATACTTATGCTCTTGAGAGAAGACACTAGTGAAACCTATGGCCCCCGTGTCTATTTTCCATCATGTTAATCTCCCGTTATTTCCATTACTTTTTACTTTGCTTTCTTTACTTTTACTCTTTTATCATAAAAATACCAAAAATATTATCTTATCATCTCTATCAGATCTCACTCTTGTAAGTGATCGTGAAGGGATTGACAAGCCCTTTATCGTGTTGGTTGCGAGGTTCTTGTTTGTTTGTATAGGCACAAGGGACTTGAGTGTGTCCTCCTACTGGATGATACCTTGGTTCTCAAAAACTGAGGGAAATACTTACACTACTTTACTGCATCACCCTTTCCTCTTTAAGGGAAAAGCAACGCAGTGCTCAAGAGGTAGCAAGAAGGATTTCTGGCGCTGTTGCCGGGGAGGTGTGTGCCAAGTCAAGTCAAGATTTGACTCCCAACAATAGGCCATTGGTGTCGTTGCTGAGTCTACACAAGTCAAGACGTACCAAGTACCCATCACAAACTCTTATCCCTCGCATTACATTATTTGCCATTTGCCTCTCGTTTTCCTCTCCCCCACTTCACCCTTGCCATTTTATTCGCCCTCTCTTTTCCGTTTGCCCTCTTTTTTGCTTGCTTCTTCTTTGCTCGTGTGTTGGATTGTTTGCTTGTCAAGATGGCTCAAGATAATACTAAATTGTGTGAGTTTGCCAATACCAACAACAATAATTTTCTTAGCACTCCGATTGCTCCTCTTACCGAAGCCGGATCTTGTGAAATTAATGCTGCTTTGTTGAATCTGGTCATGAAATATCAATTTGCTGGCCTTCCTAGTGAAGATGCCGCTACCCATCTAAACAGCTTTGTTGATTTGTGTGATATGCAATATAAGAAAGATGTGGATAATGATATTGTTAAATTGAAGCTATTTTCGTTTTCTCTTAGAGATCGTGCTAAAACCTAGTTTTCGTCTTTGCCTAAAAATAGTATTGATTCTTGGAATAAGTGCAAAGATGCTTTTATCTCTAAATATTTTCCTCCCGCTAAAATCATCTCTCTTAGAAACGATATTATGGATTCTAAGCAACTTGTTCATGAACATGTTGCACATGCTTGGGAGAGGATGAAATTAATGATACGTAATTGCCCTACTCATGGTTTGAACTTATGGATGATTATACAAAAAAATTATGCCGGATTGAATTTTGCTTCTACAAATCTTTTAGATTCGGCCGTGGGAGGCACTTTTATGGAAATCACTTTAGGAGAAGCTACTAAACTCCTAGATAATATTATGGTTAATTATTCTCCACACTGAAAGATCTACTAGTAAAAAAGTGCATGCGATAGAAGAAATTAATGTTTTGGGTCCAAAGATGGATGAATTTATGAAATTGTTTGCTAATAAGAGTGTCGCTTCTAATCCCAATGATATGCCTTTGTCTACTTTTATTGAGAATAATAATGAATCTATGGACGTGATCTTTGTTGGTAGGAACAATTTTGGTAACAACGCTTATAGAGGAAACTTTAATCCTAGGCTGTATCCTAATAATTCCTCTAATAATTATGGTAATTCCTACAACAATTCTTATGGAAATTTTAATAAGGTGCCCTCTGATTTTGAGACTAGTGCTAAAGAATTTATGATTTCGCAAAATAATTTCAATGCTTTGCTTGAAGAAAAATTGCCTAAGATTGATGAATTGGCTAGAAACATGGATAGAATTTCTCTTGATGTTGATTCTTTGAAACTTAGATCTATTCCACCTAAGCATGATATCAATGAGTCTCTCAAAGCCATGAGAATTTCCATTGATGAGTGCAAAGAAAGAACCGCTAGGATGCGTGCTAAGAAAGATTGCTTTATAAAAGCGTGTTCTTCGAATTTTTATGAGAATAAATGTGAAGATCTAAAAGTTATTGATGTGTCCCCTATTAAAACTTTGTTTTGCAATATGAATCTTGATAATGATGGGACTGGAGATGAGTCAACTTTAGTTAGAAGGCGTCCCAAGAATTCGGAATTTTTAGATCTTGATGCAAAAATTGGTAAAAGTGGGATTGAAGAGGTTAAAACTTTAGAAATCAATGAACCCACTATCTTGGATTTCAAGGAATTTAATTATGATAATTTCTCTTTGATAGATTGTATTTCCTTGTTAAATTCTCCGCATGCTTATAGCCAAAATAAAGCTTTTACTAAACATATCGTTGATGCTTTGATGCAATCTTATGAAGAAAAACTTGAGTTGGAAGTTTCTATCCCTAGAAAACTTTATGATGAATCGGAACCTACAATTAAAATTAAAATTAACAATCATGAATGCTATGCTTTGTGTGATTTGGGTGCTAGTGTTTCTACAATTCCAAAAACTTTGTGTGATTTGTTAGGTTTTCGTGAATTTGATGATTGCTCTTTAAACTTGCATCTTGCGGATTCCACTATCAAGAAACATATGGGAAGAATTAATGATGTTCTTACTGTTGCAAATAGGAATTATGTGCCCGTAAATTTCATTGTTCTTGATATAGATTGCAATCCTTCGTGTCCTATTATTCTTGGTAGACCTTTCCTTAGAACAATTGGTGCAATCATTGATATGAAGGAAGGGAATATTAGATTCCAATTTCTATTAAGGAAAGGCATGGAACACTTCCCTAGAAAGAAAACTAAATTACCATATGAATCTATTATGAGAGCCACCTATGGATTGCCTACCAAAGATTGCAATACCTAGATCTATCCTTGCTTTTATGCCTAGCTAGGGGTGTTAAACAATAGCACTTGTTGGGAGGCAAACCAATTTTATTTTAGTTTTTTTGCTTTTTGGTTCTGTTTAGGAATAAATCTATGATCTAGACTCTGGTTAGATTTGTTTTTGTGTTTTAATTAGTGTTCGTGCCAAGTTAAAACTATAGGATCTTCTTGGATAATAATTATTTGATTTTGCTGAAAATTCCAGAAACTTTCTGTTCACGAAAAAAATTGTTAAAAATCACCAGAACGTGATAAAATACTGATTCAAATTGCAGTAGATCAATAAACAAATTATCTAGGTCATCCTCTTTTGGTAGAATTTTTGGAGTTCCAGAAGTTTGCGTTAGTTACTGATTACTACAAATTGTTCGGTTTTTGACAGATTATGTTTTTCGTGTGTTGTTTTCTTATTTTGATAAACCATAGAGAAGTTGGAATACAGTAGGTTTAACACCAATATAAATAAATAATGAGTTCATTACCGTACCTTGAAGTGGTGTTTTGTTTTCTTTCGCTAACGGAGCTCACGCGATTTTCTGTCAAGTTTTGTGTTGTGAAGTTTTCAAGTTTTGGGTGAAGATTTGATGGATTATGGAATAAGGAGTGGCAAGAGCCTAAGATTGGGGATGCCCAAGGCACCCCAAGGTAAATCCAAGGACACCAAAAAGCCAAAGCTTGGGGATGCCCCGGAATGCATCCCCTCTTTCATCCTCATCCATCGGTAACTTTACTTGGAGCTATATTTTTATTCACCAGATGATATGTGTTTTGCTTGGAGCATCTTGTATGATTTGAGTCTTTGTTTGTTAGTTTTCCACAATCATCCTTGCTATACACAGTTTTTGAGAGAGACACACATCATTCGGAATTTGTTAGAATACTCTATGTGATTCACTTATATCTTTTGAGCTATATAGTTTTTGCTCTAGTGCTTCACTTATATCTTATAGAGCACGGCGGTGGTTGTATTTTATAGAAATTATTGATCTCTCATGCTTCACTTATATTATTTTGAGAGTCTTAAACAGCATGGTAATTTGCTTTAATAGTGAAATTAATCTTCCATATTGAGTTTATTGAATATCATGAGAAGTTAGATACTTGATAAGTGTTTTGAGATATGAAGGTGGTAATATTAGAGTGTGCTAGTTGAGTAATTGTGAAATTGAGAAATACTTGTGTTAAAGTTGACAAGTCCAGTAGCATGCACGTATGGTAAAAGTTGTGTAACAATTTTGACACATAGGTGTTCTTTTATCGCTTTCCTTATGAGTGGCGGTCGGGGACGAGCGATGGTCTTTTCCTATCAATCTATCCCTCTAGGGGCATGCGTAGTAGTACTTTGCTTCGAGGGATAATAAACTTTTTGTTGGGGAACGTAGTAATTTCAAAAAAAAATTCATACGCACACGCAAGATCATGGTGATGCATAGCAACGAGAGGGGAGAGTGTTGTCCACGTACCGTCGTAGACCGAAAGCGGAAGCGTTAGCACAACGCGGTTGATGTAGTCGTACGTCTTCATGATCCGACCGATCAAGTACCGAACGTACGGCACCTCCGAGTTCAGCACACGTTCATCCCGATGACGTCCCTCGAACTCCGACCCAGCCGAGTGTTGTGGGAGAGATTCTTCAGCACGACGGCGTGGTGACGATGTTGATGTTCTACCGACACAGGGCTTCGCTAAAGTATTAACGAGGTGGACTATGGTGGATGGGGGCACCGCAGACGGCTAAAAGATCAAACAAATCAATTGTTGTGTCTATGGGGAGCCCCCCTGCCACCGTATATAAAGGAGCAAGGGGGGTGCGGCCGGCCAAGGGAGAGGCGCGCCAGGAGTAGTCCTACTCCCACCGGGAGTAGGACTCCCCTCCCTTTTCCTAGTTGGAATAGGATTCGGGACGGGGAAAGAGGAGAGAGAGAGAAGGAAGGGGGGGGGCACCGCCCCCTATCCTTGTCCTATTCTGACTAGGGGGGAGGGGCACGCGGCCCAGCCCTGGCCGCCTCTCCTCTTCTCCGTAAAGGCCCACTTAGGCCCATTTACCTCTCGATGGGTTTCGGTAACCTCCCGGTACTCCGGTAAAATCCCGATTTCACCCAAAACACTTCGATATCCAAACATAGGCTTCCAATATATCAATCTTCATGTCTCAGCCATTTCGAGACTCCTCGTCATGTCCGTGATCACATCCGGGACTCCGAACAACCTTCAGTACATCAAAAAATATAAACTCATAATATAACTGTCATCGTAACGTTAAGCGTGCGGACCCTATGGGTTCGAGAACTATGTAGACATGACCGAGACACGTCTCCAGTCAATAACCAATAGCGGAACCTGGATGCTCATATTGGCTCCCACATATTCTATGAAGATCTTTATCGGTCAGACCGCATAACTACATACGTTGTTCCCTTTGTCATCGGTATGTTACTTGCCCGAGATTCGATCATCGGTATCTCAATACCAATTTCAATCTCGTTACCGGCAAGTCTCTTTACTCGTTCTGTAATACATCATCCCGCAACTAACTCATTAGTTGCAATGCTTGCAAGGCTTAAGTGATGTGCATTACCGAGAGGGCCCAGAGATACCTCTCCGACAATCGGAGTGACAAATCCTAATCTCGAAATACGCCAACCCAACATGTACCTTCGGAGACACTTGTAGAGCACCTTTATAATCACCCAGTTACGTTGTGACGTTTGGTAGCACACAAAGTGTTCCTCCAGTAAACGGGAGTTGCATAATCTCATAGTCATAGGAACATGTATAAGTCATGAAGAAAGCAATAGCAACATACTAAACGATAGGGTGCTAAGCTAACGGAATGGGTCATGTCAATCAAATTATTCTCCTAATGATGTGATCCCGTTAATCAAATGACAACCCATGTCTATGGCTAGGAAACATAACCATCTTTGATCAACGAGCTTGTCAAGTAGAGGCATACTAGTGACAATCTGTTGTCTATGTATTCACACATGTATTATGTTTCCGGTTAATACAATTGTAGCATGAATAATAAACATTTATCATGATATAAGGAAATAAATAATAACTTTATTATTGCCTCTAGGGCATATTTCCTTCAGTCTCCCACTTGCACTAGAGTCAATAATCTAGATTACACAGTAATGATTCTAACACCCATGGAGCCTTGGTGCTGATCATGTTTTGCTCGTGGAAGAGGCTTAGTCAACGGGTCTACAACATTCAGATCCGTATGTATCTTGAAAATTTCTATGTCTCCCACCGGGACTAGATCCCGGATGGAATTGAAGCGTCTCTTGATGTGCTTGGTTCTTTTGTGAAATATGGATTCCTTCGCCAAGGCAATTGCACCAGTATTGTCACAAAAGATTTTCATTGGACCCGATGCACTAGGTATGACACCTAGATCGGATATGAACTCCTTCATCAAGACTCCTTCATTTGCTACTTCCGAAGCAGCTATATACTCCGCTTCACACGTAGATCCCGCCATGACACTTTGTTTAGAACTGCACCAACTGACAGCTCCACTGTTCAATGTAAACACGTATCCGGTTTGCGAATTAGAATCGTCCGGATCAGTGTCAAAGCTTGCATCAACGTAACCATTTACGATGAGCTCTTTTTCACCTCCATAAACGAGAAACATATCCTTAGTCCTTTTCAGGTATTTCAGGATGTTCTTGACCGTTGTCCAGTGATCCACTCCTTGATTACTTTGGTACCTCCCTGCTAGACTTATAGCAAGGCACACATCAGGTCTGGTACACAGCCTATGGTTGAATCATAGGGAACATCTTTCATCTTCTCCCTATCTTCTGCAGTGGTCGGGCATTGAGTCTTACTCAACTTCACACCTTGTAACACAGGCAAGAACCCTTTATTTGCTTGATCCATTTTGAACTTCTTCAAAACTTTCTCAAGGTATGTACTTTGTGAAAGTCAAATTAAGCGTCTTGATCTATCTCTATAGATCTTGATGCCCAATATGTAAGCTGCTTCACCGAGGTCTTTCATTGAAAAAACTCTTATTCAAGTATCCCTTTATGCTATCTAGAAATTCTAGATCATTTCCAATCAGCAATATGTCATCCACATATAATATCAGAAATGCTACAGAGCTCCCACTCACTTTCTTGTAAATACAGGCTTCTCCAAAAGTCTGTACAAAACCAAATGCTTTGATCACACTATCAAAGCGTTTATTCCAACTCCAAGAGGCTTGCACCAGTCCATATATGGATCGCTGGAGCTTGCACACTTTGTTAGCTCCCTTTGGATCGACAAAACCTTCTGGTTGCATCATATACAACTCTTCTTCCAGAAATCCATTTAGGAATGCAGTTTTGACATCCATTTGCCAAATTTCATAATCATAAAATGCGGCAATTTCTAACATGATTCGGACAGACTTAAGCATCGCTACGGGTGAGAAGGTCTCTCATAGTCAATCCCTTGAACTTGTCGAAAACCTTTCGCAACAAGTCGAGCTTTGTAGATAGTAATATTATCGTCAGCGTCAGTCTTCTTCTTGAATATCCATTTATTCTCAATTTCTTGCCGATCATCGGGCAAGTCAACCAAAGTCCACACTTTGTTCTCATACATGGATCCCATCTCAGATTTCATGGCTTCAAGCCATTTTGCGGAATTTGGGCTCACCATCGCTTCTTCATAGTTCGTAGGTTCATCATGATCTAGTAGCATGACTTCCAGAACAGGATTACCGTACCACTCTGGTGTCGATCTTACTCTGGTTGATCTACGAGGTTCAGTAACAACTTAATCTGAAATTTCATGATCATCATCATTAACTTCCTCACTAATTGGTGTTGGTGTCACAGAAACCGGTTTCTGTGATGAACTACTTTCCAATAAGGGAGCAAGTATAGTTACCTCATCAAGTTCTACTTTCCTCCCACTCACTTCTTTCGAGAGAAACTCCTTCTCTAGAAAGGATCCATTTTTAGCAACAATGTCTTACCTTCGGATCTGTGATAGAAGGTGTACCCAACAGTCTCCTTTGGGTATCCTATGAAGACACATTTCTCCGATTTGGGTTTGAGCTTATCAGGTTGAAGCTTTTTTCACATAAGCATCGCAGCCCCAAACTTTAAGAAACGACAACTTTGGTTTCTTGCCAAACCACAGTTCATAAGGCGTCGTCTCAATGGATTTTGATGGTGCCCTATTTAATGTGAATGCGGCCGTCTCTAAAGCATAACCCCAAAATGATAGCGGTAAATTAGTATGAGACATCATAGATCGCACCATATCCAGTAAAGTACGATTACGACATTCGGACACACCATTACGCTGTGGTGTTCCGGGTGGCGTGAGTTGCGAAACATTCCGCATTGTTTCAAATGTAGACCAAACTCGTAACTCAAATATTCTCCTCCACGATCAGATGGTAGAAACTTTATTTTCTTGTTACGATGATTTTCAACTTCACTCTGAAATTCTTTGAACTTTTCAAATGTTTCAGACTTATGCTTCATCAAGTAGATATACCCATTTCTGCTTAAATCATCTATGAAGGTGAGAAAATAACGATATCCGCCACGAGCCTCAACATTCATTGGACCACATACATCTGTATGTATGATTTCCAATAAATATGTTGCTCTCTCCATAGTACTGGAGAACGGTTTTTTAGTCATCTTACCCATGAGGCACGGTTCACAAGTACCAAGTGATTCATAATCAAGTGGTTCCAAAAGTCCATCAGTATGGAGTTTCTTCATGCGCTTTACACCGATATGACCTAAACGGCAGTGCCACAAATAAGTTGCACTATCAATATCAACTCTGCATCTTTTGGCTTCAACATTATGAATATGTGTATCACTACTATCGAGATTCATCAAAAATAGACCATTCTTTAAGGGTGCGTGACCATAAAAGATGTTACTCATATAAATAGAACAACCATTATTCTCTGATTTAAATGAATAACCGTCTCGCATCAAACAAGATCCAGATATAATGTTCATGCTCAACGCTGGCACCAAATAACAATTATTTAGGTCTAAGACTAATCCCGAAGGTAGATGTAGAGGTAGCGTGCCGACCGCGATCACATCGACTTTGGAACCATTTCCCACGCACATCTTCACCTCGTCCTTAGCCAATCTCCGCTTAATCTGTAGCCCCTGTTTCAAGTTGCAAATATTAGCAACAGAACCAGTATCAAATACCCAGCTGCTATTGCGAGCATTAGTAAGGTACACATCAATAACATGTATATCACATATACCTTTGTTCACCTTGCCATCCTTCTTATCCGCCAAATACTTGGGGCAGTTCTGCTTCCAGTGACCAGTCTGCTTGCAGTAGAAGCACTCAGTTTCAGGCTTAGGTCCAGACTTAGGTTTCTTCTCCTGAGCAGCAACTTGCTTGCTGTTCTTCTTGAAGTTCCCCTTCGTCTTCCCTTTGCCCTTTTTCTTGAAACTAGTGGTCTTGTTGACCATCAACACTGATGCTCCTTCTTGATTTCTACCTCCGCAGCCTTTAGCATTGCGAAGAGCTCGGGAATCGTCTTATCCATCCCTTGCATGTTATACTTCATCATGAAGCTCTTGTAGCTTGGTGGCTGTGATTTGAGAATTCTGTCAATGACGCTATCATCCGAAAGATTAACTCCCAGTTGAATCAAGTGATTATTATACCCAGACATCTTGAGTATATGCTCACTGACAGAACTATTCTTCTCCATCTTGCAGCTATAGAACTTATTGGAGACTTCATATCTCTCAATCCGGGCATTTGCTTGAAATATTAACTTCAACTCCTGGAACATCTCATATGCTCCATGGCGTTCAAAACGTCGTTGAAGTCCCGGTTCTAAGCCGTAAAGCATGGCACACTGAACTATTGAGTAGTCATCCGCTTTGCTCTGCCAGACGTTCATAACATCTGGTGTTGCTCCTGCAGCAGGCCTAGCACCCAGCGGTGCTTCCAGGACGTAATTTTTCTGTGCAGCAATGAGGATAATCCTCAAGTTACATACCCAGTCCATGTAATTGCTACCATCATCTTTCAACTTTGCTTTCTCAAGGAACGCATTAAAATTCAATGGAACAAGAGCACGGGCCATCTATCTACAATCAAACATAGACAAGCAAGATACTATCAGGTACTAAGTTCATGATAAATTTAAGTTCAATTAATCATATTACTTAAGAACTCCCACTTAGAAAGACATCCCTCTAATCCTCTAAGTGATCACGTGATCCAGATCAACTAAACCATAACCGATCATCACGTGAAATGGAGTAGCTTCCAATGGTGAACATCACTATGTTGATCATATCTACTATATGATTCACGCTCGACCTTTCGGTCTCAGTGTTTCGAGGCCATATCCGCATATGCTAGGCTCGTCAAGTTTGACCTGAGTATTCTGTGTGTGCAAAACTAGCTTGCACCCGTTGTAGATGGACGTAGAGCTTATCACACCCGATCATCATGTGGTGTCTGGGCACGATGAACTTTGGCAACGGTGCATACTCAGGGAGAACACTTTGTTTATCTTGAAATTTAGTGAGAGATAATCTTATAATGCTACCGTCAACCAAAGCAAGATAAGATACATAAAAGATAAACATCACATGCAATCAATATAAGTGATATGATATGGCCATCATCATCTTGTGCTTGTGATCTCCATCTTCGAAGCACCTCCATGATCACCATCGTCCCCGGCGCGACACCTTGATCTCCATCGTAGCATCGTTGTCGTCTCGCCAATCTTATGCTTCTACAACTATCTCTACCGCTTAGTGATAAAGTAAAGCATTACAGGGCGATTGCATTGCATACAATAAAGCGACAACCATATGGCTCCTGCCAGTTGCCGATAACTCGGTTACAAAACGTGATCATCTCATACAATAAAATATAGCATCATGTCTTGACCATATCACATCACAACATGCCCTGCAAAAACAAGTTAGATGTCCTCTACTTTGTTGTTGCAAATTTTACGTGGCTGCTACGGGCTTAGCAAGACCGTTCTTACCTACGCATCAAAACCACAACTATAGTTTGTCAAGTTGGTGTTGTTTTAAACTTCGCAAGAACCGGGCGTAGTCACACTCGGTTCAACTAAAGTTGGAGAAACTGACACCCGCTAGCCACCTCTGTGCAAAGCACATCGGGAGAACCGGTCTCGCGTAAGCGTATGCGTAATGTCGGTCCGGGCTGCTTCGTCCAACAATACCGCCAAAATAAAGTATGACATGCCGTTAAGTAGTATGACTTATATCGCCCACAACTCACTTGTGTTCTACTCGTGCATATGACATCTAAGCATTAAACCAGGCTCGGATGCCACTGTTGGGGAACGTAGTAATTTCAAAAAAATTCCTACGCACACGCAAGATCATGGTGATGCATAGCAACGAGAGGGAGAGTGTTTTCCACGTACCCTCGTAGACCGAAAGCGGAAGCGTTAGCACAACGTGGTTGATGTAGTCGTACGTCTTCACGATCCGACCGATCAAGTACCAAACGTACGGCACCTCCGAGTTCAGCACACGTTCAGCCCGATGACGTCCCTTGAACTCCGATCCAGCCGAGTGTTGAGGGAGAGTTTCGTCAGCACGACGGCGTGGTGACGATGTTGATGTTCTACCGACGTAGGTCTTCGCCTAAGCACCGCTACAGTATTATCAAGGTGGACTATGGTGGAGGGGGCACCGCACACAGCTAAAAGATCAAATAGATCAATTGTTGTGTCTATGGGGTGCCCCCCTGCCCCCGTATATAAAGGAGCAAGGGGGGGTGCGGCCGGCCATGGAAAAGGCACGCCAGGAGGAGTCCTACTCGCAGCGGGAGTAGGACTCCCCTCCCTTTTCCTACTTGGAATAGGATTCGGGAGGGGGAAAGAGGAGAGAGAGAAGGAAGGGGGGTGCCGCCCCCCTCACCTTGTCCTATTCGGACTAGGGGGGAGGGGCGCACGGCCCAGCCCTGGCCGCCTCTCCTCTTCTCCGTAAAGGCCCACTAAGGCTCATTTACCTCCCGGGGGGTTCCAGTAACCTCCCGGTACTCCGGTAAAATCCCGATTTCACCAAGAACACTTCTGATATCCAAACATAGGCTTCCAATATATCAATCTTCATGTCTCGACCATTTCGAGACTCCTCATCATGTCCGTGATCACATCCGGGACTCCGAACAACCTTCGGTACATCAAAACATATAAACTCATAATATAAATGTCATCGTAACGTTAAGCGTGCAGACCCTACGGGTTCGAGAACTATGTAGACATGACCGAGACACGTCTCCGGTCAATAATCAATAGCGGAACCTGGATGCTCATATTGGCTCCCACATATTCTACGAAGATCTTTGTCGGTCAGACCGCATAACAACATATGTTTTTCCCTTTGTCATCGGTATGTTACTTGCCCGAGATTCGATCGTCGGTATCTCAATACCTAGTTCAATCTCGTTACTGGCAAGTCTCTTTACTCGTTCCGTAATACATCATCCCGCAACTAACTCATTAGTTGCAATGCTTGCAAGTCTTAAGTGATGTGCATTACCGAGAGGGCCCAGAGATACCTCTGCGACAATCGGAGTGACAAATCCTAATCTCGAAATACGCGAACCCAACATGTACCTTCGGAGACACCTGTAGAGCACCTTTATAATCACCCAGTTATGTTGTGGCGTTTGGTAGCACACAAAGTGTTCCTCCGGTAAACGGGAGTTGCATAATCTCATAGTCATAGGAACATGTATAAGTCATGAAGAAAGCAATATCAACATACTAAACGATCGGGTGCTAAGCTAATGGAATGGGTCATGTCAATCACATCATTCTCCTAATGATATGATCCCGTTAATCAAATGACAACCCATGTCTATGGCTAGGAAACATAACCATATTTGATCAAAGAGCTATTCAAGTAGAGGCATACTAGTGACAATCTGTTTGTCTATGTATTCACACATGTATTATGTTTCCGATTAATACAATTCTAGCATGAATAATAAACATTTATCACGACATAAGGAAATAAATAATAACTTTATTATTGCCTCTAGGGCATATTTCCTTCACTTTTGCAATAAGTATATGAGTTCTTTATGACTAATGTGAGTCCATGGATTATACGCACTCTCAACCTTCCACAATTTTCTAGCCTCTACGGTACCGTGCATTGCCCTTTCTCACCTTGAGAGTTGGTGCAAACTTCGCTGGTGCATCCAAACCCTGTGATATGATATGCTCTATCGCACGTAAGCCTCCTTTTATCTTCCTCAAAAGAGCCACCATACCTACCTATCATGGCATTTCCATAGCCATTCTGAGATATATTGCATGCAACTTTCCACCGTTCCGTTTATTATGACATGCTTCATCATTGTCATATTGATTTGCATGATCATGTAGTTGACATCGTATTTTGTGGCAAAGCCACCATTCATAATTTTTTTCATACATGTCACTCTTGATTCATCGCATATCTCGGTACACCGCTGGAGGCATTCACATAGAGTCATATTTTGTTCTAAGTATTGAGTTGTAACTGTTGAGTTGTAAATAATAAATGTGTGATGATCATCATTATTAGAGCATTGTCCCATGTGAGGAAAGGATGATGGAGACTATGATTCCCCCACAAGTCGGGATGAGATTCCGGACTAAATAAAAAAAAGGCAGTGAAGGCCAAAGAAAAAAAAAGAGAAGGCCCCAAAAAAAGAAAAAAAGGAAAAAATGAGAGAAAAAGAGAGAAGGGACAATGCTACTATCATTTTTCCACACTTGTGCTTCAAAGTAGCACCGTGATCTTCATGATAGAGAGTCTCCTATGTTGTCACTTTCATATACTAGTGGGAATTTTTCATTATAGAACTTGGCTTGTATATTCTAATGATGGGCTTCCTCAAAATGCCCTAGGTCTTCGTGAGCAAGCAAGTTGGATGCACACCCACTTAGTTTCTTTTGTTGAGCTTTCATATATTTATAGCTCTAGTGCATCTGTTGCATGGCAATCCCTACTCCTCTCATTGACATCAATCGACGGGCATCTCCATAGCCTATTTGTCGGTGTACTAGAGTAGGGGTACCCTAGTATCCCGAACTCGTGCACGGGCAGTTGCAGCACCCCGCGGCAAGGCTTTCCTGGTGACCGCCAAGATCCTCCGCGGCTCCTTTGGAGCCATTCAATAGCATAGTATTCAAGACCCCGGCAAGAGGAGCTTGCCAGGAAGGCCACTCAGGGCACGAAGGAAACAAGACCCCGGCAAGAGGAGCTTGCCGGGAAGGCCTGGTGAGCGACAAGCTCCCAAGCGCGACAAGAATTCAGCCACGGCAAGGCGCTTGCCGCGGCAAGCAACTCTCTTCATCCCCGCTCCAGCTCATCCGCCAACGTGTCGCCGTGGGGCTACTCCAGGCACGCGTGTCAAAGGGCTGTGCAGCCAGCGGGGAGCAGCGATAAGCGGCACTGACAAGCTTACCATCGTGGCAAACGGTGGTGCACTTGACGGTCCCTGTTGCACTATTTAGGCGACAGGGACGGGCATTTATTAATCTTGTCCCTTGCCGTCAGAGTTAGGTATAGAGCACTGTACACTGTACAAAGCGGTGTACCAACCACTGTTTTTCCTATTTTACCCTTGTCTACTTGCCACATGTGGTGACCCCTTGAGCCTATAAAAGGAGGCCCATGTGCAACGTAGAAAGGGTTGGGCTCCATTCGGTTCATTCGACACATACGAGACTAGAGACACTCAGGCTAGGTTTTGTAGCTCTCATTGCTCCCTAGCAAGAACACAATACAATCAACCAAGCAGCAGTAGGAGTATTATCTCTCCGGAGAGCTCCGAAGCTGGGTAAATCCGCTCGTGAGCATCGCTTCGATCCACTCTTTGAGCAATCTCCGCCCCCCTCCGAACCACAAGGGACCCGGTCCCATAGGTGTTCGTGGGACACAATCAGCTTCCCCGACATCTTTGGCGCGCCAGGTAGGGGGCGTCGAGGCTGTGTGAACCCGATCCAGTGGTCACACGAGCAACTTCATCATCACCTTCATCAACATGGCGCCGAAGAAGAAGGCTTCGGTGGCAGCAGAGCCGTCCGCGTCAAACCCACCACCACCGGAGCTAACGAGTGGTGGGGAAGACGCTGGTGGAGGAACGGGCGTCGTCGAGAGAGCCCCCGACGCCGCCAGGTCCAAGGACAAGGCGGCGCAAGCTTCGGCGTCCGAATCCGCACCGCGTCCATCTCAGGAGGCGCGGGACCGACAGCGTCATGGTGCTCGCAGCGCCATACGCTCATTGGATCAAGGCCAAGCTGGAGGATCCCGAGGCCCTCGAGACCCGCATGCACGCCAGCATGCTGGTACGAGCGGAGTACGATCGCTTGGACGGGATGCTGCTCCTCCTAACTTGGTTAGAAGTCCGAGCACATCCCGTTCCTCGCTCCGTACGCCATTGCCACCCACCACTCCAGCAGAAGCCTTGGCGAGAGCTCAATTGCTTCTAGATTACCCTCCAACGGCCGACAAGGTCGACGAATGGAGGGCCACCATCCAGAGTCTCATCGGCTTTGCCAATGGCGACGTCCCGCGGCAACCAAGCACGTCGCAGCCGCGGCACGGCGACAAGGCACGAGCCGGTGGCGACGAGACCTGCGGGGGTGCCACCACCATGCACTCCCCTTCCCGAAGGCCAAGATCACCAGCTCCTCGGATCCACCTCGACAGCGACTCCACTGCGTCGTCGGATCCACGAGCTCGCCGTGATCAGCGCCAAGTTCTTAAGGAACGGCAACAAGAAGACGCTCGAACCCGCATTGAGCGCCGAAGAGAAGCGCGGCGTCAATCTGACCAGCGCACCGGGCCCGCTGTTGACATGCATGCGCCAGGGGAACTAGGCGACTTGCCATACGCGGTAGGTTGCCCTGCGTTCACCCGTGAGCTGCGGCAAGTACAGTGGCCCGACAAGAAAAACTTCAAACCAGATGTGCCAGAGAAGTATGATGGCAGGACGCACCCCTCGGAGTTCCTCAGCATCTACACCATTGCAGTGTAGGCTGCGGGGGGACGAGACGACAAGATCCTCGCCAACTACTTCCCGCTGGTGCTCAAGCCAAATGTCAGGTCTTGGCTCATGCACTTGCCGGACAGTTCCATATCTTCTTGGGCAGATCTGTGCCATCAGTTTGTCGGTGCCTTCACAGGCGGCCACAAACCTCATGGCCAAGAGAGTGACCTTCACCTGCTAGCCCAGAAGGAAGGAGAGTCCCTGCGCAAGTTTATCCAGAGATTCAGTCGTGTGCACTACAACATCCCAGACGTCCACCCTGCCGCGGTGATCAGCGTGTTTCATCAGAACGTGCGGAACCGCAGGATGAGGGAGGAGATGGCGATGTGCAATGTAAAGGACGTCAGTGAGCTCTACGCTCTGGCCGACAAGTGTGCACGGGCTGAAGAGGGAAGAAGTCTCCCAGGAGAGAACGTTGGAGCAGGATCTGACAGTGAGGATACCGTCCCGGCAAAGAAGAGCCGGCGGCGGAACAACAGAAAGAAGAAGAGCAAAGAGGTACTAGTTGTCGAGCAGTCCGGCAACGGAGGTGGCGCCAACAAGGCAAAAGTTGGTGGCTCCGGCAAGGAGGTTGCCACTGACACCGATCGCCAAGCTGTGGCGGCCGCCGACAAGCAGGACAGCTCCAACAAGCAGTACTGCAAGATTCACCGCACCAAGGGCCATGACCTCCAGAGCTGCAAGAAAGTCGAGCAGCTTGTTGAACTGCAGAAGGCTGAGTACGAGCGGCGAGACAAGGAGAAAGCCCAAGAAGGTGCTGGTGCAGCTAGCAAGAAGAGACCCGGCCGGGGAGGACGCCGCGGCAAGGCCAATCAGCGGCAAGGAGATAGACCTCCCCGCGGCCACGACAAGGATGAAGACGAAGATGATGATGAAGATTTGGAAGACGATGAAGCTGATGAGCAGGAGTTTCAGAAGGCGACAGAGGTTCTCTGCGTTGACGGTGGTGCTTCTCTGCATACCTCGCACCATCAACTTAAGCAATGGATGCGGGAGGTTAATGCAGCAGAACCATCCATAGAGTCACGTAGGCCTCTGAAGTGGTCCAGCACGCCTATCATCTTCGATATCGAGGACCACCCTGATCGCGTAACTGCGGTCGGGTGTTTGCCGATGTTGGTCTCACCAACTATTCGCAACCTCAAGGTCACCAAGATGTTAGTTGACGGCGGGGCCGGCCTAAATCTGATTTCCTCCGCAGTGCTCCAGAAGCTTCAAATCCCTGACAGCGAGCTCGAAGAGACTAGAACTTTCCAAGGAATCAACCCAGGAAGGAGCAAGCCCAAGGGGAAGATCACACTGCCGGTAACATTTGGCAGCGAACTGAATTTCAGGACTGAGAGGGTCACATTTGACGTTGCTGATTTCCCATTGCCCTACAATGGAATACTTGGTCGTCCAGCACTCCCCAAGTTCATGGCAGCCTCTCATTACGCCTACAACTTACTCAAGATGCCCGGCCCGATAAGCGTCATTTCTGTCCATGGCGACAAGAAGGATGCGCTTATTTGCACCGACAAGATTTACCGGGATGCAGCAGCTGCGACAGATAGCCAATCACTTGCCGCTGAAGCTCCCGGGGGGAAGAAGAAGACCAAGTCCGGCAAGAGCTCTAATGCCCACTCCGGCAAGCGCACATCTTCGGAGTGCTGCGCTACCATCGAGGACGCACCATCGAGCTCCACCGGCAAGTGCAAGAAGATGATGGCAGCTCCGCTGAAGACCAAGAAGGTGTCCGCCAAGGAGGACGGCACTGGTGGTACCTTCACCATCAGTGCCACGCTTGACCCTAAATAGGAAAGCGAGCTCGTTGCTTTCCTGCGGGCGAATGTCGATGTGTTTGCATGGCAACCATCTGACATCCCCGGTGTTCCCAGGAGAGTAATTGAGCACCACCTAGCTGTCTGTCCTCACGTGCGGCCCGTCAAGCAAAAAGTCAGGAAGCAGGCAGTGGAGCGCCAAGAGTTCATAGCAGAAGAGATCAAGAAGTTGGAAGCAGCAGGCCTTGTTAGAGGAGTGCTCCATCCCACGTGGTTGGCCAACCCGGTAGTTGTACGCAAGGCAAATGGGAAATGGAGACTTTGTATTGACTTCACGGATGTTAATAAAGCTTGTCCCAAAGACCCATTTCCCTTGCCGCAGATAGATCAGATTGTTGACTCCATACTGGATGTGATTTGCTTTCATTTCTTGATGCATATTCAGGATATCATCAGATATTCATGGCAAAAGAAGATGAAGAGAAAACCGCATTCATTACACCATGTGGCACATACTGTTTCATACGGATGCCTTTTGGTTTGAAGAAGGCTGGTTCAACGTTTGCAAGAGTAGTCCACGACGCTTTTGAGCCCCAAATGCACAGAAATGTAGAAGCCTACATGGATGACATAGTGGTCAAGAGCAAGGACAGAGCAACTCTAGTTCAAGCCTACATGGATGACATGGTGTGCAGAAGCTGCTTTTCGGCCTCCTCATGGCCTCGAGAAAGCTGCGCCATTACTTCCAAGCACACGAGATAATAGTTGTCACTCGCTTTCCCCTGAAGAGGATATTGCAAAATCCAGAGGCAACAGGCAGGATTGTCGAGTGGGCACTGGAACTGTCAAGCTTTGGCCTCAAGTTTGAAAGCACTTCAACCATCCAAAGCAGAGCACTGGCAGAGTTTATAGCAGAGTGGACGCCGACGCAAGATGAAGAAATTCCAGAGATGAGCATTCCCGTCAAGGAAGCAAATAAAGAGTGGCTCATGTATTTTGATGGTGCCTTCTCGCTGCAAGGCGCCGGTGCCGGCGTGCTGCTTATCGCACCCACCGGAGAACACCTCAAGTACATAGTCTAGATGCACTTTCCCAAGGAGCAAGCAACAAACAATACTGCAGAGTATGAAGGTTTGCTTGCCGGTCTCAGGATTGCAGTGGACCTTGGGATCAGGAAGCTTATCGTCAGGGGAGACTCGCAGCTTGTCGTCCGCCAAGTAAACAAAGATTATCAGAGTCCGTTGATGGAAGCCTATGTTGATGAAGTGAGAAAGCTAGAAGAACACTTTGAAGGCCTGCAAATGGAACATGTTCCAAGAGCTCAGAATGACATTGCTGATGGCCTGTCAAAGTGTGCTGCACTCAAGTTACACGTGGAACCAGGAATTTTGTGCTCAAGCTGACTCAACCAAGCTGTAACACCATCAACTCTGGACAGAACAAAAGAGGAAGTTGGTTTCGGTGACTACTTTCCGCAGAGCTCCACAAGCCGCCGCCAAGAAGGTCCACAAGATCAACGCAGATATCGCCGAGGAGCAGTCTGCCCCGACAAGCCCTAGGGTCTGTTTCATTGAAGCGGACGCCCCGACAAGTTTTGCTCGCAAGCTTGCCGGGATCATCAAGCTCGGTGAGCCACGTGTTCTTGCCGTAGAAGCTGATGTTCCTTGCAGCGCAAATGTGCCTTTAGTCCTTGTTGTCGAGCCGCAAGCTCCAACATGGGCACAGCAGATCGTCCATTTCCTTCAGACAGGAGAACTTCCCGAAGAGCAAGAAGAAGCGGAAAGAGTAGCCCAGCAGTCAAGTATGTACCAGTTTGTTGACAACATCTTATACAGAAGAAGACTCAACGTTGTGAAATTGAAGTGTATTTGCCGGGAAGATGGACAGAAGCTGTTGGCAGAGATACATGGAGGCATATGTGGTCACCACATTGGCGCAAGGGCACTTGCCGGCAAAGCTTTTCGGCAAGGTTTCTTCTGGCCAGAAGCCCTCCAGGATGCCACTTCACAAGTAACCAAGTGTGAAGCGTGCCAGTTCCATTCCAAACAGATACACCAGCCAGCTCAAGCTCTCCAGAAAATCCCTTTATCCTGGCCATTTTCGGTCTGGGGGCTCGACATCCTCGGCCCCTTCCCCCGAGCTGTCGGGGGCTTTGAGTACTTGTACGTTGCAATCGACAAGTTCACAAAGTGGCCGAAGTGGAAGCAGTGAGGAAGGTGACAAGACAACGATCGTGATCAAGTTCTTCAGGTCAATTGTTTGCTGTTTCGGGATACCTAACCGGATCATCACCGACAACAGCACACAATTCACGAGTCGCACCTTCATGCAATACGTCCAAGATCTTGGCGCCAAGGTCTGCTTTGCTTCTGTTGCTCATCCAAGGAGCAACGGTCAAGCAGAGAGGGCAAACGCTGAAGTGCTGCGAGGACTCAAGACCAGAACTTTTGACAGGCTGCACAAGTGCGGAAGAAACTGGATTGAGGAGCTGTCGGCGGTTCTTTGGTCGATCAGGACGACGCCAAATCGAGCCACTGGCCAGACACCTTTCGCTCTAGTCTATGGAGCAGAGGCCGTTCTCCCCACGGAACTCGTATACGGATCACCTCGAGTGCTTGCTTCTGATGAGCTCGAGCAAGAGCAGCTGCGACAAAATGACGCGCTGCTCCTTGAGGAGGATCGTCTTGAGTCTTTCAGACGAGCTGCTCGTTCTGAGCAAGCTTTGCGCCGCTACCATAGCCGCAGTTAATGCCGAAGCTTCGAGGAAGGCGACCTTGTTCTTCGCATTCAGTCCGCCAAGAATTCCAACAAGTTGACACCGAAGTGGGAAGGACCTTATCGGGTGAAACGAGTCACTAGGCCTGGCGCTGTCCGCCTTGAGACTGAAGATGGCGTTCCGGTGAGCAACTCCTGGAATATAGAGCATCTTCGCATGTTTTACCCATAAGGCGCGGTTGCCGGAACCCGTTCCGGCAACCACCCTTTTGTACATGTCTTGCCGCTGTTGCATGTAATCCTTTGTACAAAGCCGGGCGCAGACCCCGTGCATCAGTAAAGCCTATGTGTTGCGCACAACTTGTCAAATACATGCTTTCATAATCCTTTATACATGTGTTATCTAACATTTTGTGCAGCTTCCACACCCGGTAAGCAATAACGAGCCACTAGGCTCCATAACTTTATTTTCTCTTCTTTCTACTCATAAGAAAGGAAGGTTCCTTCGCCCACAAGTTAACCGAAGTGGGGAGGGAGGAGAAGATAATGGTGTGGGCCGCCAAGTGTCGCCGAGGAAGTATCGCCTTGCCGGAAGCTTAACTACAGAAAAGCTAAGTTGCCAAAGTTTGAGCAATCAGTTTTAAATTTTAAGTTATCTTCCTCGAACGATAAGTACTTTGTATGGAAAACCTGTGCCCGAAGGAACCAACTCGCGGCTGGTTTGCGCCTTACTTTGTTTCGAGTCCGCTCAACAACTTAAGTGAGCTGCAACCAGTTGCGATAAGGTTGCTTGTCGGAGGTGGCATCGCCAAGAAGGCTCTCGACGTTCCGCACTCAGTATCGCATGCAAAGGTGCCCGCGCCGACAAGTTCCCTAAAAGCGTAGGGCACAAACATACAAAGGAAGAAATCAAGTAGAGGAAATAACATTGCGATTGTTTGCCTAAGATAGTGTATATTACAAAGTGACTTGTCGCAGATCTAATAAATTGTTCTCCTGAACATGATCTGCAGCGACAAGGGAAAGATAAACTTGACGGCCTAGTCTACGTGGTCGCCATCAACTCTCTTGACTCCGCTCACCCTGTCCATAATGGGTGCGACAAGGGCCTTGAGCGCTTCAACGTCAGCAGTTGGCGGCAGGGACTTGAGGACGTTGGCGAAGCTGACGCCTGGATTGCGGAAGGCCACCTTCATCAAGACCTTCTGAAGAGCCCCGGCACAGATTTGGCGCGACTCGTCGGCCAGCCGCTTTGGGACCTCCTCCCGGAGCCGCTGGAGAGCCGCCAACACGCTCTTGAAGAACAGGCTGAGCTTGGCGCTGGGTTGAAGATGCTCATCGGTGGGGTACCCGAGATCCACCATTCCCAGCTTCATCAGCTCCTTGTCGATGGCGGCGGCTGTATCCACAAGGCCCTCGGTCCAGATCATCACATTCTCCTTGAAGGTGTTGTGGGCGTTCGTGGCGGTCGCCAGCAGCTCCTCGCTGGCCTTGATCTTCTCCAACAGGCCCGCTTCCCGCTCCTTGGCGCCGTCCAGCGTCTCCATCAGGGTGGACAGCTTCAGCTCAAGATCCGCTTTGACATCCTTGGCGGCGTCGATCTCCTTGATCTTATTAGCGAGACGGCCCTGCAACTCACCAAGAGTGTAGGCATCCTTCTCGCGCTCATGCTTCAGCGCGGTGACCTCCTCGCCGCTCTTCTGGAGGGTGGCCTCCAACTGCGCCACCCTCGTCTCCAATTCCTTCTTGGCGGCCTCGGCAGCTGCGGCGGCGTCCTTTGCTTCCTTGAGTGCTCCGCCAATGGATTCCTCGCGCGCGGCAAGATCTTCCTCATAGCTGTCGAGGTTGATCTTCCGCTGCGCCAGCTCACCTTCTTGCGCAGAGAGCTTCTCACCGGCAAGCCTTTGCTGCTCCTCGACCTCGGCCTTCTCCAGGATGAAGGCCGTGCGCTCCTCAGCAAGTTGCTCCCGCACTTCTGCTATCTCCCGGAGAGTTTCCTTGTTGGCGCGCCGGAGCTCTTCTACGCGCTTTTCCATGTCACCTCCCGCCCTCGCGACAAGCGCCTCCCTGGACTCCAGCTTGGCTTGGCGGGCGCGGTAGAGCGACAGCAGCTTCTTCAGCAGCTGCTCTTCCTCAGACTCGCCACTGCTGCTGCTTGGCGCGTCAACTAGCGACAGCCCAGCGGAGGCGAGCAGCTCCTCGTCAAAGGTCTCTCCTCGACCGGCGCCACGAGCTCGACGCCCATGGAAGCTTGATGAAGACACCGTCGCCGGCCTTCAGATAGGCGCCGGGCTGGGGCTCTTAGAGCCTGGTGCTGCATCGGTGGCGGAGGGATCGGCGGTCGGAGTAGCGCCTGGCGCTCCTGCGGCCTCGTGGTCGCCAAGACGACCACAGACCCCTCCCAGCCCTCGGCAAGAGCCTTGGCGGCCTCCTCGCCGGCAAACCCATCGGCGCCGGCCTCCTCCTCCATGTTGGCGGCGTCGTCATTGTTGCCGCGCGCGTCCCCCTCGCCGGCAACCTCAGTCTCCATCGGCTCTCCGGTAGATGGATCTGATGATCAGAGAAAGAAAAGAACAAATCAAGCAAATGTTCGAAAAAGAAGGACAGAAGAAAAAAGACCCAAGGGAAATTTTCAAGTAAGAATATTACCTGCAATGGGATCTGTAGCCGCGGTCTCCACCACTGGAGGGTCGTTGGCGCTGCCCCTTGTCGGAGAAGCTCCCCTTGTTGGAGAGGCCTCCCTTGCCGGAGAGCGCTCCCTCGCCGGAGATTTCTCCCTTGGCGGCGTAGTCGAAGAAAGCAGAACTTCGGGAGTGACCTCCGGGGCCTCCTGATGAGGCTACTCTGCTCCTACACGATTCAGCAAGTCAGATATCAGTATGAAAGGAGCACCCAAGCACACCGAACCGTAAGAGATAAACCAAACACTTACGCTGGGGGCTGCTTAGGGGAAGGGTTGCCGGATCCGGCAACGGGGTCTCAGACGTGCCTCCTGTCGCCACGAGAGATTCGTCTTCGATGACCACCACTGGAGTCTTGGCTCTCTTCGACGCCCTCTGAGCCAGCGTCCTGAGGAAGGAAAGAGCTCAGAATGAAGCAAGTCAAATACAAGACAAAGCAGCAAATTGAAGAATTACAAGTAGCAGCGACAAGATCTTAATCTTCCTCTTCTTCCTCGGAGCTGAGAGCGGAGAAGTCAAATTCCGCTCCGGTGCGACGAGCTGGAGGAGTAGGCTCCCTCAGACGCTTGGCGGGTGCGGGGGCCGTGGCTCCAGAAGGCCCCGCTCCCATTGCTGTGGCGGCATGAGGCGCTCTCGCGGCAACAATGCTTGCCGCGGTGGAGCGCGTCGGGCGGCGAGGCGGCTGTTGGCCCGTCTGCCGCCCCGCCACTTCTCCGGTCTTCCGAAGGCGTCTTCTTGGCGGGGCCGCGGGCTCCTCCCGCGGCAAGCTACTTGACGGCGGAGGGGAGGCGCCCCCGGCAGGCTCGTTCGGTTCAGCGTCGGGCTCGGCCTGCTCCTCCTCACCGACGAACTCCTCTCGATCGGCAAGGCTTGCCGCCTCGGCCGCCTCTGCCTCCTCGACGGTGAACCCAAACACGCCAGCGGCAGCAGCTTCTGCCGCCTCCTCCAACCTTGTGGCGATGCGCGCCATCTCTTGCTCGGTGGTGTCGCGGGTGAGCCACTTCTGCTCGTCGGCACGGATCGGCACTTCTTCCAACTTGTCGAAGAACTGCTGCACGATATCGTCGGCGGGCTCCTGCCAAGTTGGAATGATTCCATGGGAATCGCACAACGACATCATCGCGCGGATGCGGTCAAGCGACGAGTTGTTGCAAAAAGGCACGACTCTCCTCGGCAACATGAACCACTCGAGGTGATCTGCATCAGGCTTGAACAGCTCCCGCAGCATGGCATCCAGCTCCAAGACAGTGAAGTTCCAATTGAGGCCCGGACGCAGCCTCATGATGTCCGCCGGGTTTTGGAACTCCCAAGCAGGCCTCCTCCTCTCCTGCAAGGGTGCAATGCGGCGGCGAAGGAAGTCCGCACCAACAGCTCCTACCGTAAGCCCTGCTTGCCGGAGGCGCAAGATCCGGGTCACGGCAATCTTCAACTTGGCATCCTCCGGCGCCAAGTTGCTCCAATCATTGCCGCGCACTATGGGAGTTTGGCGCAGGGCAGTAAAAGGCTGTGGGTCCTCCTCTATAATCCAACACCAATCGGCCCTCCACTCCTCCCACTTGCTACGCAGCTCTCCATCAAGACATGCTTCCTTCTTGCCGATCCTGGAGATCCATGCAATTCCTCCGGCAAGCGGCTCTCCTCTCTCTACGCGGGGCATGAAGTAATGGCGGAAAAGTGCTACATTCGGGTGGACTCCGACAAAGTTCTCGCAGAGGTGTGCGAAAACTGCCATGGTGAGGATGGTGTTGGGGGTGAAATCAAGGAGGCGGAGGCCATATGTGTTCATGACGTCGCAAAAGAATTCGGAAAAGGGCGGGCAAAGCCCGCAGTGGAAGAAAAGCACGAAGAAAGGGTACCCGACGGAAACTTTCTCGGATGTGGCGGCGGAGATCACCCTCGTGCGTGGGTGGGCCCGCGTCTCCGTCGACCAGAAGAGGTAGTACAGCTCTCGCAGCTCCTTCGCGTCGAGCAGGGGATCGAAGAGGGCCAGCTCCTTCCGCAGCGCCGCGAGCCGCTGCGCCTCGGCCGACTTCACCCTTTCCCCTTGTCGCCCTTCGGGCCCATGGCGGAGGTGGTGGAGGAGTCCGACGGCGTTGATGGCGCCGGTGGCAATGGGGGGGGGGGGGGGCAGGGCATCGCTCTCTTTGGGCTTGAGAAGAAGGGGGGAGCGGCGGTGGTTTTGAGATGTGACAACAATGGCAAGTGGGCGTCCTGCACCTGTTTCCTCTTCTTATAAGGGGGGAGAGGGGGCGGGCGTTCCGCTTTTCCGATTAAAGAAGGCCCCCACGATCTCTCCCACGACGCCACGTTCGGTGCGTGCTGTTCGTGGGAGACGTGGTGGGTCCGGTGCGAGTAACGGCGTTCTCCAGCCGCGCGTGCCGTGCGGACTGTTTTGGGCCCGCCCAACAGCGCCTCGACACCGTGTGTGGCCCAGGCCGGGGCTCCTGTCGGTGTACTAGAGTAGGGGTACCCTAGTATCCCGAACTCGTGCACGGGCAGTTGCAGCACCCCGCGGCAAGGCTTGCCTGGTGACCGCCAAGATCCTCCGCGGCTCCTTTGGAGCCATTCAAGAGCAAAGTATTCAAGACCACGCAAGAGGAGCTTGCCGGAAGGCCACCAGTGGCAAGGAAACAAGACCCGGCAAGAGGAGCTTGCCGGAAGGCCTGGTGAGCGACAAGCTCCCAAGCGCGACAAGAATTCAGCCACGGCAAGGCGCTTGCCGCTGCAAGCAACTCTCTTCATCTCCGCTCCAGCTCATCCGCCAACGTGTCGCCGTGGGGCTACTCCAGGCACGCGTGTCAAAGGGCTGTGGAGCCAGCGGGGAGCAGCGATAAGCGGCGCTGACAAGCTTACCATCGTGGCAAACGGTGGTGCACTTGACGGTCCCTGTTGCACTATTTAGGCGACAGGGACGGGCATTTATTAATCTTGTCCCTTGCCGTCAGAGTTAGGTATAGAGCACTGTACACTGTACAAAGCGGTGTACCAACCACTGTTTTTCTTATTTTACCCTTGTCTACTTGCCACCTGTGGTGACCCCTTGAGCCTATAAAAGGAGGCCCATGTGCAACGTAGAAAGGGTTGGGCTCCGTTCGGTTCATTCGACACATACGAGACAAGAGACACTCAGGCTAGGTTTTGTAGCTCTCATTGCTCCCTAGCAAGAACACAATACAATCAACCAAGCAGCAGTAGGAGTATTATCTCTCCGGAGAGCTCCGAAGCTGGGTAAATCCGATCGTGTGCATCGCTTCGATCCGCTCTTTGCGCAATCTCCGCCCCCCTCCGAACCACAAGGGACCCGGTCCCATAGGTGTTCGTGGGACATGATCAGCTTCCCCGACACTATTGATTAGCCGCGTCAATGTGAGACTTTCTACCTTTTTTGTCTTCTCTCATAACCCCCATCATTATACTTTCCTCCACCCATAGTGCTATACCATGGCTTGCGCTCATGTATTGGGTAAGAGTTGAAAAGGCTAAAGCATGTTAAAAAGTATGAACAAATTCTCGGCTTGTCATCGGGGTTATGCATGATGAGAACGTTTGTGTGACAATATTGAAACATAGCCTAACTATATGATATTGTAGGGACAAGCTTTCTTTAGCTATGTTATTTTGATAAGACATAATTGCTTGGTTAGCATGTTTGAAGTATTATTGTTTTTTTGTCAACATCAAACTTTTATCTTTAATCTTTCGGATCTAAATATTCATGCCACAATAAAAATATTTACATTGAGAATTATGCTAAGAAGAATTCCACATCAAAAATTCTGTTTTTATCCTTTACCTACTCGAGGACAAGCAGGAATTAAGCTTGGGGATGCTTGATACGTCTACAATGTATCTATAATTTTTTATTGTTCCATGCTATTATATATTCTGTTTTGGATGTTTAATGGGCTTATTTATACACTTTTATATTATTTTTGGAACTAACCTATTAACCGGAGGCCCAGCCCAAATTGTTGTTATTTTGCCTATTCAGTGTTTCGCAGAAAAAGGATATCAAACGGAGTCCAAATGGAATGAAACCTTCGGGAACGAGATTTTTGGAACAAACGTGATCCAGAGGACTTGGAGTGGACGTCAAGCAACCAACGAGGCGGCCACGATTCAGGAGGCGCGACCACCGCCACCAGGCGCGCCCTCCACCCTCGTGGGCCCCTCGTGGCTCCACCAACCTACATCTTCCTCCTGTATATACCTACATACCCCCAAACCATCGAAGAGCACCACGAAAATCTAATTCCACCGCCGCAACCTTCTATACCCGTGAGATCCCATCTTGGGGCCTTTTCCGGCGTCTTGCTGGAGTAGGCATTGATCACGGAGGGCTTCTACATCAACACCATAGCCTCTCCGATGATGTGTGATTAGTTTACCACAGACCTTCGGGTCCATAGTTATTAGCTAGATGGCTTCTTCTCTCTCTTTGGATCACAATACAAAGTTCTCGTCGAATCGCTTGGAGATCTATTCGATGTAATCTTCTTTTGCGGTGTGTTTGTCGAGATCCGATGAATTGTGGGTTTATGATCCAGATTATCTATGAACAATATTTCAATCTTCTCTGAATTATTTTATGTATGATTGGTTATCTTTACAAGTCTCTTCGAATTATCAGTTAGGTTTGGCCTACTAGATTGATCTTTCTTGCAACGGGAGAAGTGCTTAGCTTTGGGTTCAATCTTGCGGTGCTCGATCCCAGTGATAGTAGGGGAAACAACACGTATTGTATTGTTGCCATTGAGGATAAAAAGATGGGGTTTATATCATATTGCATGAGTTTATCCCTGTACATCATGTCATCTTTCTTAAAGCCTTACTCCGTTCTTATGAACTTAATATTCTAGATGCATGCTGGATAGCGGTCGATGTGTGGAGTAATGGAAGTAGATGCAGGAAGGAGTTAGTCTACTTGCCACGGATGTGATGCCTATATACATGATCATACCTAGATATTCTCATAATTATTCTCAATTCTATCAATTGCTCGACAGTAATTCGTTCACCCACCATAATACTTATGCTCTTGAGAGAAGCCACTAGTTAAACCTATGGCCACCTGGTGTATTTTCCATCATATTAATCTCCCTTTATTTCCATTACTTTTTACTTTGCTTTCTTTACTTTTACTCTTTATCATAAAAATACCAAAAAAGTTATCTTGTCATCTCTATCAGATCTCACTCTTGTAAGTGACCGTGAAGGGATTGACAACCCCTTTATCGCGTTGGTTGCAAGGTTCTTGTTTATTTGTGTAGGTACAAGGGACTTGAGTGTGTCCTCCTACTGGATTGATACCTTGGTTCTCAAAAACTAAGGGAAATATTTACGCTACTCTACTGCATCACCCTTTCCTGTTCAAGGGAAAACCAACGCAGTGCTCAAGAGGTAGCAGGAGGCCGAGGCATCTGCACCGAGACCCTCCATGAGCTACCACACCGACTACTACCCTCCAGGCTATTGATCGATTACCAACTTAGGCAAAAAGCCTAAGCTTGGGGGAGTATGTGTTTCTCACTGACATTATATTCATGTTCGCATATCATTCTATTTGTCGGTGCTCACACTTTTGCATTGCATCATCCCTGCTTAGATTTACTTTCTAGCTTTCTTTTTGTGTGTTTAAAAAACTTTAGAAAAACCAAAAAAAATAGTTGTAGTAATTTACTTTCTATGCATGCTTAATAGTAGAACTAAAAAGAAAATCCAAAAAGATTTCCTAGTTCTTCTTTTGCTTGTTGGGAGCTTTCCCGTCTAAATAGTTTTTCTTGTTTTTTCTTTTTATTTGATTGTTCTAGAAAACCAAAAACTCCAAAAATATTTCAATGTGTTTCTTTGAATTTCTTTTCTTTTTATTCGAGTTGTACTGAGGAGAAGACCATGATGAAAATTTTGAGTGGCTCTCATATGAATAACTGTCGAACTAATAAAGAGCCCATTTTACCTTGTCTTCTCCTCTTGAATAAAATGTTTGCAAATTCCAGCTTAGTCCATGGCACTCTTGTACTATTATTATTTTCACATCATTCGGTCGTGGAAGTGAAAGGCAATAATGACGACATTCGATGAACTAGCCGTGGCGAAGAGAAACTGGTATGAACTCGACTTGTTCTGTTTGTGTAAATATGTTTAACCTAGTATTCAGGCTTCAACCATTATGATTAAACATGTTTGCAATGACAGTTAGAGATTATAGTTTCTCATGCCATGCATAAGTAGCTGGAAGTTGATAATGATTTATCTTGGATATCAAAGTAGCGTCAGAATGATTGTGATGTAGTATGATGATATGGTATCCTCCTCTGAATGTTCGAGTGGCTTGACTTGCTACATGTTCATGCATGTAGTTGAATCAAAACCAACATAGCCTCTATAATGTTTATGTTCATGGCATTGATATCCTACTCATGCTAGTGTCCAATGTTACTTATGCATAATGCCTGGTTATGATCGTTGTTGCTCTCTAGCTGGCCGCTTCCCAATCTTAAATTGCTAGCCTTCACATGTACTAAGTGGGAATTCTACTTGTACATCAAAACCTTGAACCCAAAGTTATTCCAGATGAGTACAACATACCTACCTATACACGGTATTACACAACCGTCCTAAGTAAATTTGCATGTGTCACCTCTAAAAACTTCTAAAAAAAATTATCCGCTTTGTGTGCCTCGATCATTCAAGGAACGATAGGAGGTGGTCGATATCTTCCGTGCTAAGCATGTTATCTTCAGGTCGAGTGTTTATTCACTCGCCATCGCACGAGGAAATGGGCGGTATTAGGGATGCCCAGTCCCAAATTGCAAATATGAAAAAGAGTTCATCTCTTGAATAATCAAATAAAAACTCCCAATGGAGTCAAAACTTCTACTTTCCGCTTGGGGACCGCCACTAGGGTGCTTAGCATGGAAGATGTTGATAACTGATGGTCGTGAAGTGAATGAGAAGGGGGCATGTCTCAAAATTATCATTTATATCTGTTTTAAAAATTGAGTTGTGGCACCTCTGCAAATCACTGCTTCCTTCTGCGAAGGGACTATCTATTGACTTTTATGTTGTGTCACCACCTTCTAAACACAAGCGCGAGAAACTGAGTAGAGCACAGCTGTCATGATTTATGCATCGTGTATAGCTAATGTTGGGTGCATCATGACTGGATCTTTTCTACCATGAATTACAATGTTTAGTCATTGCTTGAACTTCGGAGGTGCACTACATTTATGTTTTGCGGTCTCAGAAAGGGCTAGCGAGATACCACTATTGTCATATTATATCCTAGTTGTTTTGACAACATGTTGCTGTTTGAGATATCTTATTATTCCTCGCTAGCTGATTACGTCATTGATATGAATCATTATAATCTTTAAGAGTTATTGTTGACGTGGTTAGTTATAATGCTGGCTGAAAACCTGGGTGTTGTTTAAGCTTATTTATGCAAACAAGAGCAAAAGAGTTCGTAAAAGTTTTTCTTTCTCACTTTCAGTTTATAAACTGAATTGCTGGAGGACAAGCAAAGGTTTAAGCTTGGGGGAGTTGATACGTCTCCAACGTATCTACTTTTTCTCATACTTTTCCTCTTGTTTTGGACTCTAATTTGCATGATTTGACTGAAACTAACCCCGGACCAACGTTGTTTTTAGCAGAACTACCATGGTGTTGTTTTTGTGCAGACATAGAAGTTCTTGGAATGGAACGAAACTTTGCGAGGATTTTTATGGAATAAATAAGGATTTTTGGAGCAAAGACCCACCAGAGAGGGGCCTCTGGTTGGGCACAACCCACCAGGGCGCGCCCCCCTCTGCTGGCGCGCCCAGGTGGGTTGTACCCACCTGGTGGCCCCGCTGACGACCCCCCTGATGCTATAAAATCACATATTTCCAGAAAAAAATCAGGGAGAAAGAATTTATCACAATCCACGAGACAGAGCCGCCGCCAAGCCTTGTTCTTCCTCGGGAGGGCAGATCTGGAGTCCGTTTGGGGCTCTAGAGAGGGGGGGGGGTCGTCGTTCTTCGTCATCACCAACCCATTTCCATCGCCAATTCCATGGTGCTCCCCACTGGGAGTAAGTAATTCCTTTGTAGGCTCGCTGGTCGGTGAGGAGTTGGATGAGATTCATCATGTAATCGAGTTAGTTTTGTTAGGGCCCGATCCCTAGTATCCACTATGTTCTTGGATTGATGTTGCTATGCTTAATGTCTGTCACTTTGGTCCGGGTGCCATGAACTCAGATCTGAACCGTTTATGAATTCATCATTATATCCATGTTTTAGATCCGATCTTGCAAGTTATAGTCACCTACTACGTGTTATGATCCGGCAACCCCGGAGTGACAACAACCGGGCCCACTCCCGGTGATGACCGTAGTTTGAGGAGTTCATGTATTCACTATGTGTTAATGCTTTGTTCCGGTTCTCTATGAAAAGGATGCCTTAATATCCCTTAGTTTCCAATATGGATCCCGCTGCCACAGGAGGGTAGGATAAAAGATGTCATGCAAGTTCTTTTGATAAAGCACGTATGCCTATTTACGGAATACATCCCTACATTATATCAATGAACTAGAGCTAGTGCCGTACTACCCTAGGTTATAACTGTCACATGATGAATATCATCCAACAAGTCACCGATCCAATGCCTACGAATTTATCCTTATTGATCTTGCTGCATTACTATTGCTATCATCACTGTTACACTTGCTACAAATTACTGCTGTCATTGTTACTATTACCGTTGATGTTGTCACTATTATCAAAACTATCAAACTACTATGCTACTGATCACTTTACTGCAGATAATTAATCTCCAGGTGAGGTTGAATTGACAACTCAGCTGCTAATACTGTCAAATATTCTTTGGCTCCCCTTGTGTCAAATCTATAAATTTGGGTTAAGTACTTACCCTCAAAAACTGTTGTGATCCCCTATACTTGTGGGTTATCAGGGGCACCGCTAGAACACACAACAAACATTGTTAACCGTGTGCGGCGCCCCCCTCCACAGTTTACGCCTCCGGTCATATTCACATAGTGCTTAGGCGAAGCCCTGCGCGGATCACTTCACCATCGCCGTCACCACGCCATTGTGCTGACGGAACTCTCCCTCGACACTTTGCTGGATCAAGAGATCGAGGGACGTCATCGAGATGAAAGTGTGTAGAACTCGGAGGTGCCGTACGTTCGGTGCTTGATCGGTGGAACGAGAAGAAGTTCGACTACATCAACCGCGTTGTCAAACGCTTCCTCTTTCGGTCTACGAGGGTACGTGGACACACTCTCCCCCTCTCGTTGCTTTGCATCTCCTAGATAGATCTTGCGTGAGCGTAGGAATTTTTTTGAAATTGCATGCTACGTTCCCCAATAGTGGCATCCGAGCCATGTCTATGCATAGATGATATGCACGAGTAGAACACAAAGAGTTGTGGGCGATCATGGTCATACTTCTTACCACCAACGTCTTATTTTGATTTGGCGGCATTGTTGGATGAAGCAGCCCGGACCAACCTTACATGACCATGTTGATGAGACCGGTTCCGAGACAGACATGCAACTTGTTTTGCATAAAGATGGCTGGAAGGTGTCTGTTTCTCCAACTTTAGTTGAATCGAATTTGACTACGGCTGGTCCTTGTTGAAGGTTAAAACAACAAACTTCACGAAGCATCGTTGTGGTTTGGATGCGTAGGTAAGAATGGTTCTTACTAGAAGCCCATTGCAGCCACGTAAAACTTGCAACAACAAAGTAGAGGATGTCTAACTTGTTTTGGAAGGGCATGTTGTGATGTGATATGGTCAAGACATGATGTGATATATGTTATTGTATGAGATGATCATGTTTTGTAAAAGTTATCGGCAACTGACAGGAGCCTTGTGGTTGTCGCTTTATTGTATGAACTGCAATCGCCATGTAATTGCTTTACCTTATCACTATGCGTTAGCGATAGTTGTAGAAGCAATAGTTGGCGAGAAGACAACGATGCTACGATGGAGATCAATGTGTCAAGCCGGTGACGATGGAGATCATGAAGGTGCTTTGGAGATGGAGATCAAAGGCACAAGATGATGATGTACACATCATGTCACATATTTTGATTGCATGTGATGTTTATCTTTTTTGCATCTTATTTTGCTTAGTATGGCGGTAGCATTATAAGATGATCCATCACTAAAAATTTGAAGGTATAAGTCTTCTCCCTGAGTATGCACCGTTGCGACAGTTCGTCGTGCCGAGACACCACGTGATGATCGGGTGTGATAAGCTCTACGTTCACATACAATGGGTGGAAAGTACATGTAATCCCCATGTGTGGTTTTGGTAATTAATGACAATCCTAGTGGACTAATGTTTGCATTTAGTTATACATTTGAAAGGAAAGTTCCATTGCCAATGCATGAAGAATATTGGATGAACTGAAGGATGTTTATTCCATGGTGATGCAAGAAGGAGATAGAATGGAATCGAAATAAATGCCATATACATATTGTTGTGCATGCATCAAGGTTGAGCTCGGTGGTTGAATATTAATATTAATCATGGAGCAAAGATAAATGTTGACCAAGATGAAGATCAAAGATTGACCTCTAAGATGGTCAACACACAAGCGCATATCATGTGCCACACGAGATCTTATGGTATGGTAATTATCATGATCTTTGTGCTCATGAAAGGAAGCCATCAAGTAATTAATGATGATGTATAAGTGGAGATGAATGCAAAGCAAAGCTTCCCACATTGTGTATGGGGAGCTACTTGAAGACTTCTCCAATGTCTTGCCGTCAACTTGAGCCATGAAGAAACATCAATATAAAGCTCAAGTGAAAGGCTCTAGTCAAATGTATTAGTTCCTTTGGCTTTAGATGTGAGTATCAATGACCATCGAAAAGGATATATGCTCAAGAATGAGTTTCCGGAAGCTATCTAGTATAGTTCTTTTACGATTTTTGAGTTATAGGGATCCCACACTATTAAGAGGGGATCAAAGGGGTTAGTGATGGATTTTCTCAAGTCAACATCATCTATTTCTATTCTTGTCATATCATATTCCAACATAGGCATATTTCACTCCTATCCAATGCAAATACAAAATGCCTACACATCTACCAAAGAAAATCTATAGGCAACTAGGTTCCCCAAAGTATATGATCTTACCTTTCACACATTGCACCCTCCATTTTGGATTATCTTGGGTGGTTCTCTATGTGAGGACCTGTTGCATTTCCATAGCTTCAAAACAAGCCCAAGATCATCACAATCGGAGTCCGGATGTGAAATTTATGCATGTTTTACTTTTGGGGCGGCTGCAGTTTTTGTGTTGGCCGGATGTCCGGGCTTTTCCCCGGATGTTCGACCACTGCTATTCAGAGGGCATCTGCTTTGTGTGAAATCACCGGATGTCCGGCCCCTGTCCTGGATGTCTGGCCGTAGATGTCCAGAAACCTTACCAAAATGTTGTTTGTGTACACCGGATGTCCGGCACTTGGCCAGATGTCCGGGGCCCCAAGTTTGGCCAGATGTCCGGGCTTCGGCCAGATGTCCGGGCCCTGTAACCTGTTTTTCCACATACGTGTGTGCACACGTCACAGCGTCTGGATGTCCGGCCCTGCACAACCATTTACACTCTAACAGCCATATTTGCACTACCACTATATATATCCGTCTACCCATTTGGTAGAGGGTTGACCACTTCATCCCAAATTGCCCCAAGAACACAAGTGGCTCCCTCTCACTTCTCCTACACCAAATCTTAGACCCCGGAGAGATTCGTGAGAGTTCTTGAGAGTTTTTCCAGTCAAGTGATAGATCCACTCCCTCCCCCTCTCTTGACCAAAGGAATTCGTGGTTTGAGCAAGTCTTGAGCATTTCCCCTTTGTTCTTGTTACTCTTGGAGGTTGGAGACTCCTAGGCGTTAGGAGTGCTCCAGTGAGGAATCAACTTGTGATTTGTCCCCCGGAAAGTTTGTGAAGGTTTTGAGGCCGCCTCAAGGTCTACCACTAGTGGTTGAGAATTGCCTTCGCGGTGATATCTCAAGGAGAATAGGGTGAGCCTTCGTGGCGTTGGTTTGCCTTCGTGGTAACATCCACCTCTCTAACGGTGACTAGCTTCCCTCCAAGGAAGTGAACATCAGGATACATCCTCGTCTTCGTGACTTTGGTTATCCCTAACCCTAACTCCTTACTTGTGGTTTACTTTGGTCACTTGACCGTGCATTCAATATATCTTGTTGTCCTCATTATATTGTGTTGGCCATTCCCTTTAAGAGATTATTTAGGCCTACACTCTATACTTGCAATTCATACTTTCTAGTATTGTTCTATATTATGCTTAGTGTGAATTTATAGCTTGTAACATTCAGTTCCATATCTTGTGACATAACGCGTGTGTAAGCTTGTAGTGCTTACTTGAGTTTGCTTGTATCATTCAATTCCATATATTGTGATACAATTTGTGTAAGCTTGTACTTCTTGTGGTTGTGTGTATTATTCATTTCCATATCTCGTGATATACATTGAGTAAGTTTGTGTGACTTACTTGTGCCTATTCATATCCTCGTTGTTCTCATCTTGTTTATCCTAAGTTGTTGGTGCACTTAGTGAGCCTAGTATATTTAGGATTTGTGCTTGAAAAGTATCCGCTTAGTTTATTTCCGCTTTAGGATATATCCAAATCCGTAAAAGATTTTAAAACACCTATTCACCCCCCTCTAGGCGACATCGCGGTCCTTTCAATTGGTATCAAAGCTCGTTCTCTCCTTATTAGGCTTCGCCGCCTAGAGAGTAACGATGTCGACTAGTGAATTAGTGCATGATGACACATTTTGTTTTAATGGCACAAATTACATTTTGTGGAGATTACGCATGCTTTGTCACTTTCGGGCCATGGGTCCAAATGCTTTGTAGATTGTTGTTGTAGGGGATTCAAATACAAAGGATGGACAATCTCCATCACTTGAGGATATGCATCTTGATAGTCAAGTTTTGAGTGCCATTCCAAGCTACTTCGAAGTGTTTAAGGAAATCTTGACTTGCAAGTTGGCTCATGAGGCTTGGACCAAACTTGAAGATATATATGGTGGGTCTAATCTCGATGAAGACAATATTCTTTTCGGGGAGTTAATGGAGGAGTTCTTGTAGGACCTTGAAGTATGTCTAGAGGGGGGGCTGATTAGACTACTTGACCAATAAAAACCTAACCTTTTCCCTACTTTGGCATATTTTACCTATTTTTGAACAAGTCAAGCAATCTTCACACAATTCAAGCAAGCATGCAAAGAGTATATTGGCAGCGGAAAATAAAGCATGCAACTTGCAAGAATGTAAAGGGAAGGGTTTGGAGAGTTCAAACGCAATTGGAGACACAGATGTTTTTGTCGTGGTTCCGATAGGTGGTGCTATCGTACATCCACGTTGATGGAGACTTCAACCCACGTAGGGTAACGGTTGCGCGAGTCCACGAAGGGTCCACGAAGAAGCAACCTTGTCTATCCCACCATGGCCGTCGCCCACGAAGTACTTGCCTCACTAGCGGTAGATCTTCACGAAGTAGGTGATCTCCTTGCCCTTACAAACTCCTTGGTTCAACTCCACAATCTTGTTGGAGGCTCCCAAGTGACACCTAGCCAATCTAGGAGACACCACTCTCCAAGAAGTAACAAATGGTGTGTTGATGATGAACTCCTTGCTCTTGTGCTTCAAATGATAGTCTCCCCAACACTCAACTCTCTCTCTCTCTCTCAGGGTTTGGATTTGGTGGAAAGAAGATTTGAGTGGACAGCAACTTGGGGAAGGCTCGAGATGAAGATTCATGTGGTTGGAATGGAATATCTTGGCCTCAACACATGAGTAGGTGGTTCTCTCTCAGAACTGGAGAGTTGGAAGTGTAGGTTTGTTCTGATGGCTCTCTCCACGAATGAAGAGGAGGTGGAGGGGTATATATAGCCTCCACACAAAAGTTAACCGTTACACACAATTTACCAAACTCGATGGGACCGAATCATCAAACTCGGTCGGACCGATTTAGTAAACCAAGTGACCGTTAGGATTTTCGGTGGGACTGACATGCATCTCGGTAGGACCGATATGATTAGGGTTAGGGCATAACGTAATCTCGGTGAGACCGATTACATAAACTCGGTGAGACCGAATTTGGTAATTAGCTAACCAGAGAGTTGGTCAGGTAAACTCGGTGGGACCGATTTGCTCTTTCGGTGAGACCGAAAAGTTACAAAAGGGAAACAGAGAGTTTTCATTTTAATCTTGGTGGGACCGATTCGCTCTTTCGGTGAGACCGAAAAGTTACGAAGGGGAAACAGAGAGATTAAAATCCCATCTCGGTGAGACCGAGATCCCTATCGGTGAAATCGATTTGCATAGGGTTTGTGGCAGTGGCTATGACATCTGAACTCGGTGGCGCCGGATAGAAAGAATCGGTAAGGCCGAGTTTGACTTTGGGTTTAGGTCATATGTGGATGTGAGAAAGTAGTGGAGGGTTTTGGAGCATATCACTAAGCACATGAAGCAAAAGGCTCATTAAGCAACACCTCATCCCTTCTTGATAGTATTGGCTTTTCCTATAGACTCAATGTGATCTTGGATCACTAAAATATAAAATGTAGAGTCTTGAGCTTTTGAGCTTGAGCCAATCCTTTGTCCTTAATATTTTGAGGGATCCACTTTCATCATCCATGCAATGCCATTCATTGATCTTTCCTGAAATATTCATCTTGGAATAGTATTAGCTCAATGAGCTATATGTTGTTATGAATTACCAAAACCACCTAGGGATAGTTGCACTTTCGGTTCTCCACATTTTTAAATCATGAAGAACTCTCTATTGCTTCCACCTCCAATTACTTGGACACTTCAATATCTTCCACTTCACTAACATTTGGCGTGCCACACGGTCATGCCATGGTGAGTGAAGAAATATCTTGTGATGATAGTGTTAAGCTCATTTGTGATGATATGCTTGATCTCCCATGTTGCCATGATAGAAATGCTTTGGTTTCCTCTAGTTATTCTATGAATAACCATGTAGAGGAAATCAAGAAAGATGAGGCATGCTTGACTGATGAAGAACCCTCTTCCCCAAAAGAATCATCATCAACCCCCTTTGTTCACATGTGCCTCATGGCAAGAGGTAGTGATGAGGTATCATCTTCTCTTAGTGATAATGATGATAGTTGTAATGAGGATGAGGATGATGACTTGACTCAAAATCTCTATGATATTGGGAAAACTCTTCATAGAGCTAAAAATAACACTTATAAAAGGTTCCAAGATGTTCTTGCTTGCTTTCAAAAATGTAATGACTTATTTCTTAACGAGCAAGCGAAAAGTGAACAACTTGAACATGAACTTGCTAAGGCTCATCAATGTCTTAGTGGCTTGAGGTCTTTAAAAGAATAGATTGAAGTTACTCATTGTAAACTTAAAGAGGATTTTGAGCACCTTGACCTTGGCTACAAGAATGTCTAAGGAGAGCTCACCAAACACTCTAAGTCTCATGAGGAACTTCAAGCTACTCATGCAGAGTCTCTAGTTTCTACATGCTCCTCTGATATTGATAATTATGCTTGTGCTAATAACTCTATCTTGTGTGAAGCACCTATGTTGAAAGAAAATGTTGAGCTAAGGACTCAACTTGATTTGCTAACTAGCAATTATTGGAAATTGGAAGAAAGTTATGAAAAGCTCTCGGGCACTCATGAGGATCTTCTAATCTCTCGTGATGGGCTAAAGTTAGCTCATGAGGCTATGTTCACCAAGGTAAAATAGTGTAAGTCTCATGTGGATATTAGCACATCTTCCACTCGAAATGCCTTATTTCCATGTGCTAGTCCTTGCAATTACTCTCTACATGATATTGATACACCTCATGATGAATTGCTTACCTTGTCTTGTTTCTCTAACCATGAAGTTTCTACTTCCACTAGTCCTCTTGTTTCTGGTCTTCAAACTAATTATGTAGAGGAAATTAATGAGCTCAAGGCCCAAGTCACTAGTTTGAAGAAACACTTGGAAAAGTGCGATGATGGACATAGTTTTCACTCCAACAAGAAGAAATCCATGAACAAGAAAAGGGGGCAAAACCAAGCCAAGAACGAGTCCAACATTTTTCGCTTTAAGTGCAAAAAGGTTGGACATCACGTGAGATCTTGTCCATTGAAGAAAAGGGCTTATAAATGTAAGCTACATGGGAAGCGGCCTCAAGCTTAAACTCAAGTTCAACCTCAAGTTGAAGAACGACCACTATCCATGATGAACGATGTTATCACTTCCCAAGATGAGAAAGTAAAGAAGAAGAGAAGGAGGAGTACATGTTGTTATGTTTTCCATAAGAAGGGACACATAGCTGTCGGGGAGACTGATCCACGAACACATATGGGACCGGCGGACCGAGCCCCTTTCGGTTCGGCCGGGGGCGGAGATCGCACGAAGAGCGGATCGAGGCGAAGCACACGAGCAGTTTACCCAGCTTCGGAGCTCTCCGGAGAGATAACACTCCTACTGTTGCATGTCTGAGTGTATTGAGTTCTTGCTCGGGAGCGCTGAGTGCTACAGTACACATTAGCTGCTAACGAGACCGAGCGTGAGTGTTTTTCTGCCCCCGAACCCCCCCTACGTTGCGCATGGGCCTCCTTTTATATGCTAAAGGGTCTCCGACAGGTGGCGTAGACAAGGGTAAAATGGAAAAGGAATTGTGGTTGGTACAACTACATGCGATGTATCATACCTAACCCTGCATAGCAGGGACAAAGGCATTAAATGCCCGTCTCGTCGCCCAAATAGTGCAAAAGGACCATCGGGACGCCACCGCTTGCCACGATGGCAATCTTGTCGGCGTCGCTTGCCACAGCGCACCGCTGGCCGACAGACCTCTTGCTACGCGCTACCGAAAGGTCCTGCGACACATTGGTGGATGTCTTTGGAGCGGAGTCTGAGTGGTAGTTTGTCGGCAAGCGCCTTGCCATGATCGTTGTCTTGTCGCGTCCGGAAGCTTGTCGCTCACGGGCCTTGCCGGACGCAGCGTGGCGCGTCGCGGCAAGTTCCTTGAGATGCCTTGGTTGGCCTTCCCGGCAAGCTCCTCTTGCCGGGGCCTTGTCTCCTTGGCTTGAATACTTTTTTCTTGAATGGCTCCAAAGGAACCACGGAGGACCTTGGCGGTCACCCGGCAAGCCTTGTCGCGGGGTGCTGCAACTGCCCGTGCACAAGTTAGGGATGCTAGGGTACCCCTACTCTAGTACACCGACAGGAGCCCCCGGGCCTGGGCCACACACGGTGCCGAGCGCTGTTGGGCCAGGCCCAAAACAGGGCACGGGCACGCGCGGCCTGGGTTACGCCGTATCTCACTCTGGAAGCGCTCAAGACCCTTGTCGCACCCATTGTGGACAAGGTGAGTGAGATCAAGAGGGTTGAGGGCGATCGCGCAGATTAGGCCACCCGTTTTCTCTTTTTCTTGTCGCTGCTGGTCATGTTATGAGAACAATCCGTTAGAGCTGCGACAAGCTATCTTGTAATCTGATTCTATTTCGGGTAGCGATTGCTATGTTATTTCCTTTACTTGATTCCTTCCTTTGTATGTTTTTGCCCTACGCTTTTAGGGAACTTGTCGGCGCAGGCACCTTAGCCGCGAGCGGTGAGTGCGGGACGTCAGCAGCCTGCTGGCGGTGCCGCTACCGACAAGAAACCTTGTCTCAACTAGTCGCAGCTCACTTAAGTTGTTGAGCGGACTCGAAACAAAGTAAGGGCACAACTAGCTACGAGTTGGTTCCTCCGCGCACAGGTTTTCCATACAAAGCATGGTCCTTCGAGGAAGATAACTTAAAAATTTTAAAATTTTTAAAACTGATTGCTCAAACTTTAACAACTTAGCTTTCCTGTCGTTTGCTTCCCGGTAAGGCGAAACTTCCTCGAACGACGCTTGGTCCACACCATTATCTTCTCCTTTCCCCCCGGCAAACTTGTGGGCGAGGGAACCTTCCTTTCTTTGAGAAAGAGAAAGAAGAGAAAATGAAGCCTTATGGCTTGTTATTGCTTACCGGGGGTAGGCGATGCACAAAGTGTCAGATAACGTATGCAGAAAAAGGTAGAAAGCTTGAAATTGACAAGATGTGCGGAGCACATGAGCTTTACTTATGCACGGGGTCTGCGCCCGGCTTCGTACAAAGGATTACATGCAACATCGGCAAGACTTGTACAAAAGGTGGTTGCGGAACAGGTTCCGCAACCGCGCTTCTGAGTAAAACTTACGAAGATGCTCAATGTTCCAGGAGTTGCTCACGGAATGCCATCTTCGGTCTCAAAGCGGACAGCGCCAGCCTAGTGACTCGTTTCACCCGTAAGGGCCTTCCCACTTCGGCGTCAACTTGTTGGAATTCTTGGCGGACTGAACGCGCAGAAGAACAAGGTCGCCTTCCTCGAGACTTCTGGCATTAACTTTGCGGCTATGGTAGCGGCGCAAAGCTTGCTGGTATCGAGCAGCTCGTATAGCGGCCTGAAGACGGTCCTCCTCAAGGAGCAGCACGTCATCTTGTCGCAACTGCTCTTGCTCAAGCTCATCATAAGCGAGCACTCGAGGTGACCCGTATACGAGTTCCGTGGGGAGAACTGCCTCTGCTCCATAGACTAGAGCGAAAGGTGTCTGGCCAGTGGCTCGATTTGGCGTCATCCTGATCGACCAAAGAACCACCGGAAGCTCCTCAATCCAGTTCTTTCCGCACTTGCGCAGCCTGTCAAAAGTCCTGGTCTTGAGCCCGCGCAGCACTTCAGCATTCGCCCTCTCCGCTTGACCGTTACTTCTCGGATGAGCAACAGAAGCGAAGCAGACCTTGGCGCCAAGATCTTGGACGTACTGCATGAAGGTGCGGCTCGTGAATTGCGTGCCGTTGTCGGTGATGATCCTGTTAGGGATCCCGAAGCGGCAAACAATCGACCTGAAGAACTTGACTGCTGATTGTGCTGTCACCTTCCTCACTGCTTCCACTTCCGGCCACTTTGTGAACTTGTCGATTGCAACATACAAGTACTCAAAGCCCCCGACAGCTCGGGGAAAGGGGCCGAGGATGTCGAGCCCCCAGACCGAAAATGGCCAGGATAAAGGGATCGTCTGGAGAGCTTGAGCTGGCTGGTGTATCTGCTTGGAATGGAACTGGCACGCTTCACACTTGGTTACTTGTGCAGTTGCATCCTGGAGGGCTGTTGGCCAAAAGAAACCTTGCCGGAACGCTTTGCCGGCAAGTGCTCTTGCGCCAATGTGGTGACCACATATGCCTCCATGTATCTCTGCCAACAGCTTCTGTCCATCTTCCCGGTGAATACACTTCAATTTCACACCGTTGAGTCTTCTTACATGCAGTGTGTTGTCGACAAACTGGTACATACTTGACTGCCGGGCTACTCTTTCCGCTTCTTCTTGCTCTTGGGAAGTTCTCATGTATCGAAGAAGCGGACAATCTGCTGTGCCCATCTTTGGAGCTTGCGGCTCGACAACAAGGACTAAAGGCACATCTGCTGCTGCGGGAACATCCGCTTCTCTGGCGAGAATCGGGGCTCACCGAGCTTGGCGTTCCCGGCAAGCTTGCCGGAGCAAAACTTGTCGGGAGAGTCTGCTTCAAAGGAACAAACCCTAGGGCTTGCCGGAGCAGACTGCTCCTCAGCACCTTTGGTGTTGATCTTGGGGACCACCTTGGCGGCGGCTTCGGGGAGCTCTGCCGGAAAATAGTCACCAGAAATCAACTTCCTCTTCTTGCACTGTCCAGTTGATGGCGTTGCAGACAGTTGAGTCAGTTTGAACACAAAAATCCCTGGTTCCACAGGTAACTTAAGTGCGGCGCACTTCGACAAGCCATCGGCAATGTCGTTCTGAGCTCTTGGAACATGTTCCATCTGTAGGCCGTCAAGGTGCTCTTCTAGCTTTCTCACTTCATCAACGTAAGCTTCCATCAACGGACTCTGATAATTCTTGTTTACTTGGCGGACGACAAGCTGTGAGTCACCCCTGACAATGAGCTTCTTGATCCCAAGGTCTGCTGCGATCCTGAGACCGGCAAGCAAACCTTCATACTCTGCGGTATTGTTCGTTGCTTGCTCCTTGGGAAAGTGCATATGGACTACGTACTTCAGGTGCTCTCTGGTGGGTGCAACAAGTAGTACGCCCGCACCGGCGCCTTGCAGCGAGAAGGCACCATCAAAGTACATCAGCCACTCTTTGCTTGCTTCCTTGACGGGGATGCTCGTTTCTGGAATTTCTTCATCTTGTGTTGGCGTCCATTATGTTATGAACTCCGCCAATGCTCTGCTTTGGATAGTTGAAGTGCTCTCAAACTTGAGGCCAAAGCTTGACAGTTCCAGTGCCCACTCGACAATCCTGCCTGTTGCTTCTGGATTTTGCAGTATCCTCTTCAGCGGAAAACGAGTGACAACTGTGATCTCATGTGCTTGGAAGTAATGGCGCAGCTTTCTCGAGGCCATGAGAAGGCCGAAAAGCAATTTCTGCACACCAGAGTACCTTGACCTAGCCCCCTGCAGAAGGGAACTGACAAAGTAAACTGGGCGCTGCACCATTCTTTTCTGCATCTTCTCATGCGCCTGTGCAGATCCATCTTTGTCGGGACCACAGCTTGCCGGTGAAGTCCCCTGCTTGTCGCTGGATGCCTCTGCCGTGGTTGCTGGCTCATCATCCGCCTCCCTCTCCACTACTAACGCAGCACTAACCACTTGATTGGTTGCCTCTATATACAGCGGCAACTTCTCTTGTGGCTTAGGTGCGACAAGTGTTGGAGTGGAGGACAGGTATCTCTTTAAGTCCTGCACTGCAGCCTCCGCTTCCGGAGTCCATTTCATTGGACCTGCCCTTTTCAATATTTTGAAAAATGGCAGGGCGCGCTCAGCAGACCTAGAGATAAACCTGCTGAGAGCAGCTACGCAACCGCAAGTCTTCGTACATCCTTGACGCGCTTTGGTTCTTCAATCTGCTCAATGGCCTTGATTTTGTCGGGATTGGCTTCAATTCCCGCTGAGACACGAAGAACCGAGAAGCTTGCGGAGGGACTCCAAACACACACTTCTCGGGGTTGAGCTTGAGGTTGATCTTGCGCAGATTTGCAAAGGTTTCGTCTAAATCTTGAATCGAGTCGCCTTGTCCTTGCTCTTGACCACTATGTCATCCATGCAGGCTTCCACATTTCGTGTATTTGCAGCTCAAAAGCGTCATGGACTACCCTTGCAAATGTTGAACCAGCATTCTTTAAACGAAAGGCATCCGTACGAAACAGTATGTGCCACATGGGGTGATGAATGCGGTCTTCTCCTCATCCTCTTCTGCCATGAAGATCTGATGGTATCCTGAGTATGCAGCAAGAAATGAAAGCAAGTAACATCCGGCCGTGGAGTCAACAATCTGGTCGATGCGCGGCAAGGAAATGGGTCTTTGGGACAAGCTTTATTGACATCGGTAAAGTCGATACAAAGCCTCCATTTCCGTTTGCCTTCTTGCTGCGACTACAGGGTTGGCCAACCACGTAGGATGGAGCACTCCTCTGGCCTGCTGCTTCCAATTTCTTGATTTCTTCTGCGATGAATTCTTGGCGCTCCACTGCTTGCTTCCTGACTTTATGCTTGACGGGCCATGCATGAGGACAGACGGCAATATGGTGCTCAATTACATTCCTGGGAACACCGGGGATGTTAGACGGTTGCCACGCAAATACGTCGACGTTCGCCCGCAGGAAAGCAACGAGCGCGCTTTCCTATTTAGGGTCGAGAGTGGCACTGATGGTGAAGGTACCACCAGTGCCATCCTCCTTGGTGGACACCTTCTTGGTCTCTGGTGGAGCTGCCATTGTCTTCTTACACTTGCCGGTGGAGCTCGATGGTGCGTCCTCGACGGTAGCGTAGCACTCCGAAGAGGTGCGCTTGCCGGAGTGGGCATCAGAACTCTTGTCGGACTTGGTCTTCTTCTTCGCCCCGGGAGCTTCAACGGCAAGTGACTTGCGATCTGTCGCGGCTGCTTCTTCCCGGTAGATCTTGTCGGCACAGATAAGAGCATCCTTCTTATCGCCAGGGACAGAGATGACACTTATCGGGCCTGGCATTTTCAGCATGTTGTATGCATAGTGAGAGGCTGCCATGAATTTGGCGAGTGCTGGACGGCCGAGTATCCCATTGTAAGGTAATGGAAAGTCAGCAACGTCAAAAGTGACCCTCTCAGTCCTGAAGTTCAACTTGCTGCCAAATGTCACCGGCAACGTGATCTTTCCCTTCGGCTTGCTCCTTCCCGGATTGATTCCTTGGAATGTGCCGGTCTCTTCGAGCTCGCTATCAGGGATCTGGAGTTTCTGGAGTACCGCGGAGGAGATCAGGTTCAATCCGGCCCCGCTGTCAACTAGCATCTTAGTGACCTTGAGGTTGCGGATAGTTGGTGACCAACATCGGCAAGCACCCGACCGCAGTTATGCGATCAGGGTGGTCCTCAATATCAAAGATGATAGGCGTGCTGGACCATTTCAGAGGCTTGCGGGACTCGACGGATGGTTCTGCCGCATTGACTTCCCGCACCCACTGCTTGAGCTGGTGGTGTGAAGTATGCAGAGAAGCACCGCCGTTAACGCACAAGACCTATGTGGCTTTCTGGAACTCTTGCTCATCGGTCTCGTCATCATCCATATCTTCATCGTCGTCGTCATCTTCATCCTTGTCGCAGCCGCGGGGAGGTCTGTCTCCTTGCCGCTGCTTGTCCTTGCCGCGGCGTCCTCCTCGGCCGAGGCGTTTCTTGCCGGCTCCTCCAGCACCTTCCTGGGCCTTCTCCTTGTCGCGTCGCTCGTATTCAGCCTTTTGCTGCTCGACCTTCTTGCAGCTCTGGAGGTCATGGCCCTTGGTGCGGTGGATCTTGCAGTACTGCTTGTTGGTGCCGTCCTGCTTGTCGGCGACCGCCACAGCCTGGTAGTTGGTGCCTGCGGCAATCTCCTCGCCGGAGCTACCAGCTTTGGCTTTCTTAGCGCCACCTCCGTTGACGGACTGCTCAACGACTAGCACATCTTTGCCTTTCTTTTTCCTGTTGTTCCGCCGCCGGTTTTTCTTTGCCGGGGCAGCCTCCTCACTATCAGATCCTCCTGCTTCTATATTCTCTCCGGGGAGTTTCCTCCCTTCCTCAGCACATGCACACTTGTCGGCCAGGGCATATAGCTCACTGACGTCTCTGATCTTGCACATCACCATCTCCTCCCGCATCCTGCGGTTTTGCACGTTCTGATGGAACGCGCTGATTACGTGGCGGGGTGGACATCTGGGATGTTGTGCTGTCTGTGGCTGAATCTCTGAATGTACTTGCGCGGGGCTCTCCTTCCTTCGGGCGAGCCGATGAAGGTCGCTCTCTTAGCCATGAGGCTTGTGGCGCTGTAAAGGCGCCGACAAACTGATGGCATCGTCTGCCTGGAGGATATGGAGTTGTCCGGCAAGTCGTGAGCCAGATCGACATTGGGCTTGAGCACTAGCGGGAAGTAGTTGGCCAGGATCTTGTCGTCCGCCCCGGCAGCTTGCACCGCGATGGTGTAGATCTTTGAGGAACTCCGACGGATGCGACTTGCCGTCGTACTTCTCTCGCACGCGTCGGCTTGAAATTCTTCGTCTTTGGGCCATGGACTTGCCGCAGCTCACGAGTGAACGCAGGGCAACCTGCCGCGTCGGCAAGTCGCTGGTTCCCCGGTGCATGCATGTCGACAGAGGGCCCAGCGCTGGTCCGATTGACGCGCGCTTCTCTTGGCGCTCGATGCGAGTTCGGCGTCTTCTTCTGTCGTTCGTGAAGAACTTGGCGCTGATCGCGACGAGCTCGTGGATCTGATGATGCGGTGGAGTCGTTGTCGAGGTGGATCCGGCGAGTCGGCGATCTTGGCCTTCGGGGTGGAGAGTGCATGGTGGTTGCACCCCCAACGGTTTCGTCGCCATCGGCTCGTGCACAGCAGTCCTGCCGCGGCAGCGATGTACTCGGCTGCGGAGTGTCGCCGTTAAGCGAAGCCGATGAGACTCGAATGGTTGCCCTCCATTCATCGATCTTGTCTGCCGTTGGAGGGTAATCCAGGAGCAGTTGAGCTCGCGCCAAAGCTTCTACTGGAGTGGTGGGCGGCAGTGGCGAACGGCGCGAGGAGCGGGATAAGCTCGGACTTCTAACTATGTTAGAAGGAGCAGTATCCCGTCCAGGCGACCGTGTCTCGCTCGTGCCAGCATGTTGGCGTGCATGCTGGTCTTGAGCACCCCGAGATCCACCAGCTCGATCTTGGTCCAACGAACGTATGGCACTGTGAATACCATGACGCTATCGATCCTGCGTCTCCTGAGATGGGCGCGTTGCACGTACGGACGCCGAGGTCTGCGCAGCCTTATCCTTGGACCTGGCAGCACCGTGGGCTCCTTCGTCGATGTCCATTCTTCCGCCGGCGTCTACCCCACCACCCGTTCGCTCCGGTGGTGGTGGGATCGACGTGGACGGAATAGCTGCCGTAGAAGCCTTCTTCTTCGGTGGCATGTCGATGAAGAAGATGAAGATCTAGCTCGTGTGAACGTCGGATCAGGTTCACACAACCTCGACGCCCCCTACCTGGCGCGCCAAAAGATGTCGGGGAGACTGATCCACGAACACCTATGGGACCGGCGGACCGAGCCCCTTCGGTCGGCGGGGCGGAGATCGCACGAAGAGCGGATCGGCGAAGCACACGAGCAGTTTACCCAGCTTCGAGCTCTCCGAGAGATAACACTCCTCTTGCTGCATGTCTGAGTGTATTGAGTTCTTGCTCGGGAGCGCTGAGTGCTACAGTACATATTAGCTGCTAACGAGACCGAGCGTGAGTGTTTTTCTGCCCCCGAACCCCCCATCTACGTTGCGCATGGGCCTCCTTTTATATGCTAAAGGGGTCTCCGACAGGTGGCAACGTAGACAAGGGTAAAAATGGAAAAGGAATTGCGGTTGGTACAACTACCTGTACAGTGTATCATACCTAACCCAGACGACAGGGGACAAAGGCATTAAATGCACGTCTACGTCGACCAAATAGTGCAAAAAGGAACTGTCAGGGACGCCACTGCTTGCCACGATGGCAATCTTGTCAGCGTCGCTTGCCATCGCGCACCGCTGGCCGCACAACCTCTTGCCACGCGCGCCTGGTAAGGTCCCAGGGCGACACGTTGGTGGATGTCTTTGGAGCGCTGGTCTGAGTGGTAGTTTGCCGCGGCAAGCGCCTTGCCGCGGTCGTTGTCTTGTCACGTCCGGAAGCTTGTCGCTCACCGGGCCTCGCCGGGACGCGTGGCGCGTCGCGACAAGTTCCTTGAGATGCCTTGGTTGGCCTTCCCGGCAAGCTCCTCTTGCCGGGGCCTTGTCTCCTTGGCTTGAATACTTTGTTCTTGAATGGCTCCAAAGGAACCACGGAGGACCTTGGCGGTCACCCGGCAAGCCTTGCCGCGGGGTGCTGCAACTGCCCGTGCACAAGTTAGGGATGCTAGGGTACCCCTACTCTAGTACACCGACAATAGCTTCATCATGTCCCAACGGTAACATCTCTAAGCCTCCAATTATCAATGATTATTATTCACTTAGAAAGGATATTGATGGTAATATGTTTGCCAAGTATGTTGGTGCCCAAAGTGGTTTGAAAGTGGATAAGACCATTTGGGTTGCCAAGCCTATTGTTACTAACTTCTTAGGACCCAACATGGTTGGGGACCATCGAGCTCAAACTTGATCAATAGGTGTGTGGAGGGCATTGGAGACTTGGCTAGTTCCTGAAGAAAAATGATTCTCACCATTCATTATTGTTCAAACCAAGTCAAGTGAATTATCATCATATTTGCATTACAATGCTCCTTGTGGTGGTAACTTGTATTTATATTGTCTACATTGAAAGTTACTAGCCCCATGCATGTTTAGGTTTTGTACCTAGCATGTGTTTGTATATGTTGTATCTCCTAATATGCTTGATTTGTGTTATCTAGCATATGTAGGTTGCAATGCATGTCATATATTGGTGTGTGTAGTCTCGAACCTTCATTGCATTTTAGTTACATCTTATTGGGCTCTTTTGAGATATTAATGGATCACCACATTATGGCGGAGTGATATGCTTTGTGCATATAACAATACTAATGTGAATAATTATGGGATGCCACCTAGAATATATTTGAGATTATCTTATATCCCTGTGGCAAGCATTGCCTTGTTTACATATGACATTCTTGTTCGATTTTTCCCATGGTTATCTTCAATATCATATTCGGAAAATCGTTTGATTAAAGATATTCCAATTGTTTCTTTGCATGATGATCTATCTAATTAGAATGTTAAAAATATACTATCCAAGTGTTGTGTTTATTTCTAAACTCTCATGTTATGCTTGTGTTAGTATAGATGATCATGTACTTATGTGGATTCTACGCCGAATAATAACTCAAAATGCCATTTGTTCGAGTTCATCTTTATGGTTTGTATGGAGTTCTGGGAGTTTCTCTTCTCATTGTCTATAGTATCCTATATCTACTTGAGTGAGATATTCCTATGAGTATGTGTGCAATGCATATCTTATACGCTCACTGGTTTTCCTTTGTTCATATGTTGAACTTTGTGTGCTATCATATGTTGATTTGTCGCTTTGATTTATTTTGGACAACATGAATGCCTAGTGATGCTATTGGAAGTATTAATGGTTATGTGTTCATTTTTCCATTTTGTATCTCCCTGGATTTTCGTAGGCATGTGCATGCATAGTTACTATGTGTAAATCGCATGCCTTGTTTGCTTTATTTGATCCCATATATATATGGTAAATGCATCAAATTCTTAATAGCTAAGATGTGCATGAAATTCAAAATCATATCGATATGCACATACTTAAGTGGTTTTACCCTATGTGTTGTAGTTATGCTAACTACTTCGAACCCAATAAGTTTGGGGACCATATTGTATTTAAAATGTTTTAGGTACATTTGAGAAGCATTGGGTGATTGGCTTATTCATGAAGGTGGTGGCACTATGAGGAAATTACAGCCAAGCTTGGACATTTTATTGATCTACGACTTCATACCAATGCTATCTCGGTAACAAGTATTTACTTCATGCATATATATAGAAATGGGGTCAACCTTGTGTAGGTGCATCATGGCATGAATTTCTTGACTCGTTCCTGTGATACTTGTTTCCTTTCTCAAGGCATCCCAACAGTTACAACTTTTTGCTAGTTGTGATGTCTTTGATGGTTGTGTGTTCGGAGTTCATTAAATAAGATAATATTAAGCCATATGCTATGCTTTCAAGCAAAGATCTCATTGGTATATTTTACGACTCCCATTTGGATATCTTATTCTTTCCTTTTGTAACTATTTCATGTGTACATCCTTCTTTGTGGATATATATCACCATGATTGTCATCTACCTAGAATCTTATACACATGACAGAAGTTACATCCCTATTATTTCATGTCCACCATTTCATTCTCTTTTTATATCTTTCGTGACTCCATGGTAGCATTCGTTGTATGAGTACGTGTCTTACCTCTTTGCATCTTAGTGCACTCATGTTTGGTGAAGTTGTTGTCCTCTTACTTGTCTTGACAAGCCTATTATTTCCTATCTTCACCATGGGTTGTCACAAGCTTTGATTTTTAATTTGCTATTGGTGAGCTTGTGAACCCATTTTCTTGATGTGTGTGTGACTTGCTTAACTTCGTGTGTGTGGGAAGGAGATGTCTGGCACCTTGTATCTCGTTTACTCAAGACTATGTTGATGCTTAATTCTCATCCTTATATTAGTCTTCTCAAGTGCTTTGACGTGACTCACACACATCGTTTTGGTTGTGCCTATTATTAGGTTGCCTCATTTACATGTTGCTCAACCATATGTTTGTTGCAATTGCTAGGCTTCTTTTCCTATCTATGCTTGCTTGCAATTGTTTTGTGTTCCTATTGATTTTGGGGGATGATTATCCTATTTTGTGCACTTGTATCCAAATAAAAAATCTAGATAGTGCATAAATCATGGGGAGCTTCTCTATTTTCCTTAGAACACTCCTTTGCTCAAATCATAATATTCTTTTATCCTTCTAGCTCGTCGGATCTTTTGATTACTTGCGTCACTTTGTGTTATGAAAATGAGATCAATTTGTGCCATGTGCCTTGCTCTTATTCTAGGCTCAAAGCTGTATAATAGTGGATTCACCTGTGGATATCATGTTCTTATCAATTACAATCTTTTTTGTGTATACGGGTTTCTTTGTGGATACATATCATGATTATTATTGGCCACTTAGAAATTTTTATACATAAGAAAGTTCATATCTTTCCTTGATGTCATTTATTCCTTGCCGGCCACTTTATGTGTTCGTTTTATTCGTATAGTTGCTTCGGTAAGAGGTTGTGTCGTGAGTGCTTGTATGCATTGCATATATCCTTGCGCACTCATGTATTTTGGACCGATACTTGACATGATGATCACATTGGATATTCCTATTTTATCTTGTCCAAAATATGTTCTTTGGATCTTTTGAATGTTTTGCTCCCATGTTTAATCTTACTTTCATATCATACTATCTTGTTGCACTCTGGGTCCTAAATATGGGTTGAGCTCCTCAAATTTTTCATCATTGAATATGTGCATTTGATTTCACGCACATTTTCGTGATATGCACACATTAAGGAGGAACTCATACTATATTAGTCTTCTAGATTTTTTTTCATCCATTTTGCCATTTGTTGCCAATGACGGAGAAGTTTAGAGGGTTTAAGATAAGTAATTTTGTAAGTACTTGTTGTCACTCATGCTTATCTACCCTGGTTATATATGTTTGTTGCATGAATGAATATATAGAGAAAACTCCACCTAGTGTATGTCAACCAATATATGCAAGGAAATATAAAGTTCATTCACACATGCATATATTGTGGGGGAGCTTGCTCTATATATTATGGTTCCACTAACATCAAATACTTGTCTAGTGTTTCAATGTTACTACACTGAGTGTGATAAACTCAAGTATCTTTGTGACACTTGATGCTGTCAATACTATCCCAAGTATACAATTTATCCTTGGCTAAATTGCATACTTGTGTTAAAATTCATTATATAAACCCTCTTATTGAGATTGTCATCAATTACCAAAATGGGGGAGATTGAAAGTGCATGTAGTCCCCATGTGTGGTTTTGGTAATAAATGACAATCCTAATGGACTAATGTTTGCATTGAGTTATACAATTGAAGGAAAGTTCCATTTCCAATGCATGAAGAATATTGTATGAACTGAAGGATGTTTATTCCATGGTGATGCAAGAAGGAGATAGTATGCATTCGAAATGAATGCCATATACATATTGTTGTGCATGCATCAAGGTTGAGCTTGGTGATTAAATCAAATACAATCAAGATGAATTCCATGTGATGAACAAGATGTGATCTATATGGAGTTCATTAAGGATCTCAAACGTTATCATGCTCAGGCATATGGGTTGAACCATGATGGATCAAGATCTTGAGAGAATGATTAAAGAGAAGAATTCTACATGTGCTTGAAGATAGGATCATTATGAGCTCATATGTTGATTCACGGATTTCTTGAAGCAAGTAATTCAATTGAAGAATTCATCTTGCCTCTCAAGATACTATGTTCGAGCATGAGAACAAGCAAACAATGTCCACTATGATATTCAAGGAGAAACTTGATATGGTCATTGTGAATTAAGATACTAGTTATTATGTCATGAAGAAATGAAGCATAGTGAAGATATCAATAGGGCCTTCAAGACATCAAAATTAATCATGGAGCAAAGATAAGTGTTGACCAAGATGAAGATCAAAGATTGACCTAAGATGGTCAACACACAAGCGCATATCATGTGCCACATGAGATCTTGTGGTATGGTAATTCTCATGATCTTGGTGCTCATTAAAGGATGTCATCAAGTAATTAATGATGCTGTACAAGTGAAGATGAATGCAAAGCAAAGCTTCCCACATTGTGTATGGGGAGCTACTTGAAGACTTCTCCAATGTCTTGCCTTCAACTTGAGCCATGAAGAAACATCAATATAAAGCTCAAGTGAAAGGATCTAGTCAAAGTTATTAGTTCCTTTGGCTTTAGATGTGAGGATCAATGACCATCGAAAAGGATATATGCTCAAGAATGAGTTTCCGGAAGCTATCTAGTATAGTTATTTTATGATTCTTGAGTTATAGGGATCCCGCACTATTAAGAGGGGATCAAAGGGGTTAGTGATGGTTTGCTCAAGTCAACATCATCTCTTTCTATTCTTCTCACATCATGTTCCAACATAGGCATATTTCACTCCTATCCAATGCAAATACAACATGCCTACAAATCTACCAAAGAAAATCTATAGCCAACTAGGTTCCCCAAAGTATATGATCTTACCTTTCTATACATTGCACCTTCCATTTTGTTTTATCCTGGGTGGTTCTCTATGTGAGGACCTGGAGCTTTTCCATAGCTTCAAAACGAGCCCAAGATCATCACAATCGGAGTCCGGATGTGAAATTTATGCATGTTTTACTTTTGGGGCGGCTGCTGTTTTTGTGTTGGCCGGATGTCCGGGCTTTTCCTCGGATGTCCGTCCACTGCTATCCCGAGGGCATTTGTTTGTGTGAAATCAACGGATGTCCCACCCCTGGCCCGGATGTCCGGCCGTAGATGTCCAGAAACCTTATCGAAATGTTGTTTATGTACGCCGGATGTCCAGCACTTGGCCGGTTGTCCAGGGCCCCATGTTTGGCCAGATGTCCAGGCTTCGGCCATATGTCCGGGCCCTGTAACCTGTTTTTCTGTGTACTGATACATCTCCAATGTATCTATAATTTTTGATTGCTGCATGCTATATTATCTACTGTTTTGGACATTATTGGGCTTTATTATCCACTTTTATACTATTTTTGGGACTAACCTATTAACTGGAGGCCCAGCCCAGAATTGCTGTTTTTGCCTATTTCAGAGTTTCAAAGAAAAGGAATATCAAACGGAGTCCAAACGGAATGGAACCTTCGGAATGTGATTTTCTCACCGAACATGATCCATGAGACTTGGACCCTAAGTCAAGGAAGCTTCGAGGAGGCCACGAGGTAGGGGGCGCGCCCACCCCCCCCCCCCAGGGCGCGCCCTCCACCCTCGTGGGCCCCCTGTTGCTCCACCGACTTACTCCTTCCTCCTATATATACATATGTACCCCCAAATGATCAGATACGAAGCCAAAAACCTAATTCCACCGCCGCAACCTTCTGTACCCACGAGATCCCATCTTGGGGCCTGTTCCGGAGCTCTGCCAGAGGAGGAACCCATCACGGAGGGCTTCTACATCAACACCATAGCCTCTCCGATGAAGTGTGAGTAGTTTACCTCAGAACTTCGGGTCCATAGTTAGTAGCTAGATGGCTTCTTCTCTCTTTTGGATCTCAATACAATGTTCTCCCCTCTCTCATGGAGATCTATTCGATGTAATCTTCTTTTTGCGGTGTGTTTGTTGAGACCGATGAATTGTGGGTTTATGATCAAGATTATCTATGAACAATATTTGAATCTTCTCTGAATTCTTTTATGTATGATTGGTTATCTTTGCAAGTCTCTTCGAATTATCAGTTTGGTTTGGCCTACTAGATTGGTTTTTCTTGCAATGGGAGAAGTGCTTAGCTTTGGGTTCAATCTTGTGTTGTCCTTTCCCAGTGACAGTAGGGGTAGCAAGGCACTTATTGTATTGTTTCCATCGAGGATAACAAGATGGGGTTTTTTATCATATTGCATGAATTTATCCCTCTACATCATGTCATATTGCTTAAGGCGTTACTCTACTTTCTTGAACTTAATACTCTAGATGCATGCTGGATAGCGGTCGATGAGTGGAGTAATAGTAGTAGATGCAGGCAGGAGTCGGTCTACTTGTCTCGGACGTGATGCCTATATACATGACCATACCTAGATATTATCATAACTATGCTCAATTCTATCAATTGCTGGACAGTAATTCGTTCACCCACCGTAAAATACTTATGCTCATGAGAGAAGCCACTAGTGAAACCTATGGCCCCCGGGTCTATCTACATCGTATTAATCCTCCAATACTTAGTTATTTCCCTTGCTTTTCTACTTTGCTTTCATTTTACTTTGCATCTTTACCACAAAAAATACCAAAAATATTATTCTATCATATCTATCAGATCTCACTCTCGTAAGTGGCCGTGAAGGGATTGACAACTCCTTATCACGTTGGTTGCGAGGAGTTATTTGTATTGTGTAGGTGCAAGGGACTAGCGCGTAGCCTCCTACTGGATTGATACCTTGGTTATCAAAAACTGAGGGAAATGCTTACTCTACTTTGCTACATCACCCTTTCCTCTTCAAGGAAATCCAACACAGTGCTCAAGAGGTAGCAGAGAAGATTTCTGGCACCGTTGCCGGGGAGTCTACGCAAAAGTCAACATTCCAAGTACCTAGCACAATCCCTTATCTCCCGCATTACATTATTTGCCATTTGCCTCTCGTTTTCCTCTCCCCCACTTCACTCTTGCCGTTTTATTCGCCCTTTCTTTTTCGCTCGCCTCTTTTCCTTTGCTTGCCGCTATGGCTAGTCTTCTATCTTCTCCGTTGTCTCCCGAGAATGAAGTTCTTAATTTTAAGCAAAGGGAGAGAGAAAATTTAAAAGACGCTTGGTATAGAATTTGCAATGCTCAAAATAGATCTACCAGGAAGCAATCTACTTCCGTTCTTCTCCGCAATTTTTATGTAGGTGCTAATCCTTGGTATAGATATATCCTTGATACCATTACTGGAGGGAATTTCTTGGGCAGCCATACTTTTGATTCTTACTAGCAAAAATTCCCATGCGTTGCAACGGGAGTTAAAAAATAGTGATCAATGGGAGATCAAAAATATAGCACATCTCCTTAGTTAAGACCCTCGTATGTCCACGTCCTCTATTTCAACGCGGCATCTCATTTGTATCGTCACTTATTCTCCTTCCCTCCTCACTATTGGCATGTGTAGAACACATACTTTACAATGTGATAAACATCTCTAAAACAAACATCTTCTACAATGTCAAGAACAAAGTAAAATTCGTTGGCCATAGCGATGTAGGCGACATCGATGATTATCTGGTGATTCAGGCAGGAGGCAAAGGCAGCATGGGAGGGGAAGAAGACTTGGGAGAGACAAATAGGTGGGGGTGGGATAGGAGGAGTTTGATAAAAATGGCACACATTTCCTTTCATAGTACACTTGTCTTTGTCTATCACAAATGTTTGATCAATAGTTGGATAAAATGACACAATTGAGTTCTCCCTCTATTTTGAGATGTGGAACCACCTGCCATATTTATTTGAATAATATTGCACTTCGTCAATTCCTTTACACAGGCTTAGTATGGTTCAATCGGAGGCCATCCAAATCAATTATTATCGTGGCCTCTCTTGGTGTTGCGTCTGCCCCACAAGCCGCCACGTTGCCCTAAGTCTTCTCCCTTGGCTCCAAAACAGTTGCTGCCAACATTTGGATTACATCAATGACAAAAAACTTCAGCCATACAACTCTAAGGCAGCAGCTAAAACCACCCATTGCTACACAGCAAAGCAGCCAAAGCAAAACATCAAGTTAGCTATTGCAAAAAAGTAGAGGATAAAGATTGTAAGCAAGAAAAGGTTCAAAAAAAAGTTATCACGACAAGCAGCCATTGTGCAACCTCTCTCATCACTACCATTCTGCTCATAAATTTCTTCGACCCTCTACTATATAGTCTAAATAAAGTAGAGAGCTTTGCTGTGAATAAGAGAAGCTTGCGATCTTTGCTTCCGAAGAAAAAACCTGCATCCCTTCACAATTGCATATGTGCAGTTTACTACGTTCAAAAACTAATATGGGCAGTTTACAGTAAAATGAAAACTTAGTTATAACTTCCAAGAATAAAATCACAATCGATAGATAAGCTAAGAATGTAGCTATGAAAAAACCGTGGACCCTTTTCAAGTTGAAGAAGTAGTAGTTCGACGCTACAACATTTGGTGGGTTCGGAAATTATTTAAAGTTATACATATATGATCACTTCAAATAATTTAAGAAAAAAGCCTGATTCTGTCTTCAACACTTTGAAATTCTCACCCAGCTCGTCATATCACTATTTTTACTGCACTTACGGGCAGGTTAGATGTATATGGTGGTAAATGCCTGCTATCTGTACCATTCCCCTAATTAAAAGAGCAAAGTCATCTTAGAAGTTTATTCCACCAAGCACAAATGTTGTAGGATGAATCAGACGCCAAAATTTTATATGATTAGGGGGCTACCTCTAGAAACAGAGGCACGCGAGAAGATAACTGCCTATGCCAGTTATGAAGAAATTCAGCTGCTTTGACATTATCTATTGAGTATGACCAATGTTGCCTACGTTCACCTCAACTCGGTGGCCACCATGCCGGACGACGACCCATAGACGACCCTCACCTTCAAGTCTATCTGCAACAAATCAACATCGTGGGCAGAGGTAGCAAGTAGCAACTAAACTAATGAAAAAATAGCAGCACACAGCAGAATGGTAATGAAAGTGTTGAAGCAATCTGTACAAAAAGTTGCAAACCCATCCGTATGAAGTAGTCTATAAGTAGTTATGGCTTCTAACGAGCTGACCTTAAATTTGAAACCCAAAGCAGATTGTCAATTTCTTTCAGAAGTAAAAAATATCACTATTATAACCGACTCCATGAAATTTATAGAAAAGAAGTGAAAAGAAAATCAAGTTACTGGTGAATAAATTACAGATCTACAGATTTCGCTGTACCTTGATTCTATTAATACCAATGTTCAACATTTCCTACGAAAATGTCTAAATCAGTAAAGCTTATAGCATGAAAACTGAATAAGTCTTAGCAGATTGTTTATTTTTTGAAGTTTATACATGTATGGGTTGGTGGCCTCAGCCCAGGATTTATTTATGTATACATATTAATGTTGAGACATTTGGTGAAATCTTAGCATAAGAAATACCTTAAGCAGATTTCATTATTTTAAAGTTCCTTATTGCTGGCATTTCTGCCATGATTGGAAGAATCAATTTGCCACCAGAAAGAAACCGCTGGATCCATATGGATTTAGATAATGCTAATGTGCATTGTGTAATGGTGGAATAAAACTTATCTCAAGATTAGGCATAACAATATGGTAATTAGGTTTCTTTAAGGAGCAATTACCTACTCTTTCATTTTCCTTGCTCAAATGTATTTGCATCCGCATGTGTCATTTTTAGTTGGAAAATGCAACCAAAAGTGCAGTATTTAGAAGCAACGGGGCTAACCTGCAACAAAATAACTATTTGTATAGTAAATGGCCTAGCTCACTAATTGTGTAGAAACTGTTCCAGAAGGTTGTCCTTGAAGTTCTCCATGTCTGAAACTGTTCAGGTCATGAGTATAACTTCTTTGCCTGAAAAAACTGCTGACACACTTAAAATTAACAACCAACATTAAGCTATGTAAGAAAATAGGAAGTCTCTCCGTCTTACACCAATGTTTCTTCCAAAGAAGGGTCACCTCCATAGCTGTACCAACTAACGCTCCTTCCCTTTGCTATTACAGAATAGAGCATTGCCTTACGAACAATTTTAGTAAGGCATTGACCAACACATGTTGCAGTTTAAAAATTCAAGTTAAAGTCTCTGGCGCTCCCCGACTTTGTTGTGGTGGTCGTGGAGCACAGACAGATTCTTGTCCTCCTGTTGCTGACGACGCGCAGGTCTGACCATAGGCGAAAGAGTCCATCCACCAAGTCAAATAGATTGACATCAGCCTAGACCCCGTGAGCCCAAATGGCCTAGATCCTGGGAGCCATGGCCTTATTGGTGACATGGAGATCATGGTCAATCCCCGGTGGAGACGTTGTACTCACCCGTCGATAAGGATTGTTGACGCGCTGGAGTAGTGGGGATGAGAGGGGGCGACAGGAAGGTCATAGCCCGAGGACACACTCCTAAGTTGCGTGGAGGAGAGCCCATCAGCACCCCGCGCTTGTCGATGGAGCCCGTCCACAACATCTCGTAGCAAGGGGAGAGGCGCGCAGGTGCATGTAGGCGTCGTCGCGCTCGTCCTCCCAGGTGCCGCCGGTCGCGCTCATCCATCTGAGGCACCGCCGCCCCCACGCGACTCATCCTCCTGGCTGTCGTCATCGCGCTCGTCCTCTGAGGCGCTGCCGCCGCCGCGCAACTGCTGTCTCCCACGTCACCTCCTTTTTTCCAACCCGAACTACCAAACCCCATGGCTTTAAGGCCGGCGGTGTGTTTGGATAAAAGTCCAAGATGAAGGAGGCTTTTTTGAGATTGAGATGAAGGAGTTGTAGAGGAATCGGTCGGTGATGTGAACTGGCCAGATTAACATTGATGGAGAAGAGATTCATGGTGGCCGTACGGGAGAAGGAGACGTACTCGTGATGTCCTTATCGGTCTTTTTTGCGTTGAAGAGAAAAACTGAAAGCATACACACAAAACTGAGTTAGCTTAGTTGGCAATGACACATACTTCCCAGGCGTGAGGGTGCGACTTTGACTCCAGTTGATGGCAATGTTTTTACCTCGTCTCTGGTTGTAGTTGGCCCATGGTGCTGTTTTGGACGATAGATAGGCTAAGGCCCAGGCGGGGGTGGCCAGCCTATGCGAACCGAGACGGGCTGCTGGGGACGAACGAAGGATCGAGGAAACGAATCACTCTTTTTTACACGACGTGGTTCCTCGAATTAGTACCACCTCACGTATATGTTTTAAATTCAAACTGAAGGCGTAAACTCATGGAAAGAAGCGTATTGTGATGGTGAACCCACGAAGTCAATCCGAGCTTTATTATTAGGGAAAGATAATGCTATGATAGATTTGGTTGGCTCACCCCCTCTTTTGGTTAATGGAACTATGTTAACTTTGGAGCATGTAATGCAAAGACTTGAAATTATTGAAAATAAAGTTGCTACCGTAGAGTTAATTGAAAATCTGGATAAAAAGATCCACAACCAAATTACACAATATGGATCTAAGGTAGGAGTAACTTTGAAAAATATTAAGGAGAAGGAACCCATAGTTAATGAGAGAATTAATCAAGATTCCACTAGAATCGGTAACTTGACGGTATCATTACCAATTTGGGAACCGCTTTTTCTTCCGTAAAGAATACTCCAAATCCTCCTACTAAAATTGCCAAGCTTATGTATGTTCCTAAAAATAAGGGTGAATCCTCTAGTAAGGAAACTGCGGATCTTAAATCTATAAGTATTCATCCCGATCTTTTTGCTATCATTAAGGAACCATTTGCTACGAATGAATTTTTCGATCTTGTGCCTAAAAGTTTGATAATTACTAAAAATTAAGAAATTTCTAAAGATGATAGATGTCTCATTGAAGAATTCCCTACCAAAGATGACAATACCTAGATCTATCCTTGCTTTTATGCTTAGCTAGGGGCGTTAAACGATAGCGCTTGTTGGGAGGCAACCCAATTTTATTTTTAGTTTTTTTTTGCTTTTTTCTTCTGTTTAGGAATAAATATTTGTTCTAGCCTCTGTTTAGACGTGTTTTTATGTTTTAATTAGTGTTTGTGCCAAGTTAAACCTATATGATCTTCTTGGATGATAGTTATTTGATCTTGCAGAAATTTCCAGAAACTTTCTGTTCACGAAAACAATTCTTAAAAATCACCAGAACATGATAAAATAGTGATTCCAATTGCGGCTGATCAGTAAACAAATTTTCTAGGTCTTCCTATTTTGGCTGATTTTGTGTAGTTTCATAAGTTTGCGTTAGTTACAGATTACTACAGACTGTTCTGTTTTTGACAGATTCTGTTTTTCGTGTGTTGTTTGCTTATTTTGATGAATCTATGGCTAGTAAAATAGTTTATAAACCATAGAGAAGTTGGAATACATTATGTTTAACACCAATATAAATAAATAATGAGTTCATTACAGTACCATGAAGTGGTCTTTTGTTATCTTTCGCTAACGGAGCTCACGAGATTTCTGTTGAGTTTTGTGTTGTGAAGTTTTCAAGTTTTGGGTGAAAGATTTTGATGGATTACGGAACAAGGAGTGGCAACAGCCTAATCTTGGGGATGCCCATGGCACCCCCAAGATAATCTAAGGACACCAAAAAGCCAAAGCTTGGGGATGCCCCGGAAGGCATCCCCTCTTTCGTCTACTTCCATCGGTAACTTTACTTGGAGCTATATTTTTATTCACCACATGATATGTGTTTTGCTTGGAGCGTCTTGTATGATTTGAGTCTTTGCTTTTTAGTTTACCAAAATCATGCTTGATGAACACACCTTTTGAGATAGCCATACATGATTTGGAAATTACTAGAATACTCTTTGTGCTTCACTTATATCTTTTGAGTTATATAGTTTTGTTCTAGTGCTTCACTTATATCTTTTAAAGCAGGGTGGTGGATTTGTTTTATAGAAACTATTGATCTCTCATGCTTCACTTATATTATTTTGAGAGTCTCAAATAGCATTGTAACTTTCTTAAATAATCTTCATGTGCTAGGTATTCAAGAATAGTAAAAACCTTCTCATGAGTGTTTTGAATACTAAGAGAAGTTTGATGCTTGATGATTGTTTTGAGATATGGAGGTAATAATATCAAAGTCGTGCTAGTTGAGTAGTTGTGAATTTGAGAAATGCTTGTGTTGAAGTTTGCAAGTCCCATAGCATGCACGTATGGTAACGTTATGTAACAAATTTGAAACATGAGGTGTTCTTCGATTCTCCTCCTTATGAGTGGCGGTCGGGGACGAGCGATGGTCTTTTCCTACCAATCTATCCCCCTAGGAGCATGCACATAATGCTTGGTTTTTGATGACTTGTAGATTTTTGCAATAAGTATGTGAGTTATTTATGACTAATGTTGATTCCATGGATTATACGCACTCTCACCCTTCCATCATTGCTAGCCTCTTCGGTACCGTGCATTGCCCTTTCTTACATTGAGAGTTGGTGCAAACTTCGCCAGTGCATCCAAACCCCGTGATATGATACACTCTTTCACACATAAACCTCCTTATATCTTCCTCAAAACAGCCACCATCCCTACCTAATATGGCATTTCCATAGCCATTACGAGATATATTGCCATGCAACTTTCCACCATTCCGTTCATCATGACATATTCATCATTATCATATTGCTAGCATGATCATGTAGTTGACATAGTATTTGTGGCAAAGCCACCATTCATAATTATTTCATACATGTCACTCTTGGTTCATTGCTTATCCCGGTACACCGCCGGAGGCATTCATATAGAGTCATACTTTGTTCTAGTATCGAGTTGTAATCATTGAGTTGTAAATAAATAGAAGTGTAATGATCATCATTTTCTAGAGCATTGTCCCAAGTGAGGAATAAAAAAAAGAGAGAAAGGCCATAAAAGAAGGCCCAAAAAAATGAGAGAAAAAGAGAGAAGGGACAATGCTACTATCCTTTGCCACACTTGTGCTCCAAAGTAGCACCATAATCTTCATGATAGAGAGTCTCTTGTTTTTGTCACTTTCATATACTAGTGGTAATTTTCATTATAGAACTTGGCTTGTATATTCCAACAATGGGCCTCCTCAAGTGCCCTAGGTCTTCCTGAGCAAGCAAGTTGGATGCACACCTACTTAGTTTCTTTTGTTGAGCTTTTATACATTTATAGCTCTAGTGCATCCGTTGCATGGCAATCCCTACTCCTTGCATCAACGTCAATCGATGGGCATCTCCATAGCTCATTGATTAGCCTCGTTGGTGTGAGACTTTCTCCTTTTTTGTCTTCTCCACATAACCCCCATCATCATATTCTACTCCACCCATAGTGCTATGTCCATGGCTCGCGCTCATATATTGCGTGAAACTTTATAGGTTTGATATTACTAAAGTATGAAACAATTTTTTGGCTTGTCATCGGAGTTGTGCATGATCAGAGCATTCTTGTGTGACAAAAATGGAGCATGACTAAACTATATGATTTTGTAGGGATGAACTTTCTTTGGCCATGTTATTTTGAGAAGACATAATTGCTTAGTTAGTATGCTTGAAGTATTATCATTTTTATGTCAATATGAACTTTTGTCTTGAATCTTTCAGATCTGAATATTCGTACCACAATTAAGAAGAATTACATTGAAATTATGCCAAGTAGCAGTCCACATCAAAAATTATCTTTGTTATCATTTACCTACTCAAGGACGAGCAGGAATTAAGCTTGGGGATGCTTGATACGTCTCCAACGTGTATATAATTTTTGATTGCTCCATGCTATATTATCTACTGTTTTGGACATTATTGGGCTTTATTATCCACTTTTATATTATTTCTAGGACTAACCTATTAACCGGAGGCCCAGCCCAGAATTGCTGTTTTTTTCCTATTTCAGAGTTTCGAAGAAAAGGAATATCAAACGGAGTCCAAACGGAATGAAACCTCCGGGAATGTGATTTTCTCACCGAACATGATCCAGGAGACTTGAACCATAAGTCAAGGAAGCTTCAAGGAGGCCACGAGGTAGGGGGCGCGCCCACCCCCCAGGGTGCGCCCTCCACCCTCGTGGGCCCCCTGTTGCTCCACCGACGTACTCCTTCCTCCTATATATACCTAAGTACCCCCAAACGATCAGATACGGAGCCAAAAACCTAATTCCACCACCGCAACCTTCTGTACCCACGAGGTCCCATCTTGGGGACTGTTCCGGAGCTCCGCCGGAGGAGGAACCCATCACGGAGCTCTTCTACATCAACACCATAGCCTCTTCGATGAAGTGTGAGTAGTTTACCTCAGACCTTCGGGTCCATAGTTAGTAGCTAGATGGCTTCTTCTCTCTTTTTAGATCTCAATACAATGTTCTCCCCCTCTCTCCTGGAGATCTATTCGATGTAATCTTCTTTTTGCGGTGTGTTTGTTGAGACCGATGAATTGTGGGTTTATGATCAAGATTATCTATGAATGATATTTGAATCTTCTCTGAATTATTTTATGTATGATTGGTTATCTTTGCAAGTCTCTTTGAATTATCAGTTTCCTTTGGCCTACTAGATTGGTTTTTCTTGCAATGGGAGAAGTGCTTAGCTTTGGGTTCAATCTTGCGGTGTCCTTTCCCAGTGACAGTAGGGGCAGCAAGGCACGTATTGTATTGTTGCCATCGAGGATAACAAGATGGGGTTTTTATCATATTGCATGATTTATCCATCTACATCATGTCATATTGCTTAAGGCGTTACTCTGTTTTCTTGAACTTAATACTCTAGATGCATGCTGGATAGCGGTCGATGAGTGGAGTAATAGTAGTAGATGCAGGCAGGAGTCGGTCTACTTGTCTCGGACGTGATGCCTATATACATGATCATACCTAGATATTCTCATAACTATGCTCAATTCTGTCAATTGCTCAATAGTAATTCGTTCACCCACCGTAAAATACTTATGCTCATGAGAGAAGCCACTAGTGAAACCTATGGCCCCCGGGTCTATATTGATCATATTAATCCTCCAATACTTAGTTATTTCCTTTGCTTTTTTACTTTGCTTTTATTTTACTTTGCATCTTTATCACAAAAAATACCAAAAAATTATCCTATCATATCTATTAGATCTCACTCTCGTAAGTGACCGTGAAGGGATTGACAACCCCTTATTGCGTTGGTTGCGAGGAGTTATTTGTATTGTGCAGGTGCGAGGGACTAGCGCGTAGCCTCCTACTGGATTGATACCTTGGTTCTCAAAAACTGAGGGAAATACTTACTCTACTTTGCTGCATCACCCTTTCCTCTTCAAGGAAATCCAACGCAATGCTCAAGAGGTAACATACGTGTGTGCACACTTCACAGTGTCCAGATGTCCGGCCCGGCACAACCATTTACACTCCAACAGCCATATTTTCACTATCACTATATATATCCCTGTACCCATCCGGTAGAGGGTTGACCACTTCATCCCAAATCGCCCCAAGAACACAAGTGGCTCCCTCTCACTTCTCCTACAACAAATCTTAGATCCCGGAGAGATGCGTGAGAGTTCTTGAGAGTTTTTCCAATCAAGTGATAGATCCACTCCCTCTCCCTCTCTTGACCAAAGGAATTCGTGATTTGAGAAAGTCTTGAGCATTTCCCCTTTGTTCGTGTTACTCTTGGAGGTTGGAGACTCCTAGGCGGTAGGAGTGCTCCGGTGAGGAATCAACTTGTGATTTGTCCCCCGGAAAGTTTGTGAAGGTTTGGAGGCCGCCTCAAGGTCTACCACTAGTGGTTGAGAATTGCCTTCGTGGTGATATCTTGTAACATCCCAATTTTCAATTTGGATGTTAATCATTAGGTCATCATTTGCATTCATGCTCTTTGCTTTTTTAATTGAATTTTTTTGGACAATTTAATCCTTGAGACCGTAAGCAAATCAAGGACACAGCGAGAGAGTTGGAGGTTTCACTAAATTTTCATATTTGAATTAATTTCAAATTTGAAAAGAGGATCAATTTGATTTTAATAGTTTCTATCCAATTATTATAAATAATAAAAATAAATGAGAGAAGATAATATGACTTTTTCAACAGAACAGAAATATTGGAGGACAAATTTTAAAATAAAATTATTATTTTATTTGCTATTTTATTTGAATTAGAGAAAACTTGCATTTTTAAAATTGCATTTTAGTTCACAAAAATGTTCATCTTGTCCTAAATATTAGGTTTGGATGGTGAAAATTTTTCTGGTATTTTTTAGAATTTTTTTAGAATTTATTAGGATTTTCTCTGCGACAAAATTATTTATTAAAAAAACTCCGGACCGAACTGGGCAGAAGCCCAGCCGGCCCAACCGAGCGATGTCGGTCTACAAAGAGGGGCACGCTTTTGTACCCCTTTACCCATGCACGGGCAGTCGGAGCCGCGCCCACGGTCACACCAAGCAGAGCAGGGGAGGTGAGCCAAGGTAAGACCGAAGCTCAAGATAATCAGAGCAAAGCCAAGGCCAAGACCACAAAGAGCAGAGGGACGAAGCAGGTTCCCCCGGCAAGATCCTTGCCGGGATAGCTCGCTCCACACCAACAGAGCGAGCCACCCTTGAGCCCACGGTCACCAACGCCATCATCCACATGGGGCCAGGGCTCGGGAAGGCACCTCTGTGGTGGCATGCAGTTCTTTGTGAAGACATATTCAAGATCAGATGAGGATTAGAAGACGACAACCCTCGGCAAGATCCTTACCGAGGAAAGCCACCAGACCCCCGGCAAGGTCCTTGGCAGGGACGATAGCGCGCCACGGCAAGACCCTTGCCAGGCCACCCGGCAAGACCCTCTCCATGGACGCCAGCAGTGCCACCGCCAGGCGCACGCCAACCAAGCTTCCACCGCCGTTCACATGCACCAGCCAGCCCAACCAGCTGGGCGGGCACCTGCATGGCAACATGCAGCTCCCAGGCCAACTCATCGAGCGCCTGCGTGGCGGCATGCAGATCTTCGTGAAGGCTCCACCACCTTGCCACCTCAGCTGCCTGCCAGCCTACGTGGCGTCGCACGCCTCACTGGCCAGGGCGCGTGTCAAAGCGAGGAGGAGCAGCGACGGACGGGACGGCCTCGCCCCCGTCCCCGGTAAAGCAGAGGGACACCTAAGCTACGCATTAAATGCGTCTTGTCCTGTAATACGAGCGATAAGCTCAGGGCACGGTACGCCTTTCCACCTCCTGTGTGCCACTGTGGCAGCCCTTTCGACTATAAAAGGAGGCCCATGGAATACTGGAGGGGGATTCGGCTTTTTCAAACCACGCACTGACCATAGCTAGTTCGAGAGCTCAAGAACTCTCTGAAATACACCCACCAAAGCAGGACTAGGGTTTTACGCAACCTCGAGGCCAGAACCTGGGTAAACTATCCTTGTGCTGGCTACTAACCCTACTCTTCTCGGAACCCTGCGCCCCGGCAACCGTAGTAGGGATTCTTTTGATCCCATAGGTGTCGTTTGAAACCAACATCTTTGGCGCACCAGGTAGGGGGCGCAATTGTGAGAACCTGGTCTAGTGATCAGCCTAGCAGTTCTTCGTCGCAATGGCTCCTAAGAAGAAGACGGCCACAGTGGTCGGCTCGTTTGGAACCGAACGACCCGTGTCGGTGCGGGCGAGCAGTGGACCAGTCGCAGACTGGACCCGGGCCGCAGTCCGTGAGCACCATCATCGCCCTGGTAGTCAGAGCCTGGTGAGCAGGCTCGTTCGCGCACCAGACGACCGGCCACACGTCACCGGATCCAAAGACGGAGCTGGGCCCCCCGCAGGCTGCGCGGGGCCCTCCAGGGGTGTCGTTGTGCCACCTCCGGGCGGCGCAGCGACCTCCAGGACGCCCACACCGACGACCACTGCGCGCTCTTCCCATGGTGTGCGCGCCGAGCAGCGTCACCACGTTGGTGACCCTGAGCACCCTTGTGGGAAGAGCCCCGTGCGTCATCCGCAGGATGAAGGGGTTCAACACGCTTGCCGAAGCACTGGGAAAATGGCACGCGACCGCTGGGTCGTAACGGAGCTCCTTCTAACGTAGTTAGAAGTCGAAGCGCGCCGCGATCCACGCACCTGTCGCCACCGCCCACGCCAGCAGAAGCTTCGGCGCGCGCGCAGCTGCTCCTCGACTTCCCTCCTGCTGCGGAGAAGCTTAACGAGTGGAGGGCCACCATCCGGAGCCTCATCGCCGTCACCAACAAAGACGATCTGCAACCGGCGGGAACCTCGGGTTGGCGCTCCACCGAGCCACCGCTTGCTGACGCTGGGAGGACCGGGGGAGTTGCGGCCACGGTGCACTCTCCTCCTCCTCGCCAGCCGCCGCGGGCGTCGGCCCGTCGCGACGACGCTTGTGATAACATCTCCATAGCGTCTTCCGACCCGTGGACCCTCCACGACCAGCGTGAGGCCTTCAGGAACGATCTCAGGAAGACGCTCGAACCACCGTCGAGCACCGGCGCGAAGCGCGCCGCCAGTCGGACAAGTGGGCGGGACCAGCTATGGACCACCCGGCACCGGGCGGCTCCGGCGGCCTACCTTATGAGGTGGGCTGCCCGTCCTTTACTCGTCAGCTACAGCAGTTCCAGTGGCCATCCCACCGCACGTTCAAACCCGATGTCGGCGAGAAGTACACTGCCAAGACCCATCGGTCCGAGTTCCTTAGCATCTACAACATCGCGATGCAGGCTGCTGGGGCTCGCGACGACAAGGTGCTTGCCAACTATTTCCCGCTGGCGCTCAAGCCCAATGTGATTTCTTGGTCGATGCACTTGCCAGTGGATTCCATTTCTTCTTGGTAGGATCTGTGCCATGAGTTCGTTGGTGCCTTCACAGGAGGTCACCAAGCTCATGGCCAGGCCAGTGATCTGCACATCATTCCCCAGAAAGAAGGGGAAACCCTGCGCAACTATGTCCAGAGATTCAGCCGGGTGCAGTACAATATCCCTGACGTTCATCCCGCCGCTGTGATTAGCGCGTTCCACCAGAACGGGCGCAATCGTAAAATGCGCGAGGAGCTGGCGATGACCAAAGTTAAGGATGTGGCCGAGCTCTACGTTCTGGCCGATAGGTGCGCCCGGGCTAAAGAGGGAAGCAAGTACCCCGGTGAAGACGCCGGCGCAGAAACCGACTCTACCGATGAAGACACCGCTACCCCGACAAAGAAGGGTCGGCGTCGCAATAGGAAATGCAAAGGCAAGGCCGTGCTTGCCGTTGAGGGGTCTAACAACACCGGTTCCAGCAAGAAGGTCAAGCCAGGCGCTCCCGACAAGGAGATTGCCGGGTGCGCCGCCTGCCAGGCCTTGGTGGCTACCGACAAGCCAAGGAGCTCCGGCAAGCAATACTGCAATATCCATCGCACCAAAGGCCACGACCTCCAGAACTGCTGACACGTCGAGCTGCTTGCTGAGAAGCAAAAGGCTAAGTACGACAGGCGGGACAAGGAGAAGGACCAGGACGATGCTGAGGTATCCGACAAGAAGCGTGGTGGCCAAGGAAGCCGCCCTGGCAAGGAAAACTAGCGAGAGAGGCCCGCCCGGGGCCGCGACAAGAAACAAGAAGACGATGATCACGACGAAGACGACGAGTCTGGTGAGCAAGGATTCCAGAAGGCTACGGAGGCCATGTGCGTCGACGGTGGCGCCTCGCTGCATACCTCTCACCGCCAGCTCAAACAGTGGGCACGTGAGATTACAGCAGCAGAGCCGTCGTTCGGCCTCGAAGCCTGTTGAAGTGGTCCAAAGACCCCTCATCTTTGGCGCCAAGGACCACCCTGACCGCACTACCGCGGTCGGGTGTTTCCCATTGTTGGTCTCGCCAACGATACGCAACCTCAGGGTGAACAAGATGTTGGTTGACGGCGGGGCCGGCCTGAACCTGATCTCGCCTGTCGTGATCAAAAGGTTGCAAATCCCTGATGGAGACCTCGAGGAAATGGGCACATTTCAAGGGGTCAATCCGGGGAGGAGCCTACCAAAGGGAAAGGTCACACTACCCGTGACATTTGTAGGAGAGTTTAACTATAGGACGAAGAGGATAGTCTTTGATGTGGCCGAGATCCCCTTGCCCTACAACGGGATCCTCGGCAGCCCGGCGCTAGCCAAGTTCATGGCTGCGTCACACTACGCCTATAACATGCTAAAAATGCCCGGGCCGTTGACCATCATCTCCATCCCCTCCGACAAGAAGGACGCGCTGATTTGCGCCGACGAACTCTACCGGGAAGCAGTTGCAGCAGCTGCCATCAAGGCGCCTGCTTCTGCCGCTGAAGCCCCGGGAGGGAAGCAGAAGCCCGGCAAGACCTCTCGCACCCACTCCAGCCAGCGCACCTCTTCGGAGTGTTGTGCTGCCGTCGAGGACGTGCCAGAGAGCTCTACCGGCAAGAGCAAGAGATCCAGAACCGAGCCACCGCAGACCAAGAAGGTGTCCACCAGGGAGGATGGCACGGGAGGGGCCTTCACCATAGGCTCCACACTCGGCAGCAAATAGGAAGGCGCGCTCGTCACCTTCCTACGGGCAAATGTCAACGCGTTTGCATGGCAAGCATTCGACATCCCCGGTGTTCCCAGGGAGGTGATTGAGCACCACCTAGCTGTCTGCGCGCATGCGCGGCCCGTCAAGCAGAAGGTCAGAAAGCAGGCTCTGGAGAGGCAGGAGTTCATCACAAAGGAGATCAGGAAGCTGGAAGCGGTAGGGTTGGTGAGAGGAGTGCTCCATCCGACGTGGTTGGCCAATCCGGTAGTGGTGCGCAAGGCGAATGGGAAGTGGAGGCTGTGTATTGATTACACAGATATCAATAAGGCTTGTCCTAAGGACCCCTTCCCGTTGCCGCACATCGACCAGATTGTTGACTCCACAGCCGGGTGTGATCTGTTATCATTCCTCGACGCCTACTCGGGCTACCACCAGATCTTCATGACAAGAGAGGATGAAGAAAAGACAACGTTCATCACCCCATGTGGTACATATTGCTTTTTACGGATGCCTTTCGAGTTGAAGAGCGCAGGCTCAAAATTTGCAAGAGCAGTCCAAATTGGTTTTGAACCTCAGCTCCATAGAAATATGGAGGCCTACATGGATGACATAGTGGTCAAAACCAAGGACGGGCCAACTCTTGTGCAAGATCTAGGAGAGACATTTGCCAACCTGCGCAAGATCAACCTCAAGCTGAACCCTGAAAAGTGTGTCTTCGGTGTTCCATCCGGCAAGCTTCCAGGATTCTTTGTGTCATTGCGCGGGATCGAGGCAAACCCATACAAAATCAAGGCTATTGAGCAGATTGAGGCACCCAAGCGGATCAAAGACGTGTGTCGGCTCACCGGCTGCGTTGCCGCCATGAACCGATTCATCTCCAAGTCCGCCGAGAGCGCCATTCCTTTCTTCAAAATCTTGAAGAAGGCAGGCCCAATGGAATGGACCCCACAAGCCGAGGTAGCATTGCAGGATTTGAAAAGATACCTTTTCTCCATGCCAATACTGGTTGCGCCTAAACCACAAGAACCGTTGCTGCTATATCTAGCGGCGACGAGTCAAGTGGTCAACGCTGCACTAGTGGCGCAGAGGGAGGTTCACGAGAGTTAGTGACGGCGGCAGAACCAGCGGATGGCAAGACAACATTCCCCCGGCAAGGCTTGGTGCCGGCAAGGCGAGGCCCCCGGCAGAGTCTGGTGCCACCGAGGCAGTGCCCGCGCAGTCAAGAGAGGTGGTCTAGAAGAAGATGATGATGCAGCACCCGGTTTACTTTGTCAGCTCCCTCTTGCAGGGAGCTAGATCGAGGTACTCCGGTGTGCATAAATTGCTCTTCGGCTCCTTATGGCCTCGAGGAAGCTGCGTCACTACTTCAAAGCCCGCGAGATCACTGTCGTCACCCGCCTCCCGTTGCAACGGATAATGCATAACCCAGATGCAACCGAGAGGATTCTGGAGTGAGCCTTGGAGTTATCAAGTTTCAGTTTGAAGTTTGGAAGTACCTCGACAATTCAGAGTAGAGTCTTGGCAGAGTTCATTGCAGAATGGACCTCAATGCCTGACGAAGAAATCAAGGAGACCACTCTCCCCGGCAAGGAGGAAGATCGCGACTGTGTCATGTACTTTGATGGGGCTTTCTCGCTGCAAGGCGCCGGTGCCGGTGTGCTACTCGTCGCACCTACCGGGGAGCACCTCAAGTACGTGATCCAGATGCACTTTCCCCGAGATGTCCACCAACAACACTGCTGAGTACGAGGGATTGCTTGCTCAGGATCGCGGCAGACCTCGGGGTTAAGAAGCTCATCATCAGGGGTGACTTGCAGCTTGTTGTCAGGCAGGTCAACAAGGATTACCAGAGCCCATCGATGGAAGCTTACGTAGATGAAGTGAGGAAGCTGGAGGAGCGCTTTGACGGTATCCAACCGGAGCACGTCCCCCGAATGGAGAACGACACCGCCGATTACCTGTCAAAGCGTGCCGCATTCAAGCTACCTATGGAACCGGGTACCTTTTTGCTTCGTCTAACTCCACCATCCGTCAAACCATCAACGGGGCAGAACAAGCGAAGGAAGTCGGGTCCCGGAAGGTACTTTCCTACCGAGCCCTCTGGGGCTGCCGGCAAGGGTGCTGCCGCGGACGCTGAGCCTGCCCAAGAGCAGCTGCCTCCGGTAGGGCGTCAAGCCCGAGCAGTAGAGACATCCGCTCCCATGGTGGAATAAATGCCTTTGGTCTTTGCCGTCGAGCCCTAGGCTCCAGAGTGGGCGCAGCATACCGTCCGATTCCTCCAAACAGGGGAGCTTCCTCAGGAGAAGGAAGAAGCAGCGAAAGTAGCCCGTCGATCCGACCTGTACCCGTTCGTTGATGACGTCCTGTACAGGAGAAGGTCGAACGACGTGAAATTGAAGTGCATCCCCCGGAGAGGAAGGACTGGAGCTGTTGGTGGAGATACATGGAGGCATATGTGGCTCCCACATAGGGTCGAGGGCCCTTGCCGGAAAGGTCTTCCGACAAGGTTTCTTCTGGCCCACCGCCCTCCAGGATGCGACGGCACTAGTAACCAAGTGTGAAGCATGTCAGTTCCATTCAAAGAAGCTTCATCAACCAACCCAAGCCCTTCAAACAATCCCTCTCTCCTAGCCATTCTCGGTCTGGGGGCTCGACATACTGGGCCCTTTCCCCCGCGCTGTCGGGGGCTTTGTGTACTTGTACGTTGCAATCGACAAGTTCACAAAGTGGCCGGAGGTGGAAGCAGTGAGAAAGGTGACTGCTCAGGCAGCTATCAAGTTTTTCAAAGGACTGGTCTGCCGTTTTGGTGTGCCAAATAGAGTCATCACCGACAACGACACGTAGTTCACGAGCCACACCTTCATGCAATACATTCAAAACCTCGGCAGCAAGGTCTGTTTTGCTTCCGCGGCACACCCACAGAGCAACGACCAAGCGGAGAGGGCGAATGCTGAAGTGTTGCGAGGCCTAAGGACAAAGACTTTTGACAAGCTGCACAAGAGCTGAAGGCGCTGGATTGATGAACTGCCGGCGGTTCTTTGGTCGATCCGAACGATGCCAAATCGAGCCACCAGCCAGACACCTTTTGCCCTGGTCTACGGGGCAGAAGCAGTTCTCCCCACGGAACTCATATACGGGTTACCTCGAGTGCTCGCTTATGATGAGCTTGAGCAAGAGCAGTTGCGCTAAGATGACGTGATGCTCCTTGAGGAAGATCATCTTCGGGCGGCTGTGAGAGCAGCGCGCTACCAGCAAGCCTTGCGCCGCTACCATAGCCGCAAGGTTCATGCCCGATGCTTTGAGGAAGGTGACCTTGTTCTTCGGTGCGTTCAGTCGGGCAAGAATGCCAACAAGTTGACGCCAAAGTGGGAAGGCCCTTATCGGGTAATACGAGACACCAGGCCGGGCGTAGTCCGCCTGGAGACCGAAGATGCCGTCCCAGTGAGCAACTCCTGGAACATCGAGCATCTTTGCAAGTTTTACCCATAAGGCGCGGCTTCTCGGGCCTCTCGGCAAGCCCCCTTTTGTACAAGATTTGCCGGCAAGGCATGTAACCCTTCGTACAAAGCCAGGCGCAGACCCTGAGCATAAATAAATGAAGCGTTGGCACCCTAAGTCATAGCATGCATGCTTGGTCGAGTCTCTCCCTTGGTCAGGGTTGATAGTGCTCAACAGCGACTAACCCCTGTCTTAGAGGTCAAGTGCGCGTCTATCTGTTTCTCTTCTGTCCTCCCTTGGTTTGCAAGGCACATGAGCACTTCTGCCGAGCTACTTGCAAGAAAGGAAACGGACCGGCGTCCCGACCCCAGCAAACCAGAGATGAGATTGCCGGGGCTGCAGATCCAGATAAGTTTTTCATCCTCTGTCATGCATTTCGGAACGGAACTGGGGCATGTGAAACCTCGCTTTTGTCTCTAGGCTGCCGTGCTCCCCTTTTTCCTATACCTAAGGATTATTTCCTGGGTCCGGATTTGGTCGTAGCCGCGGCGGCAAGGAGGTAGAACAAGGATCCTAAAGCCCACTTCATCCCTACCTCCGCCAAGAGCGCGAGAATGGTTGAGTGGAGTGGGGGGACGGCAAGGCCTGTTGCCGGGCGAAAACGTTTATCTTAAATAATAACAAGGATTCACTCCTTGTCGCGGGGTCTACCCACGAACGAAAAACCCGGAAAGCATCCCTTTTTCATTAAAAACATCCCATATAGGTATAGTTCATACAGAATGAGAAACATGAGCAAGGGGATTAAAAGTTCTGAATTTAACAAAGGCCCGCAGGCTTACAAACTAAAGAAGAGAGATAAGATGCCCGTGATCCCTTTCTTGTCCTCTCCACAAGAGGCAGGTAAAGGAGGCGAGAGGACAAAAGTGGCGCCTAGGCGAGATACGAGCAGCAGAAAGCACCAAGAGAACACCTCGATGACCGCCCAGCGGCGGGCCGGTGATGACTTTGCCGGGAAAGGAGCTGGAAGATGAGGCGGCAGGACCGGCAGTAGGCGACTAAGGCGTCAGTGCCCGCGTACTCCGAATTGATGGCCTTGCCGCCCGCCCTCTTCCTCTTCCGCAGCCTCCCTGCGCCAGCCAGCCAAGGAGACGGCCCCGAGAAGTTCAAGAAGCTGGCCCCGCCCCCGGCAAAACTCTGCCGGAGGAGCGACCAGGTGCAGGTGTTGCTACTGCCGCGCCCGCCCAGGCGCGGGGCGTCCGACGCCTAGTCGGACCCGTCCCCGCAGTCTGCCCCGCTATCCTCCTCATCACTTTCGCTCGAGGAAGAGCTTCCATCGTCAGAATCTCCATCGGAGGAGCTCTCCACACAACACTTCAGGCGAGTCCCGAAGTCGCCGAAGACCTTGACGGAGAGCAGGCCGTCCTCCATTAATTTGAATTAGAGGACGAGCCCCGCCATCAGGCTGTGGATACGAGCGAACATCTTCCACCCACGACGGAGGTACATGACCCGAGGAGCCGGGAAGTCGACGTCGACCCGCGTGCCCCCATTACCACAACCTCTCATGTGCAATCTGAGGGATTGGGGCGGGTCATGCTTCATCTCCCGAGCGAACTGGGCGGGAAGACGAAGACGGCGTCGCAGAGGCCGGCGCAGCTTGATGAAAAACTCACGGGGCTGGTCTCCAACATGGCCTTCCATTGGAAAAGGCATCATTGGCGGGCGAAGCCGGCGCGCCGCCCCATCATCCTCTTCCTCGAGCACTACGACCTCTGCCCCGGCCTCGCCCACGACCTCTCCCCTCCCCCTTCCCCTCACGGCCAGTTCCACCACCGCTGGCTCAGGAGGAGGAGGGACGCGCTGCTTGGCGGCGACCCTCGACGCCACCGTCGAGGGACCAGGATTCCCCTTCTCCATGGCGAGTGAAAGTAAGAAGCAGAAGTGAGAGGAGATAGATGACGGAAGAGTTCCGGACTCCATCCCCCCTTCCCCCTCCTTATAAGGATGCAGGATGAGCTCCCAGCTCGGCCAATCCAGCCACCAGAGGCACAGGGAATCAGGACCGACCCGCTGCCCCTACCAGCGACAGCTCAGTTTGCCGCCTCCACCGCTTGCAACCCCAGATGCATGGAGGACGCGTGGCGGACGCGCAGAACCGAGGGGACAGGCGAAGTGACCTCTCCCCACCCCGTGATCATGGGAAGTGGACGCCTTGAAGACCGCGCCCTGGCCCCGTTTAGTAAATGAGACGTGCCTCTGCGCCTCCCTATTTTTACGGGGAAGGCACGAGCCGCCTCTTTACTGCGATGTGATGCATGCGTGTGGAAACCGCCCCACGCATGCCGCCCACGTCACGCACACCCCTCCACGCCGCGCCACGCGCGCGGGTCGTGGAAAGCGCCGGGCGCGAAGAGTTTTACCGCGGTAAAAACCGCCCCGCCTGCCCGCGCCCCGTTTTGGGCCTGGCCCAACAACGTGTCACGCTTATGTGTGGCCCAGGCCCCGGGGCTCCTGTCGGTGTACAAAAAGAGGGGCACACTTTTGAACCCCTTTACCTATGCACGGGCAGTCGGAGCCGCGCCCATGGTCACACCAAGCAGAGCAGGGGAGGTGAGCCAAGGTAAGACCGAAGCTCAAGATAATCAGAGCAAAGCCAAGGCCAGGACCACAAAGAGTAGAGGGATGAAGCAGGTTCCCCCGGCAAGATCCTTGCCGGGACAGCTCACCACACACCAGCAGAGCGAGCCACCCTTGAGCCCATGGTCCCCAACGCCATCATCCACGTGGGGCCAGGGCTCGGGAAGGCACCTCTGTGGTTTCATGCAGATTTTTGTGAAGACATATTCAAGATCAGATGAGGATTAGAAGACGACAACCCTTAGCAAGATCCTTACCAAGGAAAGCCACCAGAACCCCGGCAAGGTCCTTGGCGGGGAGGACAGCGCGCCACGGCAAGACCCTTGGCGGGCCACCCAACAAGACCCTTGCCGGGCCACCCGGCAAGGCCCTCTCCAAGGACGCCAGCAGGGCCACCGCCAGGCCCAGGCCAACCAAGCTTCCATCACAGTTCACATGCAGCTGCCAGCCCAACCAGCTGGGAGGGCACCTGCATGGGAACATGCAGCTCCCAGGCCAACTCATCGAGTGCCTGCGTGGCGGCATGCAGATCTTCGTGAAGGCTCCACCACCGCGCCACCTTAGCTGCCTGCCTGCCTACATGGCGCCACACGCCTCACCGCCAGGGCGCATGTCAAAGCGAGGAGGAGTGGCGACGGACGGGACGGGCCTCGCCCCCGTCCCCGATAAAGCAGAGGGACACCTAAGCTACGCATTAAATGCGTCTTGTTCTGTAATACGAGCGATAAGCTCAGGGCACTATACGCCTTTCCACCTCCTGTGTGCCACTGTGGCAGCCCCTTTCGACTATAAAAGGAGGCCCATGGCATCTTGGAGGGGATTCAACTCTTCAACCCACGACCGACCACAACTAGTTCGAGAGCTCAAGAACTCTCTGAAATACACCCACCAAAGCAGGACTAGGGTTTTACGCATCCTCGCGGCCCGAACCTGGGTAAACGATCCTCGTGCTGGCTACTAACCCTGCTCTTCTCCAACCACGTGCCCCGACAACCGTAGTAGGGATTCTTGTAATCTCATAGGTGTCGTTCCACTCCGACAAGCGACATCACCACTCCCTCCCGTGCGGACGCCGGACTCCGGCGTGGTGGAGTCTGGGTCGGCCTCCCCGCCCCCTCACACAAGCCGAGGACCCCCGGGGCCCTCTTTATAAGCCGGCGTGCAGCCAAGCCGAGCAGCCGCTGCTATTCACCGCCGCCGCCTAGCACCGCCACCACTGCTGCTAGCTGCTACTGCCGCATCCCCGCACCACCGCCCCGCCTTGTCGTCGCCTCGTCGCCGACGCTCGACGCTGGAGCCGCCGGATCTTTCCGCCAACCGCCGGATCCCGCCACCAGTTTTCTCCGGTTAAACGGTATAAAAACCGTTCGGTTTTTCCAGTTTATTTTATTTTTTTAGATCGATTTAGTATTAGATCGTTTTTTTTTTGTTTTGTTTATTTAGTAAACGTTCACTGGTTAGATCGTTTTAACGAATATTTTTCGTTCGTTAGTCTCTGTTAGCAGACGTTCATCCGATAGATTTTTCTTTTTAATTTTATTTTTCGGCCAGGGGCCTATACACGGATACTTTTCTTACAGATTAGTCCCTAATCTTCAAACCCTCGTTACTTTTTACTCGTTTGTCCAAATCCAGTGAAACCAATGCCAAAATCTTCGTCTCGATACCCTGTGTTCAGATAATCAACTTGAACATGGTTTTGACAGTTTAAAATTTGGTTTCAAGCAGATTTGATTTCAAACTTATTTTGATCGTAGTTTGAGTTTCGTAGCTTGGATTTGATTGATTCTTTTTGCAAATCGAAGCTCTTCACTTGTACTTTTAGTTTGGATCTTTTCGTTTGAGTTTTACATTTGCATCCTATTCTTGAGTGCTTAGGTATGCTATTGTTTGTTCACGATAGAGTTTCCGGAGTTTGAGGCTTGCTACTACGAATCACTAGGGTTTTCCAATCGTCACCAAGGCAAGTAACACTTTGATCATATCTCTTTATTACTGAGTTTTTATGCATTAGTTTCAACCCTCAAACATGTGTAGGATTTGATTAACATGTGGGTATTAGGAAGTAGTTGATGAGGTAGTACCTATTATCCTATATTAAACCCTGGGTATATAATACGTTGTGCTTATACTGCTATGCTATGCTCGTAGACGTGGTTTGGTATGAGAGAATTCATGAAACATGTGAGAGTATTGTTAACTAAGGTTTAAATTAAGGTGGATACTTAATACACATCTGGGTGGATTGGTTTGTGGGCACCTGGGGAATCCAGTGTTGTCCAAGGAGATCCCGGGGTATCCGTGTGATTTTCCTATGGTTCGGCACCAAGGCTCAAAGGGATCATAACATTGTTCATGCTAGAAACTTCCGTTTGCAGCCACAAGCCATTATGGGCTCTGGCATAGTTGAGTAAGTTGTGGGAATCCTTTCCATGATGGGCTAGCAGATGTAGGGGATTGTAGGTGTACCAGCCTATCTATCGGTTAAGGGGACCTCTTCGGAACGACTATGTCTCGGTCATCCGTTTCTCAAACACAATGCAGTGCGAGAAATACAACGGAGGAGATCGAGTCTTGTGGGGAAAAGTGCGCAAATCTCTACAGAGTGTACAAACTAATCATGATTAGCCATGTCCCCGGTTATGGACATCTTGAGTATCTGGTACTTGAATTATTATGTTGATCTCATCACTCTACTTAACTAATTTGTTGGGTTGTTAACTTTTAATTGGGATTGAGTTGGGTTTATCTTCTCAATGTTTTCAACAAACTTGGTAGATAAATAAAACATATACCTTTGTTGTAGGAAATAATTAGCTTTATGCAAATGATAACCATAGAGCCTCCACCAGCCAAATATGCATGTAGTGATAGCTGTTACTTGTTCATTGCTCTATAGTTTTATCTTGCCAGCATATTCCATGTGCTGACCAACACAGGCTGCAATGTATTATGTTGTAGAGTTTTCAGACGAGGAGTAAGGTGCGCTAGGTCGTTGTCATGCACTCAGTTTTGCCATGGAGTTGGATGGACTCTTCTACCTTTGCAGCTTCCGCTGCTATCTTATTTAGATGGCCTTCAGCCATATTATTGTAATAAGTTCTCTTTTGAGACATTCGATGTAATAAATGTGTGATTGAACTTTGTTATAAATCATCGAGTACTATGTGTGTCTCAGCAATACGGATCCAGGTATGACACTTAAGCACAGAGACTTAACCGTCTGAGGTCGGGTCGCTACATATCTCAAGGAGAATAGGGTGAGCCTTCGTGGTGTTGGTGTGCCTTCGTGGTAACATCCACCTCTCTAACGGTGACTAGCTTCCTTCCAAGGAAGTGAACATCGGGATACATCCTCGTCTTCGTGGCTTTGGTTATCCCTAACCCTAACTCCTTACTTGTGGTTTACTTTGGTCACTTGACTGTGCATTCACTATAGCTTGTTGTCCTCATTATATTGTGATGGACATTCCCTTGAAGAGATTATTTAGGCCTACACTTTATATTCTCAAGTCATACTTTCTACTATTGTTCTATCTTATGCTAAGTTTGAATTTATAGCTTGTAACATTCATTTCCATATCATATGACATAACTTGTGTAAGCTTGTAGTGCTTACTTGAGTTTGCTTGTATCATTCAATTCCATATATTGTGATACAATTTGTGTAAGCTTGTATTGTTTACTTGTGGTTGTGTGTATTATTCATTTCCATATCTCCTGATATACATTGAGTAAGTTTGTCTGACTTACTTGTGCTTACTCATATCCTCGTTGTTCTCATCTTTTTTATTCTAAGTTGTTGGTGCACTTAGTGAGCCTAGTATATTTAGGATTTGTGTTTGAAAAGTATCCACTTAGTTTATTTATGCATTAGGATATATCCAAATCTGTAAAATATTTTAAAACGCCTATTCACCCCCCTCTGGGCGACATTGTGGTCCTTTTACGGGTGCAAGACAGTTTTGCACGTGCGGAATACTTGGGTTAAACTTGACGAGCCTAGCATGTACAGACATGGCCTCGGAACACTAAGAACGAAAGATCGAACGTGAATCATATAGTAGATATGATCAACATAGAGATGATCACGTGATGACCGGACATGGTTTAGTTGATATGGATCACGTGATCATTTAGATGACTCGATGGATGTCCATCTAAGTGGGAGTTCTTAAGTAATATGATTAATTGAACTTAATTATCATGAACTTAGTCCTGATAGTATTTGCATATCTATGTTGTAGATCAATTGCTTGCGATGTAGCTCCCCATTTATTTTTGATATGTTCCTAGAGAGAAATAAGTTGAAAGATGATAGTAGCAATGATGCAGACTGGGTCCATGCTCTGAGGATTATCCTCATTGCTGCACAGAAGAATTATGTCCTTGATGCACCGCTAGGTGGCAGACCTATTGCAGGAGCAGATGCAGATGTTATGAATGTTTGGCAAGCTCGGTATGATGAATACTTGATAGTTTAGTGCACCATGCTTTATTGCTTAGAACCGGGACTTAAAAAATGTTTTGAAAGCCACAGAGCATATAAGGTGTTCCAAGAGCTGAAATTGGTATTTCATACTCATGCCCGAGTCGAGAGGTATGAGACCTGTGATAAGCACGTTGCCTACAAGATGGGGGAAAATAGCTCAACTAGTGAGCATGTGCTCAGAATGTCTGAGTACTACAATCGCTTGAATCAAGTGGGAGTTAATCTTCCAAATAAGATAGTGATTGACAGAGTTCTCTAGTCACTATCACCAAGTTACTGGAACTTCGTGATGAACTCTAATATGCAAGGGATGACGAAAACGATTCCCGAGCTCTTCGCGATGCTAAAATTAGCGATGGTAGAAATCAGGAAAGAGCATCAAGTGTCGATGGCTAACAAGACCACTAGTTTCAAGAAAAGGGGCAAAGGAAAAGAAAAGGAACTTCAAGAAAGAATGGAAAGAAAGTTTCCACTCCCGTGAAGAAACCCAAAGCTAGACCTAAGCCTGAAACTGGGTGCTTCTTCTACAAAGGGAATGGTCACTTGAAGCGGAACTACCCCAAATACTTGGCGGATAAGAAGGATGGAAAAATGAACAAAGTTATATTTGATATACATGTTATTGATGTGTACTTTACTAGTGTTCATAGTAACCCAGGGTATTTGATAGCAGTTCAGTTGCTAAGATTAGTAACTCGAAACGGGAATTGCAAAATGAACAGAGACTAGTTAAGGGCGAGGTGACGATGTGTGTTGGAAGTGATTCCAAGGTTGACAAGATCACCATCGCACACTCCCTCTACCTTAGAGATTTGTGTTTGAACAAAATAAATGTTATTTGGTGTTTGCGTTGAGCGTGAATATGATTGGATCATGTTGATTGCGATACAGTTATTCATTTAAGTCATAGAATAATTGTTGTTCTGTTTACATGAATAAAACCTTCTATAGTCATACACCCAATGTAAATGGTTTATTGAATCTCGATCGTAGTGATACACATATTTATAATATTGATGCCAAAAGATGCAAAGTTGATAATGATAGTGCAACATATTTGTGGCACTGCCGTTTAGGTCATATTGGTGTAAAGCGCATGAAGAAACTCCATACAGATGGATTTTTTGGAATCACTTGATTATGAATCATTTGATACTTGCGAACCATGTCTCATGGGCAAGATGACTAAAACTCAGTTCTCTGGAACAATGGAGCGAGCCACTGACTTATTGGAAATAATACATACCGATGTATGCGGTCCGATGAGTGTTGAGGCTTGCGGCGGTTATCGTTATTTTCTAACCTTCACAGATGATTTGAGCAGATATGGGTATATCTACTTGATGAAACACAAGTCTGAAACATTTGAAAAGTTCAAAAAAATTTAGAGTAAAGAGGAGAATCATCGTAACAAGAAAATAAAGTTTCTACAATCTGATCACGGAGGCGAATATTTGAGTTACGAGTTTGGCCTTCATTTAAAACAATGTGGAATAGTTTCACAACTCACGCCACCTGGAACACCACATCATAATGGTGTGTCCGAACGTCGTAACCGTACTATAATAGAAATGGTGCGATCTATGATGTCTCTTACCGATTTTACCAGTATGGTTTTGGGGCTATGCTTTAGAGACAACTACATTCACGTTAAATAGGGCACCATCTAAATCCATTGAGAAGACACCGTATGAACTGTGGTTTAGCAACAAACCTAAGTTGTCGTTTCTTAAAGTTTGGGGTTGCGATGCTTATGTGAAAAAGCTTCAGCCTGATAATTAAGCTCGAACCCAAATCAGAGAAGTGCGTCTCCATAGGATAACCAAAAGAAACTATTGGGTACACCTTCTATCAAAGATCCGAAGGCAAGATCTTTGTTGCTAAGAATTGATCCTTTCTAGAGAAGGAGTTTCTACACCTTCTATCACACATCCAAAGGCAAGGTCTTTGTTGCTAAGAATGAGTCCTTTCTAGAGAAGGAGTTTCTCTCGAAAGAAGTGAGTGGGAGGAAAGTAGAACTTTATGAGGTAATTGTACCTTCTCTCGAATTGGAAAGTAGCTCATCACAGAAAACCGTTCACGTGATGCCTGCACCAACAAGTGAGGAAGCTAATGATAATGATCATGAAACTTCAGACCAAGTTACTAGCAAACCTCGTAGGTCAACCAGAGCACGTTCCGCATCAGAGTGGTAGGGTAATCCTGTTCTGGAAGTCATGTTACTAGACCATGACGAACCTACGAACTATGAGGAAGTGATGATGAGCCCAGATTCCGATAAATGGCTTGAGGCCATGAAATCTAAGATAGGATCCATGTATGAGAACAAAGTATGGACTTTGATTGACTTTCCCAATGATCGACGAGTCATTAAGAATAAATGGATTTTCAAGAGGAAGACGGACGCTGATAGTTGTGTTACTATCTACAAGGCTCGAATTGTCGCAAAAGGTTTTCAACAAGTTCAAGGTGTTGACTACAATTAGATTTAATCACTCGTATTGATGCTTAAAGTCTGTCTGAATCATGTTAGCAGTTACCACATTTTATGAAACCTGGCAAATGGATGTCGAAACTGCATTCCTTAATGGATTTATTAAAGAATAGTTGTATATGATGCAACCAGAAGGTTTTGTCAATCCTAAAGGTTGTAACAAAGTGTGCAAGCTCCAGCGATCCATCTATGGACTAGTGCAAGCATCTCGGAGTTGGAATATACACTTTGATGAGTTGATCCAAGCATATAGTTTTATACAGACTTTCGGTGAAGCCTATATTTACAAGAAAGTGAGTGGGAGCACTACAACCTTTCGATATGTATATGTGAATGACATATTGTTGATTGGAAATGATGTAGAATTTTCCAGAAAGCATAAGGCAGTGTTTGAAAGAGTTTTTCAAAGAAAGACGTCGGTGAAGCTACTTACATATTGGGCATCAAAGATCTATAAAGATAGATCAAGACGCTTGATAAGACTTTCAGTGAGTACATAACTTGATAAGATTTTGAAGGAGATCAAAATGGATCAATCAAAGGAGGAGTTCTTTCCTGAGTTGTAAGGTATGAAGTTGAGTAAAACTCAAAAACCGACCAAGGAAGAAGATAGAGAGATAATGAAAGTCATTCCCTATGCCTCAGCCATAGGTTCTATAAAGTATGCCTCATCTAGGAGTAGATAATTGGACAACAGTCAAAATTATCCTTAGAGGACTAAGGAAATATTTCTCGGTTATGCAGGTGATAAAGAGTTCATCATAAAGAGTTGTGTCGATGCAAGCTTTAACACCGACCTAGATGACTCTGAGTCTCAGTCTGGATACATATTGAAAGTGGGAGTGTCGGTGTCAAAACCGGCGGATCTCGGGTAGGGGGTCCCGAACTGTGCGTCTAAGGCCGATGGTTACAGGAGACATGGGACACGATGTTTACCCAGGTTTGGGCCCTTTCTATGGAGGTAATACCCTACTTCCTGCTTGATTGATCTTGATTAATATGAGTATTACAAGAGTTGATCTACCACGAGATCGTAATGGCTAAACCCTAAAAGCATAGCCTGTATGACTATGGTAATGAGTATATCTCCTTTCCGGACTACACCCTCCGGTTTATATAGACACCAGGGGGATCTAGGGTTACATAGAGTCGGTTACATAAGAAGGAATCTTCATAGTTGGTCGCCAAGCTTGCCTTCCACGCCAAGGAGAGTCCAATACGGACACGGGTACAGTCTTCGGCCTTCATGTCTTCACAGCCCACCAGTCCGGCCCATTTGATAATAGACCGGACGCCCAAGGACCCCTTAGTCCAGGAGTCCCTCAGTAGCCCCTGAACCGGGCTTTAATGACGAGAAGTTTGGCACGCAGATTGTCTTCGGCATTGCAAGGCGGGTTCCCTTCTTTCCGAACTCCAAGATAGTCTTCGGACGCGATGATAGTATCTAGACCTGTCACACACACCATACACAACCGTAGAGATAATATAATTTTACACGTGTCCAATCCACTTACAAATTTTTGTAGCATGACATCACGTCCGACCGGTCATAATTCCAGACCGTTCTGTGTCCGCCACTCCACGTCCCGAGACGCGGTTGCCATGGTCACGTCTTGTCAAAGCAGAGATCGTGTCCCCTTATCATGGGATTCTCATCAATGCGGGCATGGGTATCCCAACCGTGCCATTTATACAACTCTTGGGAATAGGCGAGTTCTAAGGCGAGTGGGGAGGCGTTCAATATTCACTGCCTTTATAAGGGGATAAGGATTCCCTCTTCCTCTCCCACGCCTTCTCTCTATCTCTGCCCATCCAATCTCGAGCTCCAGCGCCCAAGTTCTCATCTCCTTTCCACTCGAGCCAGCACTCAACCATGTCTGGATCCGGAGGTCAGGGCAAGTGGATGGTATCCTCCGTCAGGGAGGAGGACATTACTAAGCTTTGGGCGGCCGGATACTTGGTGAAGAAAATCGCCCACCGTCTGTCGTCCGAGGGACAAGTCATCCCCACGCCGAAGCCCAACGAGAGGCTGGTATTCATCCCTCATTTCTTCCGCCGACTAGGGTTCCCACTCCACCCTTTCGTCTGCGGGCTGATGTATTATTACGGGATAGATTTCCACGATCTGTCCCCGAACTCCTTCGTCAACATCTTGGCGTTTATCATCGTGTGTGAGTCCTTCCTCCGCATCCAATGCCACTTCGGGCTGTGGCTCAAAGTCTTCAACGTGAAGCCGAAGGAGGTGGATGTCCAGCACACAGAGTGCGGAGGAGCCTGTTGGGGATCGTTGCAGAAATTAAAAAATTTCTACGCGTCACCAAGATCAATCTATGGAAGACTAGCAACAAGATAGAAGGGGGGTGCATCTTCATACCCTTGAAGATCGCGAGGCGGAAGCGTTACAAGAACGCGGATGAAGGACTCATACTCGTAGCGATTCAGATCACGGTTGATTCCGATCTAAGCGCCGAACAACGGCGCCTCCGTGTTCAACACACGTGTAGCCCGGTGACATCTCCCATGCCTTGATACAGTAAGGAGAGGGAGAGAGGTCGGGGAAGACAACTCCAGCAGCAGCACAACGGCGTGGTGGTGTTGGAGCAGCGTGGTACTCTGGCAGGGCTTCGCCAAGCACCGCGGAAGGAGGAGGAGGTGTTGGAGAGGGGGAGGGCTGCGCCCTGGATGTGGGGCGGCTACCCTCCCACCTCCCCTCTATTTATAGGGGCAAGGGAGAGGGGCGACGAAACCCTTGAGATGGATCTAGAGGGGTGCGGCAGCCAAGGGTGGGAGGCTTCCCCCAAGACAAGGGGGTGCCCCCTTTAGGGTTTCACCCAAACCCTAGGCGCATGGGCCCTAGGGGGTTTGGTGCCCAGACCACTTAGGGGCTGGTTCCCCTCCATATTCAGCCCATAGAGCCCTCCGGGGAAGGTGGACCCTCCCGGTGGACCCCCGGAACCCTTTCGATGGTCCCGGCACAATACCGATAAACCCCCAAACACTTCTGGTGACCGAATAAGGATTTCCCATATATAAATATTTATACCCAGACAATTCCGGAACTCCTCGTGACGTCCGGGATCTCATCCGGTACTCCGAACAACATTTTGTAACCACGAACAAAATTTAAGCGTGTAGACCCTACAGGTTCGGGAGGCATGTAGACATGACCGAGACATCTCTCCAGCCAATAACCAACAGCGGGATCTGGATACCCATGTTGGCTCCCACATGCTCCACGATGATCTCATCGGATGAACCACGATGTCGGGGATTCAATCAATCCCGTACATAATTCCCTTTGTCTACCGGTATGATACTTGCCCGAGATTCGATCGTCGGTATCCCTATACCTTGTTCAATCTCGTTACCGGCAAGTCTCTTTACTTGTTCGTAACACAACATCCCGTGATCAACTCCTTGGTCACATTGAGCTCATTATGATGATGTCCTGCCGAGTGGGCCCAGAGATACCTCTCCATCACACGGAGTGACAAATCCCAGTCTCGATCCATGCCAACCCAACAGACACTTTCGGAGATAACCGTAGTGCACCTTTATAGCCACCTAGTTACGTTGTGTCATTTTGCACACCCAAAGCATTCCTATGGTATCCGGAAGTTGCACAATCGCATGGTCTAAGGAAATGATACTTGACATTAGAAAAGCTTTAGCAGACGAACTACACGATCTTGTGCTATGCTTAGGATTGGGTCTTGTCCATCACGTCATTCTCCTAATGATGTGATCCCGTTATCAATGACATCCAACGTCCATGGTCAGGAAACCGTAACCATCTATTGATCAACGAGCTAGTCAACTACAGGCTCACTAGGGACATGTTGTGGTCTATGTATTCACACATGTATTACGATTTCCGGATAACACAATTATAGCATGAACAATACACAATTATCATGAACAAGGAAATATAATAATAACCATTTTATTATTGCCTCTAGGGCATATTTCCAACAGTCTCCCACTTGCACTAGAGTCAATAATCTTGTTACATTGTGATGAATCGAACATCCATAGAGTTCTGGTGTTGATCATGTTTTGCTCGTGGACGAGGTTTAGTCAACGGATCTGCGACATTCAGTTCTGTATGCACTTTACAAATATATACGTCTCCATCTCGAACATTTTCACGAATGGAGTTGAAGCGACGCTTGATATGCCTGGTCTTCTTGTGAAACCTGGGCTCCTTGGCCAGGGCAATAGATCCAGTGTTGTCATAGAAGAGAGTCATCGGGCCCGACGCATTGGGAATAACTCCTAGGTCGGTAATGAACTCCTTCGTCCAGATTGCTTCACGTGCTGCCTTCGAGGCTGCCATGTACTCTGCTTCGCATGTAGATCCCGCCATGACGCTTTGCTTGCAACTGCACCAGCTGACTGCCCCACCATTCAAAATATACACATATCCGGTTTGTGACTTGGAGTCATCCAGATCTGTGTCGAAGCTAGCATCGATGTAACCCTTTACAATGAGCTCTTCGTCACCTCCATGAACGAGAAACATATCCTTAGTCCTTTTCAGGTACTTCAGGATGTTCTTGACCGCTGTCCAGTGTTCCATGCCGGTATTACTTTGGTATCTTCCTACCAAACTTATGGTGAGGTTCACATCAGGTCTGGTACACATCATGGCATACATAATAGACCCTATGGCTGAGGCATTGGGGATGCACTCATCTTTTCTCTATCTTCTGCCATGGTCGGGCATTGAGTCGTGCTCAATCTCACACCTTGCAATACAGGCAAGAACCCCTTCTTGGACTGATCCATATTGAACTTGTTCAATATCTAGTCAAGGTATGTGCTTTGTGAAAGACCAATGAGGCGTCTCGATCTATCTCTATAGATCTTGATGCCTAATATGTGAGCAGCTTCTCCAAGGTCCTTCATTGAAAAACACTTATTCAAGTAGGCCTTTATGCTTTCCAAGAATTCTATATCATTTCCCATCAATAGTATGTCATCCACATATAATATTAGAAATGCTACAGAGCTCCCACTCACTTTCTTGTAAACACAGGCTTCTGCATAAGTCTGTGTAAACCCAAACGCTCTGATCATCTCATCAAAGCGAATGTTCCAACTCCGAGATGCCTGCACCAGCCCATAGATTGAGCACTGGAGCTTGTATACCTTGTCAGCATTCTTAGGATCGACAAAACCTTCCGGCTGTATCATATACAATTCTTCCTTAAGGAAACCATTAAGGAATGCCGTTTTGACGTCCATTTTCCATATCACATAATCATAGAATGCGGCAGTTGCTAACATGATTCAGACGGACTTCAGCTTCGCTACGGGTGAGAAGGCCTCATCGTAGTCAACCCCTTGAACTTGTCGATAACCCTTAGCGACAAGCCGAGCCTTATAGATGGTTACATTACCATCCGCGTCTGTCTTATTTTAAAGATCCATTTATTTTCTATGGCTCACCGATCATCGGGCAAGTCAGTCAAAGTCCATACTTTGTTTTCATACATGGATCCTATCTTGGATTTCGTGGCTTCAAGCCATTTATCGGAATTCGGGCCCGCCATCGCTTCTTCATAGTTTGACGGTTCACCATTGTCTAACAACATGATTTCCAGGACAGGGTTGTCGTACCACTCTGGTGCAGAACGTGTCCTTGTGGACCTACGAAGTTCAGTAGCAACTTGATTTGAAGTTTCATGATCATCATCATTAACTTCCTCTCTAGTCGGTGGAGGCACCACAGAAACATTTTCTTGAGCTGCACTACTCTCCGGTTCAAGAGGCAATACCTCATCAAGTTCCACTTTCCTCCCACTTACTTCTTTCGAGAGAAACTCTTTCTCTAGAAAGGATCCATTTTTGGCAACAAAGATCTTGCCTTCGGATCTGAGGTAGAAGGTATACCAATAGTTTCCTTAAGGTATCCTATGAAGACGCATTTTTCCGATTTGGGTTCGAGCTTTTCAGGTTGAAGTTTCTTGACATAAGCATCACATCCCCAAACTTTCAGAAACGACAGCTTAGGTTTCTTCCCAAACCATATTTCATACGGTGTCGTATCAACGGATGTCGACGGAGCCCTATTTAAAGTGAATGCGGCAGTCTATAGCATAACCCCAAAATGATAGCGGTATATCGGTAAGAGACATCATAGATCGCACCATATCCAATATAGTGCGATTACGACGTTCGGACACACCATTACGCTGAGGTGTTCCAGGCGGAGTGAGTTGTGAAACAATTCCACATTTCCTTAAGTGCATGCCAAATTCGTGACTCAAATATTCCCCTCCATGATCTGATCGTAAGAACTTTATTTTCCTGTCACGTTGATTCTCAACCTCACTCTGAAATTCCTTGAACTTTTCAAAGGTCTCAGACTTGTGTTTCATTAGTAGATATACCCATATCTACTTAAGTCATCAGTGAGGGTGATAACATAACGATAACCACCGCGAGCCTCAACACTCATTGGACCACACACATCAGTATGTATGATTTCCAATAAGTTGGTTGCTCGCTCCATTGTTCCGGAGAACGGAGTCTTGGTCATTTTTCCCACGAGGCATGGTTCGCACATGTCAAATGATTCATAATCAAGAGACTCCAAAAGTCCATATGCATGGAGTTTCTTCATGCGTTTGACACCAGTGTGACCAAGGCGGCAGTGCCACAAGTATGTGGGACAATCATTATCAACCTTACATATTTTAGCATTCACACTATGAATTTGTGTAACATCACGTTCGAGATTCAATAAGAATAAACCATTGACCAGCGGGGCATGACCATAAAACACATCTCTCATATAAATAGAACAACCATTGTTCTCATATTTAAATGAGTAGCCATCTCGCATTAAACGAGATCTAGATACAATGTTCATGCTCAAAGCTGGCACTAAATAACAATTATTGAGGTTTAAAACTAATCCCGTAGGTAAATGTAGAGGTAGCGTGCCGATGGCGATCACATCGACCTTGGAACCATTCCCGACGCGCATCGTAACCTCGTACTTCGCCAGTCTCCGCTTATTCCGCATCTCCTGTTTTGAGTAACAAATATGAGCAACCGCACCGGTATCAAATACCTAGGAGCTACTACGAGTGCTAGTAAGGTACACATCAATAACATGTATATCACATATACCTTTGGTATTGCCGGCCTTCTTATCCGCTAAGTACTTGGGGCAGTTCCGCTTCCAGTGACTGTTACCCTTGCAATAAAAGCACTAAGTCTCGGGCTTGGGTCCATTCTTTGGCTTCTTCCCAGCAACTGGCTTACCGGGCGCGGCAACTCCCTTACCGTCCTTCTTGAACTTCTTCTTACCCTTGCTTTTCTTGAAACTAGTGGTTTTATTGACCATCAACACTTGATGTTCCTTTTTGATCTCCACGTCCGCTGATTTCAGCATTGAATATACCTCAGGAATAGTTTTCTCAATCCCCTGCATATTGAAATTCATCACGTATCTCTTGTAGCTAGGTGGGAGCGACTGAAGGATTCTGTCAACGACCGCGTCATCTGGGAGATTAACTCCCAACTGAGACAAGCAGTTGTGCAACCTAGGTATTTTGAGTATGTGCTCGCTGACGGAACTATTCTCCTCGATCTTACAACTGTAGAACTTGTCGGAGACTTCATATCTCTCGACTCGGGCATGAGCTTGGAAAACCATTTCAGCTCTTGGAACATCTCATATGCTCCGTGCTGCTCAAAACGCTTTTGGAGCCCCGGTTCTAAGCTGTAAAGCATGCCGCACTGAACCAGGGAGTAATCATCACTACGCGACTGCCAGGCGTTCATAACGTCTTGAGTTGCTGGGAAAAGAGGTGCTTCACCTAGCGGTGCATCAAGGACATATGCATTCTTGGCAGCTATGAGGATGATCCTCATGTTATGGACCCAGTCCGTGTAGTTGCTACCATCATCTTTCAGCTTGGTTTTCTCTAGAAACGCGTTGAAGCTGAGGGCAACATTAGCGTGGGCCATTTGATCTACAAGACATATTGCAAAGATTTTTAGACTATGTTCATGATAATTAAGTTCATCTAATTAAATTATTTAATGAACTCCCACTCAGACAGACATCCCTCTAGTCATCTAAGTGATACAAGATCCAAATCGACTAGGCCGTGTCCGATCATCACGTGAGACGGACTAGTCATCAGCGGTGAACATCTCCATGTTGATCGTATGTTCTATACTACTCATGTCCGGCCTTTCGGTCTGCCGTGTTCCGAGGCCATGTCTGTACATGCTAGGCTCGTCAAGTCAACCTAAGTGTTTTGCATGTGTAAATCTGGCTTACACCCGTTGTATTCGAACGTTAGAATCTATCACACCCGATCATCACGTGGTGCTTCGAAACGACGAACCTTCGCAACGGTGCACAGTTAGGGGGAACACTTTCTTGAAATTTTAATGAGGGATCATCTTATTTAAGCTACCATCCTTCTAAGCAAATAAGATGTAAAAACATGATAAACATCACATGCAATCAAATAGTGACATGGTATGGCCAATATGATTTTGCTCCTTTTGATCTCCATCTTCAGGGCGCCATGATCATCATCGTCACCGGCATGACACCATGATCTCTATCATCTTGATCTCCATCATCATGTCTTCATGAAGTTGTCTCGCCAACTATAACTTCTACTACTATGGCTAACGGTTAGAAATAAAGTAAAGTAATTACATGGCGTTTTTCATTGACACGCTGGTCATACAATAAAAATAAGACAACTCCTATGGCTCCTACCAGTTATTATACTCATCGACATGCAAGTCGTGATTCCTATTACAAGAACATGATCAATCTCATACATCACATATATCATTCATCACATCCTTGTCGCCATATCACATCACACGGCATATGCTGCAAGAACAAGTTAGACGTCCTCTAATTGTTGTTAAAATGTTTTTACGTGACTTCTATAGGTTTCTAGCAAGAAAGTTTCTTACCTACGCTAAAACCACAACGTGATATGCCAATTTCTATTTACCCTTCATAAGGACCCTTTTCATCGAATCCGATCCGACTAAAGTGGGAAAGACAGACACCCGCTAGCCACCTTATGCAACTAGTGCATATCTGTCGGTGGAACCTGTCTCACGTAAGCGTACATGTAAGGTTGGTCCGGGCCGCTTCATCCCACGATGCCTACAAATCAAGATAATACTAGTAACAGAAAGTAAATTGACAAAATCGACGCCCACAACAACTTGTGTTCTACTTGTGCATAGAAACTACGCATAGACCTAGCTCATGATGCCACTGTTGGGGATCGTTGCAGAAATTAAAATTTTCTATGCATAGCCAAGATCAATCTATGGAGAGACTAGCAACGAGAGAGAGGGGAGTGCATCTTCACACCCTTGAAGATCGCGATGCGGAAGCGTTACAAGAACGCGGATGAAGGAGTCGTACTCGTAGCGATTCAGATCGCAGTTGATTCCGATCTAAGCGCCGAACAACGGCGTCTCCACGTTCAACACACGTGCAGCCTGGTGACGTCTCCCACGCCTTGATCCAGAAAGGACAGAGGGAGAGGCTGGGGAAGACAACTCCATTAGCAGCACGACGGCGTGGTGGTGTTGGAGCAGCATGGTACTCCGGCAGGGCTTCGCCAAGCACCGTGAAAGGAGGAGGAGGTTTTGGAGAGGGGGAGGGCTGCGCCTTGGATGTGGTGCGGCTGCCCTCCCACCTTCCCTCTATTTATAGGGGAAAGGGAGAGGGGGGCCGTCCCCCTCCAGATGGATCTAGAGGGGGTTGCGGCGGCCAAGGGGGGGAGGCTTGCCCCCCAAGCCAAGGGGGGCGCCCCCTTCAGGGTTTCCCCCAAACCCTAGGCGCATGGGCTCTAGGGGGGTCTAGTGCCTAGCCCACCTAGGGGCTGGTTCGCCTCCATATTCAGCCCATAGAGCCCTTCGGGGCTGGTGGACCCTCCCGATGGAACCCTGGAACCCTTTCGGTGGTCCCGACACAATACCGATAAACCCCCGAACACTTCCGGCAACCGAATGAGGACTTCCCATATATAAATCTTTATCCCCGGACAACTCCGGAACTCCTCGTGACGTCCGGGATCTCATCCAGGACTCAGAACAACATTCAGTAACCACGAACAAACTTTCCCTATAGCCCTAGCGTCATCGAACCTTAAGTGTGTAGACCCTACGGGTTCGGGAGGCATGTAGACATGACTGAGACATCTCTCCGGCCAATAACCAACAGCGGGGTCTGGATACCCATTTTGGCTCCCACATGCTCCATGATGATCTCATCGGATGAACCACGTTGTCGGGGATTGAATCAATCCCGTACACAATCCCCTTTGTCTATCGGTATGATACTTGCCCGAGATTCGATCGTCGGTATCCCTATACCTTGTTCAATCTCGTTACCGGCAAGTATCTTTACTCGTTCGTAACACATCATCCCATGATCAACTCCTTGGTCACATTGAGCTCATTATGATGATGTCCTACCGAGTGGGCCCAGAGATACCTCTCCGTCACACGGAGTGACAAATCCCAGTCTCGATTCGTGCCAACCCAACATACACTTTCAGAGATACCCGTAGTACACCTTTATAGCCACCCAGTTACGTTGTGACGTTTGGCACACCCAAAGCATTCCTACGGTATCCGGAAGTTGCACAATCTCATGGTCTAAGGAAATGATACTTGACATTAGAAAAGCTTTAGTGGACGAACTACATGATCTTGTGCTATGCTTAGGATTGGGTCTTGTCCATCACATCATTCTCCTAATGACGTGATCCCGTTATTAATGACATCCAATGTGAATGGTCAGGAAACCATAACCATCTATTGATCAACGAGCTACTCAACTAGAGGCTCACTAGGGACATGTTGGGGTCTATGTATTCACACATGTATTACAATTTCTGGTTAACACAATTATAGCATGAACAATAGACAATTATCATGAACAAGGAAATATAATAATAACCATTTTATTATTGCCTCTAGGGCATATTTCCAACAATCTCCCACTTGCACTAGAGTCAATAATCTAGTTACATTGTGATGAATCGAACACCCATAGAGTTCTGGTGTTGATCATGTTTTGTTCGTTGAAGAGGTTTAGTAAACGGATCTGCGACATTCAGGTCTGTATGCACTTTACAAATATCTATGTCTCCATATTGAACATTTTCACGAATGGAGTTGTAGCAACGCTTGATATGCCTGGTCTTCTTGTGAAACCTGGGCTCCTTGGCCAGGGCAATAGCCCTAGTGTTGTCACAAAAGAGAGTCATCGGGCCTGACGCATTGGGAATAACTCCTAGGTCGGTAATGAACTCCTTCATCCAGATTGCTTCATGTGCTGCCTCCGAGGCTGCCATGTACTCTGCTTCACATGTAGATCCTGCCACGACGCTTTGCTTGCAACAGCACCAGCTGACTGCCCCACCATTCAAAATATACACATATCCGGTTTGTGACTTGGAGTCATCCAGATCTGTGTCGAAGCTAGCATCAACGTAACCCTTTACGACGAGCTCTTCGTCACTTCCATAAACAAGAAACATATCCTTAGTCCTTTTCAGGTACTTCAGGATCTTCTTGACCGTTGTCGAGTGTTCCATGTCGGGATTATTTGGTACCTTCCTACCAAACTTACGGCGAGGTTCACATCAGGTCTGGTACACTGCATGGTATACATAATAGACCATACGGCCGATGTTGGGGAACGTAGCAGAAATTCAAAATTTTCTACGCATCACCAAGATCAATCTATGGAGATTCTAGCAACAAGAGAGGGAGAGGATGAGCATCTTCATACCCTTGAAGATCGCTATGCGGAAGCGTTACAAGAACGCGGATGAAGGAGTTGTACTCGCAGCGATTCAGATCGCGGTTGATTCCGATCTAAGCACCGAACAACGGTGCCTCCGTGTTCAACACACGTACAGCCCGGGGACGTCTCCTCCTTCTTGATCCAGCAAGGGGAGATGAGAAGTTGAGGGAGAACTCCGACAGCACGACGACATGGTGGTGATGGAGCTCGTGGTTCTCCAGCAGGGCTTCGCCATGCACTACGGAGGAGGAGGACGTGTTAGAGGAGGGAGAGGGCTGCGCCAGGGAAAGGGTGCGGCTGCCCTCTCTCTCTCACTATATATAGGGGGAAGGGAGGAGGGGAGGCGCCCTAGGGTTCCCTAGGGGAAGGGCGGTGGCCATAGGGGAAACCCTAGATGGGTTTTGGCGCCCCACCCCTAGGAAACTTGCCGCCCATGCCGGGAGGCGGCTGCCCTAGGGGTGGCGCCCCACCTCTCCAGTTACGTGAGATGGGGTGGGAGGCGCCAGCCCTTAGTGGGCTGATGTGCCCTCTCCCTTGCCCATAAGGCCCCCAAAGCTTGCCGGGGCCTCCGAAACCCCTTTCGGAAACGCTGGTCATCACCTGGTACCCCTGAAACAATTCCGAACTCCAATACCCTTCGTCCAATATACTGATCTTCACCTCCGTACCATTCCGGAGCTCCTCGTCATGTCCGGGATCTCATACGGGCCTCCGAACAACCTTCGGTAACCACATACTATTTCCCATAACAACTCTAGAGTCACCGAACCTTAAGTGTGTAGACCCTACGGGTTCGGGAACCATGCAGACATGACCGAGACGTTCTCCGGTCAATAACCAACAGCGGGATCTGGATACCCATGTTGTCTCCCACATGTTCCACGATGATCTCATCGGATGAACCACGATGTCAACGATTCAAGCAATCCCGTGTGCAATTCCCTTTGTCTAGCGGTATTGTACTTGCCCGAGATTCGATCGTCGGTATGCCGATACCTTGTTCAATCTCGTTACCGGCAAGTCTCTTTACTCGTTCCGTAACACATCATCCCGTGATCAACCCCTTGGTCACATTGTGCACATTATGATGATGTCCTGCCGAGTGGGCCCAGAGATACCTCTCCGTCACACGGAGTGACAAACCGAGTCTCGATTCGTACAACCCAACAGACACTTTCGGAGATACCCGTAGTGCACCTTTATAGCCACCCAGTTACGTTGTGACGTTTGGTACACCCAAAGCATTCCTACGGTATCCGGGAGTTGCACAATCTCATGGTCTAAGGAAATAATACTTGACATTAGAAAAGCTTTAGCATACGAACTATACGATCTTTGTGCAAGGCTTAGGATTGGGTCTTGTCCATCACATCATTCTCCTAATGATGTGATCCCGTTATCAACGACATCCAATGTCCATGGTCAGGAAACCGTAACCATCTATTGATCAACGAGCTAGTCAACTAGAGGCTTACTAGGGACATGATGTTGTCTATGTATCCACACATGTATCTGAGTTTCCTATCAATACAATTCTAGCATGGATAATAAACGATTATCATGAATAAGGAAATATAATAATAATAACTAATTTATTATTGCCTCTAGGGCATATTTCCAACAGTCTCCCACTTGCACGAGAGTCAATAATCTAGTTCACATCGCCATGTGATTAACACTGATAGGTCATATCGCCATGTGACCAACATCCAAAGAGTTTACTAGTGTCACTAAACTAGTTCACATCACCATGTGATTAAGACTCAATGAGTTCTGGGGTTTGATCATGTTTTGCTTGTGAGAGAGGTTTTAGTCAACGGTTCATATTGTAAATGTTGCTTCCACGCTCCACTTGGAGCTATTCCAAATGGTTGCTCCACTATACGTATCCGGTTTGCTACTCAGAGTCACTCGGATAGGTGTTAAAGCTTGCATCGACGTAACCCTTTACGCCGAACTCTTTATCACCTCCATAATCGAGAAACATGTCCTTATTTACTCCAAGGACAATTTTGACCATTGTCCAATGATCCATTCCTGGATCATTCTTGTACCCCTTGACTGACTCATGGCAAGGCACACTTCCGGTGCGGTACACACCATAGCATACTATAGAGCCTACGTATGAAGCATAGGGGACGAGCTTCGTCCTTTCTCTCTCTTCTGCCGTGGTCGAGCTTTAACTCTTAACTTCATACCTTACAACTCAGGAAAGAACTCCTTCTTTGACTGATCCATCTTGAACACCTTCAAGATCATGTCAAGGTATGTGCTCATTTGAAAGTACCATTTAGCGGTTTTTGATCTATCCTCATAGATCTTGATGCTCAATGTTCAAGGAGCTTAATCCAGGTTTTCTATTGAAAAACACTTTTCAAATAACCCTATATGCTTTCCAGAAATTCTACAATATGTCAACAACATATACTCATCAGAAATTCTATAGTGCTCCCACTCACTTCTTTAGAAATACAAGTTTCTCATACACTTTGTACAAACCCAAAATCTTTGATCATCTCATCAAAGCGTACATTCCAACTCCCAGATGCTTACTCCAGTCCTTAGAAGGGTTGCTGGAGCTTTGCATACTTGTTAGCATCTTTCAGGATTGACAAAACCTTCTGGTTGTATCACATACAACCTTTCCTCAAGAAAATTATCGAGGAAACAATGTTTTGACATCCTATCTGCAAGATTTCATAAATAATGCAGTAACTGCTAATCCAATTCCAACAGACTCTTAGCATCGCTACAAGTGAGAAAGCCTCACCGTAGTCAACTCCTTGAACTTGTCGGAAAACTTAACGACAAGTCGAGCTTTCTTAATGGTGATATTTACCATCATTGTCCGTCTTCCTTTTAAAATCCATCTGTACTCAACAACCTTACGACCATCAAGTAGTTCTTCAAAAGTCTACACTTTGTTTTCATACATGGATCTTCTCTCGGATTTTATGGCCTCTAGCCATTTGTCGGAATCCGGGCCCACCACCGCTTCTCCATAGCTCGTAGGTTCATTGTTGTCTAGCAACATGACCTTCAAGACATGATTACTGTACCACTCTGAACTAGTACGCATCCTTGTCACCCTATGAGGTTCGGTAGTGACTTGATCCGAAGTTTCATGATAACTATCATCAACTTCCACTTCAATTGATGTAGGTGTCACAGGAATAACTTTTTGTGCCCTGATACACACTGGTTGAAGTGATGGTTCAATAACCTCATCAAGTCTCCACCATCCTCCCACTCAATTCTTTCGAGAGAAACTTTTCCTCGAGAAAGGACCCGTTCTTAGAAACAATCCCTATTGCTTTCGGATCTGAATTAGGAGGTATACCCAACTGTTTTGGGTGTCCTATGAAGATGCATTTTATCACCTTTGGGTTCGAGCTTATCAACCTGAAACTTTTTCACATAAGCGTCGCAGCCCCAAACTTTTAAGAAACGACAACTTAGGTTTCTCCAAACCATAGTTCAAACGGTGTCGTCTCAACAGAATTACGTGGTGCCCTATTAAAGTGAGTGCGGTTGTCTCTAATGCCTAACCCATGAACGATAGTGTTAATTCGATAAGAGACATCATGGTACGCACCATATCCAATAGGGTGCAACTATGATGTTCGGACACACCATCAAACTATGGTGTTCCCGGCGGTATTAATTGTGAAACAATTTCCACAATGTCTTAATTGCGTGCCAAAGCTCGTAACTCAGATACTCATCTCTATGATCATATCATAGACATTTTATCCTCTTGTCACGATGATCTTCAACTTCACTCTTAAATTACTTGAACCTTTCAATAATTCAGACTTGTGTTTCATCAAGTAAATATACTCAACATCTACTTGAATCATCTGTGAAGTAAGAACATAACGATATTCACTGCATGCCTCAGTACTCATTGGACTGCACACATCAAAATGTGTTACTTCCAACAAGTTGCTATCTTGTTCCATCTTACTGAAAACGAGGCTTTTCAGTCATCTTGCCCATGTGGTATGATTTGCATATCTCAAGTGATTCAAAATCAAGTGAGTCCAAACGATCCATCTGCATGGAGTTTCTTGATGCGTATACACCAATAGACATGGTTCGCATGTCTCAAACTTTTCAAAAATGAGTGAGTACAAAGATCCATCAACATGGAGCTTCTTCATGCGTTTTACACCAATATGACTTACATGGCAGTGCCACAAGTGATACTATCATTACTATCTTATATCTTTTGGCATGATGTAACAGCCCAAAATTTTTAGCCTTGCTTTATTAATTAAAATGTTGCCAGGAACTTAAACTTTTGTTTTCTGGATTTTCTTTTGATTTCAGAACCATTCTTCCCTTTATTTTTATGGAGTTTTACCCCTAGTGAAAAACTTCCCAATTTTTATTGGACTCTTTTACCCTCTCAAATAAAACAATTCTTTTATAAGTGGGATTATCCATATAATTATTTTTCCCCTGAGCTTTATTTCTCTAATTTGGTTTTTCATAAGTTTAGGGTCCCATTTGCACTACAACCCTTTGATAAATTCATTCAAAAATCCCACCAAAATTTGAGATGTCATGTGATGTTTTTAAAACACTTTTATGCAAAAATATATTTCAATCTTTGGATATTTTGAGTTCTACACCTAATTTTCAAATCTGGTCCAGTGGGCAGTTTTGCACTAGAACCTATTTAAATATTTCTTTAAAACTTCTACCAAAATTTTGGGATGTCAGTAGGAGCATATTTTCAACTTTATGCAAAAACCCAGCTATGTTCTCTGAAAAATTTGAGTGAATCATCCTCATCTTCATTGTTGTGCAACTTGGTGTTTTGTACTGCAACCATCTTCTAACTTTCTCCTCTACCCATGAGCTTTCTCTTGCTTGTAGCACACCTTGCCAAACCCTTAAGTCCAGGTGGTCGGACTCATTGGAGCCATTCTAGTTCTTGGAATCATGCCCTGTTCTTTCTGTCCAAATCTGAAGATTTGCAAAACTTGCACTAACAAGTTTCTACATTTGGCAAACTAACCTCACCACCCTCTCATTCATCTAAAGAGACCCCACTCTAGAAGATTTGACCACTCCAAGAAATGTCTAGGCGCATGTGGCATTCTGTCAAACACTTTATGGGCATGACCAGTTTTGACATGAGTTTTAGTTTGCACTATGAACTTGCTTCCCTTGCCTAACCACCTTGTCCAATAAACTCCCAGTTACTCCTAACCTAGGTCTGTTAAACCCCAACCTCACCCGAGACCTCTAGCATGCCCTGGCATTTTGTCGAGCACGTCCCGTGCGTGCTCTGGGCGCGAGCAGAGCACGCGTTTTGCACGTGCCGCGCCCGAGCCGCCACGCCGCGCCCCTGGTTTTGCCCACTCTGCGGAGCCGCGCCACTCACTCGACTGCTCACCGCATCACGCCAAGCAGCCCTGGTGCCCTACAGCACCGCCGTCAGAGCCCTTGGCGGCACGCCAGCGTCCGCAACCAGCCCCTGCACAGGTCGGCGCCGCCCGAGCCTCTCCCGCTCGCCACCTACCCCTGGGGCAGCTCGGACTCATCCACAAGCGCGTCCTCTTGCGCTCGTCGCCGCCACGTACTCCTGCAGCAACAGGGAGGCGGTTCGCCGGCGATCCTATCCGCGGCCGTCGCGAACCGACATGGCCAAGCTATATAAGAGGCCCCCGAGCACGTCCTGTTCCCCAGGCAGCCTCAAAACGCTCCCCTAGTTCCCCCGTGGCAGCCAATCGACCCGGGGAGGTCTTCTTCCCCATTTCCGGCAACCGCAGCAGCCGCCACTGTCCCGGCCATTCTGGCGCTACCAGGGCCTCCCCGTCTACACTCTCTTCACTAGGAGCTCCCTCTCCCCCTCGTGAGTCCATCCCCCTGCTCAGTTTTGATCGGGACTCGCCGCAGGAGAAAACCCACTCGGCCCGACGGCCACCTTCCGATGCGGAGCTCGCCGCCGGTAGCTCCGTCCACCCCAGAGACCAAAGCGACTACCGGAGTGACCGCCTCGACCCCCTGAGCCCGCGGATGGCCTCGCTTTCCCGAACGGTGCCGTCGTTCGCCGGCGAGCATCGCCGGAGTCCCGCCTCCGCTCGGGCAGTGGAAGAGGAGGGAGGAAAGACCAGTCAAACTTGACCAGTGGGCCAGGCGGGCCCACTGTCAATGACACACGCGCCGTCCACGCTGGAGTAAGTGGAAGCGTAAATCCAAAATACGCCTTCGACGTATACCTGATCGAAACATTTTTCTTTTTCTGTTTATTAAAAAAAAATAGATTTTTACCACAACTTTGACTGCCTATAACTTTTTAAATATAACTCCAAATGAATTGATTCTTTTTTCTACCTATCTCAAATATTGTCTAGTTTATTGTAAGATTTATTTCAAAAAATACAGACAACTTTTTGGTACTGTTTTTGAAACTATATATTGATTCAAAATATTTTTAAATAGGATTTTTGGAGAGAGGAGAAAGCTTTCAAAAGTTTTGGAGTGCACCCTGCCTTTCCACACCTTGAAGGCAAGCATTCTAAACCCTGGCATAATATTTTGCATGCATTTTTTGACACGATTATGACACCACCCCAATACGAATAACTCGTTTTTTTATGTGGTGATGTGATCATTTGCATGAATGCTTATTGGAAATTTCCTTGCTGTTGGAAATGGACATGCTTGTGATAGTGATCATCCTCAGATGCCTTTCGTGCCTCTAGGAAGGAAAACGGAAAGTCTCTGTCTTGGGTAGACCCGAGCTTGTCCCTAGTTCCTCGTCGAGACGAGTGTGTCCGGAATGGCATGAGGGGTATGATGAATGGTGATTCTGCCTATTGGATGAAATCTATTCGTTATGCTAATCATGCAGGGAATACTTAAACCTCCTGAGTCGACCATAGATCGAGTCTTGTTCCAGTAACCCCCATACTTGTTTCATACTACCACTCGTCTCTACTACAAGTAGGGTACAGTTCAGTAAGTCGTCAACCCCTTTCTACCACACACCGTATAGAGAGGCCATGGTGGAAGATACCTGTTGTAGCTGGTAGGCAGGCCACCTGGTCCGGGGGCATGGGTGTTTCCGGTTGAGACCGAGAAGGGAGGCCACCCTTTAGAGCGTGCGATATAAATTTGATCCCATGCTACGCGAGGTTGTAGCCTCCCCACTTAGAGTTTTGCTTGACAGGCGTCGTGGGTGATTCCAGACACCGGTAAGTTAAGCTGGTGTGTGCAAGTTAGGTGTGTTTTCAACTAAAAGTCCATATACGGAATTAGTCCCGATGGACTAAAGGAATCCGTTACTCGTGGGTAAAGAGTACACCCTCTGCAGAGTTTAAACCTATTCGAATAGCCATGTCCATGGTTAAGGATTACAGTCTTGGATGGGTCAAGTATCGGTCTTAGAATCGGTTTTCGGAGGAGAAACTGTTAAACTAGAACTAGGATCATGACTTGTGACTTGTGATGATCATGATTATTATTTGTTGTGGACTAACACGTTATATCATTTGAATTATTGAGTATCCCAGGGATGCTTCTACCTCCTGGGTATTCACTGTGATTATTTATAAGCCCTTTATGTGGTGTCGCTGAGACGCCCGACTGTGGCATGCTTGTTATTCATTTACTTTATAAGCCCTTTATGTGGCATCGCTGAGACGGCCGACTGTGGCATGCTTGTTATTAATTTACTTTATAAGCCCTTTATGTGGTGTCGCTGAGACGCCCGACTGTGGCATCCTTGTTAGTCATTTACTTTATAAGCCCCTTATGTGGTGTCGCTGAGACGCCCGACTGTGGCATGCTTGTTATTTATTTACTTTATAAGCCCTTTATGTGGTGTCGCTGAGACGCCCGACTGTGGCATGCTTGTTATTCATTTACTTTATAAGCCCTTTATGTGGTATCGCTGAGACGCCCGACTTTGGCATGCTTGTTATTTATTTACTTTGTAAGCCCTTTATGTGGTGTCGCTGAGACGCCCGACTGTGGCATGCTTGTTATTTATTTTACTTTATAAGCCCTTTATGTGGTGTCGCTCAGATGCCCGACTGAGGCATGCTTTTTATTTACCATCAATTCGAGACGTCGCTTCAGACATCCGAATGGGCATTTTATTCCTACTCTGTCATTACATATTCGTTGTTACATATCAATAACCTGCCTGCATGCATCAAGGATTTTATTTTTTATGACTGACGTTGTAATCATAGAATATTTTTAGAGCATGATTATCGGTTGTTATATTATACCTGTGTTCATAATGTTTGCGAGTACATTCAAAGTACTCACTGGCTTGTCCCTGGCTATTGTCTTGGCCAGATTTCTTGCGTGGAGAGGAGCGTTGTGATGACAGCCCCGGAACCTGCGCAATGGTGATAGCAGCCTCGCGAAGATAGGAGTTAACCTAGTCAGCTGTTCCTGTGGGAAATGGAGTCCCATAGACGTTGATGATCCACAAACCGCTTCTGCCATCAACCACTAGAAACCATTTGTTGTACTCACAGACCAGAATGGTCTTGTACTACATATTTTGTATTTTTGCTTGGAATTTCTGTATCAAGTTGGTGCCTCATCAGCTAACAGTAATCCTGGGGCTGGTGAGCACAACGTCCATTTTCTGGAATTTAATACCCGAAAAACCGGTCGTGACAAACTTGGTATCAGAGCCAGGCTGACCATTGGCTAATCCTATCCTAGCCAGGTCGAAAAACCTAGGTAAACCAATCCATCAGACCTTAACCAAAACCCAGCCAAGCTTCTCGTGCAAGATAGCCACAAAGTGACCCCGACACTTTTGGCAGTCGGTGCCCAACCTATCAACCAAGCCTGTCGATCACGCGCCAGTGACCGACGCCTATAATGTCTCTTTCGCAAGCGTGTGAAGGAAGACTTCGTCCCCTTTTTCTATAAAAAGGGCACGCTTGCCCCAACCCACCACAGCACAACCTCTACCCCAAACCCAGCCATAATGCCTGGCCCCGTCGTGCACAACGAGACCACAGCAACCAACCTTGGAGGTTTTGTGACCATACTCGCAAACCTCACCCGTCGTGCCTATGCGTTAGAAGAGCCCCCAGAATATGTTGTGTACCAAGGGTCCATGAGCGGTGAGAGCCGTCAATTCTGGGCCACTGTGCACATCTACGGTAGGGGTCTGTCGCCAGAACACCCCTACAGGTTCACCGGAAGGACAACTTCCTTCGAGCCACAAGCCATCCAGCTAGCTGCTCGAGAGGCTATAGTTCAACTCCGGCAGTTATCGCCCAGAGTTAACTGTCGCTCGTTCTACTACTACCCCAGACGTGAAGGGTACGGTAGACCACCCCAGGTCGCCAACGGAGATCACGAGACGGATCCTGCGTTGTTGCACCTAGTGCGCTATGTTTGTGCACTAGAGGAATTGTTCGATCAAATCACCATTGATCTGATCGCAGCTCGTGGAGAGCTGGTTCGTCGAGCCCCGGCGAGAGGAGAGAACGAGCCCGACGCCGACAGCCCAGTCGTGCTGTTCGGACAACCAATCGAGACCTTGAGGTCAGCCCCAGCCATCAACCAAGGTGCTTTGATGACCCCAGAAGTGCTTCGTCGCCTTTTGGGAGCACACTCCAACGGGATAGTGGCCAACAGTCCCCGCGATAGTCATCATCGCCACCCCGACCCTGCAGTTCCTCAACCACCTCCAGCTAACCCCGACGGTGAGACCTGTGGAGAAGCCTCGACGTCCTCAAGGCAGGCTCGTTTAGATATAAACGAGGTAGACTGAATCACTCGAATAGTACCGAGTCTCAGTGTACCCACGCCGTGTAATCGTGTGACCTTGTAAATTAACGCAGCCTGTTGTTATGCCTCTGTTTTAATTGTCACCTTGCATAATTATGTCAGCACGCAGTTGCATATTTTTCCGCGCACAGCTACCAAAACCACCCCGACAACCCCCACAGTAATACGTCACTTTAGTGAGACATGTATCTGTGGCTTTAACCCCGACCCTTGGAGCTGAGCTGGCAAATTATTTACCTTTCACCACGGTAAAATGACCCAACTCTAGTGGTATAAAAAGGCCACCTTGTGACCTTGCCAAGCACCCTCACCTTGTGCACCACCCTCACAACCATTTCTTGCCATGCCGAGCCCTAGTATTTATCTGAGAACCCCAGATGCAACCCCGGGTAGTTTTGTCAAAATATTGTGGGACTTTACCTGCAGCACCATGGGTTCTACCCAGCCACCCTAGTACGAGCTGTTCAAATCGAGAATCACCCCATCCACCTCCAAATATTGGGTAGTAGTACACATCCCTCCCTTAAATCCAAACCAAGACCCAACGGAAGTTTCCTTCGTGGGGAAATCTATGCCCGCTCCACTAATGGCCATAGAAGCAGCTGCACAGGAAGCACTTGCCCGCCTTCGATTCGCGGTACCCTATGCCAGTGAAAGAGGATATTATTACTTTCCGAGCCGTGCAGCACCCAGAGAAGTTACATCTTTTCCTGGTGGACGAATTGAGAGAGACCCAGTACTGGCCAACCTAGTCCAGTACGTCATCGCTCAAGAACATTTTACCCAGCAAGTAATGGGATATCTCCAGAGTCTCGCGGATTTAAATCCTTAGATCGCCATCGGCAGACCACTTAGGCCCGACCAGGAGAGACACATTCATCGGCTGATCAATCCGTTTTCCCCGATAGAAGAGGAGTGCATCCCAGTACCAGAGACGTTTTCTCGGGACCCTGTCTAGTTACCGTTTGCATTATAGACGTCGCTGCTGTGTTTATTATTGCAACATTTATTTATAAGTTGTAACTTATGCGTGGTACCCCGAGTTTGCGCGGCGAGTAAATCATTTAGTTTCTATTAATGTGAACAGTTCTGTTGCGGTTTGACTCTAATATATTACTATTGTTCTCTCTCGAAAAGTCTTGGAGTGAGATTTCTTCTCCCTGTGTTGCTGCATCGTATATCTTCTCACAGCATGGAAATATTTTTATTCACGCGGCACCACCATTACTCGAACACATACCCTGCTTGTAAAAAACACGTAACCGTGGAGTATTTGTTTTTCGAAACAGCTCTTAACAAATCTCGAGGACGAGATTTTTTTCTTAAGGGGGGTAGTGTTGTAACACCCCAAAAATTTTAGCCTTGTTTTTTTAATTAAAATTTTGCCAGGAACTTAAACTTTTGTTTTCTGGATTTCATTTGATTTCAGAACCATTCTTCCCTTTATTTTTATGGAGTTTTACCCCTAGTGAAAAACTTCCCAATTTTTATTGGACTCTTTTACCCTCTCAAATAAAAAAATTCTTTTATCAGTGGGATTATCCATATAATTATTTTTCCCCTGAGCTTTATTTCTCTAATTTGGTTTTTCATAAGTTTAGGGTCCCATTTGCACTACAACCCTTTGATAAATTCATTCAAAAATTCCACAAAAATTTGGAGATGTCATGTGACATTTTTAAAACACTTTTATGCAAAAATATATTTCAATCTTTGGATATTTTGAGTTCTACGCCTAATTTTCAAATCTGGTCCAGTGGGCAGTTTTGCACTACAACCTATTTAAATATTTCTTTAAAACTTCTACCAAAATTTTGGGATGTCAGTAGGAGCATATTATTCAACTTTATGCAAAAACCCAGCTATGTTCTCTGAAAAATTTGAGTGAATCATCCTCATCTTCATTCTTGTGCAACTTGGTGTTTTGTACTGCAACCATCTTCTAACTTTCTCCTCTACCCATGAGCTTTCTACTGCTTGTAGCACACCTTGCCAAACCCTTAAGTCCAGGAGGTTGGACTCATTGGAGCCATTCTAGTTATTGCAATCATGCCCTGTTCTTTCTGTCCAAATCTGAAGATTTGAAAACTTGCACTAACAAGTTTCTACATTTGGCAAACTAACCTAACCACCCTCTCATTCATCTAAAGAGACCCCACTCTGGAAGATTTGACCACTCCAAGAAATGCCTAGGCGCATGTGGCATTCTGTCAAACACTTTATGGGCATGACCAGTTTTGACATGAGCGTTAGTTTGCACTATGAACTTGCTTCCCTTGTCTAACCACCTTGTGCAATAAACTCCCAGTTACTCCTAACCTAGGTCTGTTAAACCCCAACCTCACCCGAGATCTCTAGCACGCCCTGGCATTTTGTCGAGCACGTCCCGTGCGTGCTCTGGGCGCGAGCAGAGCACGCGTTTTGCATGTGCCGCGCCCGAGCCGCCACGCCGCGCCCCTGGTTTTGCCCACTCTGCAGAACCGCGCCACTCACTCGACTGCTCACCGCATCACGCCAAGCAGCCCTGGTGCCCTACAGCACCGCCCTCAGAGCCCTTGGCGGCACGCCGGCGTCCGCAGCCAGCCCATGCACAGGTCGGCGCCGCCCGAGCCTCTCCCGCTCGCCACTTGCCCCTGGGGCAGCTCAGACTAATCCACAAGCACGTCCTCTAGCGCTCGTCGCCGCCACGTACTCCTGCAGCAACAGGGAAGCGGTTCGCCGGCGATCCTATCCGCGGCCGCCGCGAACCGACATGGCCACGCTATATAAGAGGCCCCCGAGCACGTCCGTTCCCCAGGCAGCCTCAAACGCTCCCCTAGTTCCCCCGTAGCAGCCAATCGACCCGGGGAGGTCTTCTTCCCCATCTCCGGCAACCGCAGCCGCCGCCACTGTCCCGGCCATTCCGGCGCCACTAGGGCCTCCCCCTCTCCATTCTCTTCACCAGGAGCAACCTCTCCCCCTCGTGAGTCCATCCCCCTACTCAGTTTTGATCGGGACTCGCCGCAGGAGAAAACCCACTCGGCCCGACGGCCACCGTCCGCTGCGGAGCTCGCCGTCGGCAGCTCCGTCCACCCCAGAGACCAAAGAGACTACCGGAGTGACCGCCTCGACCCCCTGAGCCCGCGGATGGCCTCGGTTTCCCGAACGGTGCCGCCGTTCACCGGCGAGCATCGCCGGAGTCCCGCCTCCGCTCGGGCAGTGGAAGAGGAGGGAGGAAAGACCAGTGAAACCTGACCAGTGGGCCAGGCGGGCCCACTGTCAGTGACACACGCGCCGTCCATGCTGGAGTAAGTGGAAGCGTAAATCCAAAATACGCCTTCGACGTATACCTGATCGAAACGTTTTTCTTTTTTCTTTTTTTTAAAAAACAGATTTTTACCACAACTTTGACTGCCTATAACTTTTTAAATATAACTCCAAATGAATTGATTCTTTTTCCTACCTCTCTCAAATATTGTCTAGTTTATTTTAATATTTATTTCAAAAAAAAACAGACAACTTTTTGGTACTATTTTTGAAACTATATATTGATTCAAAATATTTTTAAATTGGATTTTTGGAGAGAGGAGAAAGCTTTCGAAAGTTTTGGAGTGCACCCTGCCTTTCCACACCTTGAAGGCAAGCATTCTGAACCCTGGCATAATATTTTTCATGCATTGTTTGACTCGATTATGACACCACCCCAATACGAATAACTTGTTATTTTATGTGGTGATGTGATCATTTGCATGAATGCTTATTGGAAATTTCCTTGATGTTGGAAATGGACATGCTTGTGATAGTGATCATCCTCGTATGCCTTTCGTGCCTACCGGAAGGAAAACGGGAAAGTCTCTGTCTTGGGTAGACCCGAGCTTGTCCCTAGTTCCTCGTCGAGACGAGTGTGTCCAAAATGGCATGAGGGGTATGATGAGTGGTGATTCTGTCTGTTGGATGAAATATATTCGTTATGCTAATCATGCAGGGAATACTTAAACCTCCTGAGTCGACCATAGATCGAGTCCTGTTCTAGTAACCCCCATACTTGTTTCGTACTACCACTGTCTCTACTACAAGTAAGTGCAGTTCGAGAAGTCGTCAACCCCTTTCTAGCACACACCGCATGAGAGAGGCCATGGTGGAAGGTACCGGTTGTAGTTGGTAGGCAGGCCACCTGGTCCGGGGCATGGGTGTTTCGGTTGAGACCGAGAGGAGGCCACCCCTTAGCGCGCGATATAAATTTGATCCCATGCTACGCGAGGTTGTAGCCTCCCACTTAGAGTTTTGCTTGACAAAGCGTCGTGGGTGATTCCAGACACCGGTAAGTTAAGCTGGTGTGTGCAAGTTAGGTGTGTTTTCAACTAAAAGGCCGTAGACGGAATTAGTCCCGGTGGACTAATGGAATCCGTTACTCGTGTGTAAAGAGTACACCCGCTGCAGAGTTTAAACCTATTCGAATAGCCGTGTCCATGGTAAAGGATTACAGTCTGGGATGGGTCAAGTATCGGTCTTAGAGTCGGTTTTCTGAGGAGAAACTGTTAAACCAGAACTAGGATCATGACTTGTGACTTGTGATGATCATGATTATTATTTGTTGTGGACTAACCCGTTATATCATTTGAATTATTGAGTATCCCTGGGATGGTTCTACCTCCTGGTATTCACTGTGATTATTTATAAGCCCTTTATGTGGTGTCGCTGAGACGCCCGACTATGGCATGCTTGTTATTCATTTACTTTATAAGCCCTTTATGTGGTGTCGCTGAGACGCCCGACTGTGGCATGCTTGTTATTTATTTACTTTATAAGCCCTTTATGTGGTGTCGCTGAGACGCCCGACTGTGGCATGCTTTTTATTCATTTACTTTATAAGCCCCTTATGTGGTGTCGCTGAGACGCCCGACTGTGGCATGCTTGTTATTTATTTACTTTATAAGCCCTTTATGTGGTGTCGCTGAGACGCCCGACTATGGCATGCTTGTTGTTCATTTACTTTATAAGCCCTTTATGTGGTATCGCTGAGACGCCCGACTGTGGCATGCTTGTTATTTATTTAGTTTGTAAGCCCTTTATGTGGTGTCGCTGAGGCGCCCGACTGTGGCATGCTTGTTATTTATTTTACTTTATAATCCCTTTATATGGTGTCGCTCAGACGCCTGACTGAGGCATGCTTGTTATTTACCATCAATTCGAGACGTCGCTTCAGACATCCGAATGGGCATTTTATTCCTACTCTGTCATTACATATTCGTTGTTACATATCAATAACCTGCCTGCATTCATCAAGGATTTTATTTTTTATGACTGACGTTGTGATCATAGAATATTTTTAGAGCATGATTATTGGTTGTTATATTATACCTGTGTTCATAATGTTTGCGAGTACATTCAAAGTACTCACTGGCTTGTCCCTAGCTATTGTCTTGGCCAGATTTCTTGCGTGGAGAGGAGCGTTGCGATGACAGCCCCGTTACCTGCGCAATGGTGATAGCAGCCTCGCGAAGATAGGAGTTAACCTGGTCAGCTGTTCCTGTGGGAAATGGAGTCCCATAGACGCTGATGATTCACAAACCGCTTCCGCCATCAACCACAAGAAACCATTTGTTGTACTCATAGACCAGAATGGTCTTGTACTACATATTTTGTATTTTTGCTTGGAATTTCTATATCAAGTTGGTGCCTCATCAACTAACAGTAATCCTGGGGCTGGTGAGCACAACGGCCATTTTCTGGAATTTAATACCCGAAAAACCGGTCGTGACACATGAAAATGTGTATCACTACGATCGAGATTCAATAAACCATTCCGCTTAGGTGCAAGACCATCGAGGGTATTATTCAAATAAACAGAGTAACCATTATTCTCCTTAAATGAATAACCGTATTGCGATTGACATAATCCAATCATGTCTATGCTCAACGCAAACACCAAATCACAATTATTTAGGTTTAACACCAATCTCGATGGTAGAGGGAGCGTGCGATGCTTGATCACATCAACCTTGGAAACACTTCCAACACATATCGTCAGCTAACCTTTAGCTAGTCTCCGTTTATTCCCTAGCTTTTATTTCGAGTTACTAACACTAAGCAACCGAACCGGTATCTAATACCCTGGTGCTACTAGGAGTACTAGTAAAGTACACATTAATATAACGTATATCCAATATACTTCTGTCGACCTTGCCTGTCTTCTTATCTACCAAGTATCTAGGGTGGTTCTGCTTCAGTGTCCGTTCCTCTCATCACAGAAGCACTTAGTATCGGGTTTGGTTTCAACCTTGGGTTTCTTCACTAGAGCAGCAACTGATTTGCCGTTTCATGAAGTACCCCTTCTTGCCCTTGCCCTTCTTGAAACTAGTGGTTTCACCAACCATCAACAATTGATGCTCCTTCTTGATTTCTACTTCCGCGGTGTCAAATATCGCGAATATCTCAAGGATCATCATATCTATCCCTGATATGTTGTAGTTCATCACGAAGCTCTAGCAGCTTGGTGGCAATGACTTTGGAGAAACATCACTATCTCATCTGGAAGATCAACTCCCACTCGATTCAAGTGATTGTTGTACTCAGACAATCTGAGCACAAACTCAATGATTGAGATCTTCTCCCTGAGTTTGTAGGCTAGAAAACTCGTCGGAGGTCTCATACCTCTTGACGTGGGCACGAGCCTGAAATCCCAATTTCAGCTCTTGGAACATCTCATATGTTCTACGACATTTCAAAAATGTCTTCAGTGCCTTAGTTATAAACCATTTAACATTACCGAACTATCATGTAGTCATCAAAACGTGTATGTCAGATGTTCACAACATCCACATACCACGTTCGAGGTCCAGCACACCGAGCGGTGCATTAAGGACATAAGCCTTCTATTGTCCGCATAATTGCTACTGTCAACTTTCAACTATATTTTCTCTAGGAACATATCTAAAACAGTAGAACTAAAGCGCGAGCTATGACATAATTTGCAAAGGAGTTTTTGACTATGTTCAGGATAATTAAGTTCATCTAATGAACTCCCACTCAGATAGACATCCCTGTAGTCATCTAAGTAACACATGATCCGAGTCAACTAGGCCGTGTCCGATCATCACGTGAGACGGACTAGTCATCATCGGTGAACATCTTCATGTTGATCGTATCTACTATACGACTCATTCTCGACATTTCGGTCTCTTGTGTTCCGAGGCCATGTCTGTACATGCTAGTGTTGGGGAACGTAGTAATTTCAAAAAATTTCCTACGTACACGCAAGACCATGGTGATGGCATAGCAACGAGAGGGGAGAGTGTCCGCCCACGCACCCTCGTGAGACCGAAAGCGAAGCGTTATAACAACGCTGTTGATGTAGTCGACGTCTTCACGATCCGACCGATCCAAGCACCGAACGACGGCACCTCCGAAGTTCTGCACACGCTCAGCTCGATGGCGATCCCGGACTCCGATCCAGCAAAGTGTCGGGATGAGTTCCGTCAAGACGACGGCGTGGCAGGACGATGATGATGCTCCACCGACGAGGGCTTCGCCTAAGCTCATGACGATATGACTTCTCCGGCGCGGGCTTCGCCTAAGCTCCGCGACGATATGACCGAAGTGGAATATGGTGGAGGGGGCACCGCACACGGCTAAGGAACGATCCGTAGATCAACTTGTGTGTCCCGGGTGCCCCCTGCCCCGTATATAAAGGAGCAAGGGGTGCGGCCAGCCCAAGAGGCGGCGCTGAGGAGTCCTACTCCCACCGAGTAGGACTCCCCCTTCCTAGTTGGATTAGGATTGGGGAAGGGGAAGAGGGAAGAGGCGCCGCTCCCCCTCTCCTTGTCCTATTCGGACTAGAGGGGGGAGGGGGCGCGCGGCATGCCTGGCCGGCCCTTTCCTCTTCTCCCTATGGCCCATCAAGGCCCATAGACCCCCCGGGAGGTTCCGGTAACCCCCCGGTGTTCCGGTAACTTCCTGTTTTCATCCGGAACCTTTCCGAAGTCCAAACATAGGCTTCCAATATATCAATCTTTATGTCTCGACCATTTTGAGACTCCTCGTCATGTCCGTGATCACATCCGGGACTCCGAACTACCTTCGGTACATCAATACTTATAAACTCATAATGAACTGTCATCGAAACGTTAAGCGTGCGGACCCTACGGGTTCGAGAACTATGTAGACATGACCTAGAACCATTCTCGGTCAATAACCAATAGCGGAACCTGGATGCCCATATTGGTTCCTACATATTCTACGAAGATCTTTATCGGTCAAACCGCATAACGACATACATTGTTCCCTTTGTCATCGGTATGTTACTTACCCGAGATTCGATCGTCGGTATCCAATACCTAGTTCAATCTCGTTACCAGTAAGTCTCTTTACTCGTTCCGTAATACATCATCTCACAACTAACTCATTAGTTGCAATGCTTGCAAGGCTTATGTGATGTGTATTACCGAGAAGGCCAGAGATACCTCTCCGACAATCGGAGTGACAAAACCTAATCTCGATTCATGCCAACTCAACATATACTTTTGGAGACACCTGTAGAGTACCTTTATAATCACCCGATTCACGTTGTGACGTTTGGTAGCACACAAAGTGTTCCTCCGTAAACGGAGTTGCATAATCTCATAGTTGCAGGAACTTTGTATAAGTCCTGAAGAAAGCATAAGCAACATACTAAACGATCAAGTGCTAAGCTAACGAAATGGGTCATGTCAATCACATCATTCTCCTAATGATGTGATCCCATTAATCAAATGAAAACACATGTCTATGGTTAGGAAACATAACCATCTTGATCAATGAGCTAGTCTTGTAGAGGCATACTAGTGACTATCTGTTTGTCTATGTATTCACACATGTATTATGTTTCCGGTTAATACAATTCTAGCATGAATAATAAACATTTATCATGATATAAGGAAATAAATAATAACTTTTTATTGCCTCTAGGGCATATTTCCTTGATCTCCCACTTGCACTAGAGTCAATAATCTAGATTACACAAGAATGATTCTAACACCCATGGAGTCTTGGTGCTGATCATGTTTTGCTCGTGGAAGAGGCTTAGTCAACGGGTCGCAACATTCAGATCCGTATGTATTTTGCAAATCTCTATGTCTCCCACTTGGACTTGGTCCCGAATGGAATTGAAGCGTCTCTTGATATGCTTGGTCCTTTTGTGAAATCTGGATTCCTTTGCCAAGGCAATTGCACCAGTATTGTCACAGAAGATCTTCATTGGTCCCGATGCACTAGGTATGACACCTAGATCGGAAATGAACTCTTTCATCCAGACTCCTTCATTTGCTGCTTCAAGCAGCTATGTACTCCGCTTCACATGTAGATCCCGCCACGACGCTTTGTTTAGAACTGCACCAACTGACAGCTCCACCGTTTAATAAAAATACGTATCCGGTTTGCGATTTAGAATCGTCCGGATCAGTGTCAAAGCTTGCATCGACGTAACCATTTACGACTAGCTCTTTGTCACCTCCATATCGAGAAACATATCCTTAGTCCTTTTCGGGTATTTCAGGATGTTCTTGACCGCTGTCCGATGATCCACTCTGGATTACTTTGGTACCTTCCTGCCAAGCTTACAGCTAAGCATCGTCAGTCTGGTACACAGCATTGCATACATGATAGAGCCTATGGCTGAAGCATAGGAACATTTTCATTTTCTCTATCTTCTGCTGTGGTCGGGCATTGAGTCGACTCAATCTTATACCTTATAATACAGGTAAAAACCTTTCTTTGCCTGATCCATTTTGAACTTCTTCAAAACTTTATCAAGGTATGTGCTTTGTGAAAGTCCAATTAAGCGCCTTGATCTATCTCTATAGATCTTGATGCCCAATATGTAAGCAGCTTCACCGAGGTCTTTCATTGAAAACTTTTATTCAAGTATCCTTTTATGCTATCCAGAAATTCTATATCATTTCCAATCAACAATATGTCGTCCACATATAATATCGAGAAATGCTCTGAGCTCCCACTCACTTTCTTGTAAATACTGAGCTTCTCCAAAAGTCTCAGATAAAACCATATGCTTTGATCACACTATCAAAGCGTTTATTCCAACTCCGAGAGGCTTGCACGGACCATAAATTGATCGTTGGAGCTTGCACACTTTGTTAGCACCCTTTGGATCAACAAAACCTTCTGGTTGCATCATATACAACTCTTCTTCTAGAAATCCATTCAAGAATGCAGTTTTTACATCCATTTGCCAAATTTCATAATCATAAAATGCGGCAATTGCTAACATGATTCGGACAGACTTAAGCATCGCTACGGGTGAGAAAGTCTCATCGTAGTCAACCCCTTGAACTTGTCGAAAACCTTTTGCAACAAGTAGAGCTTTGTAGACAGTTACATTACCATCGGCGTCAGTCTTCTTCTTAAAGATCCATTTATTCTCAATAGCTTGCCGATCATCGGGCAAGTCTAGCAAAGTCCATACTTTGTTCTCATACATGGATCCCATCTCAGATTTCATGGTTTCAAGCCATTTTGTGGAATCTGGGCTCACCATCGCTTCTTCATAGTTCGTAGGTTCACCATGATCTAGTAGCATGACTTCCGAATAGGATTACCGTACCACTCAGTGCGGATTTTATTCTGGTTGATCTCTGAAGTTCGGTGACAACTTGATCTGAAGTTTCATGATCATTATCATTATCTTCCTCGCTAATCTGGTGTAGTTGTTACGTAAACTGATTTCTGTGATGAACTACTTTCCAATAAGGGAGTTGGTACTATTACCTCATCAAGTTCCACTTTCCTCCCACTCACTTCTTTCGAGAGAAACTCCTTCTCTAGAAAGGATCCATTCTTAGCAACGAATGTCTTGCCTTCGGATCTGTGATAGAAGGTATACCCAATTGTTTCCTTTGGGTATCCTATGAAGACACATTTTCCGATTTGGGTTCAAGCTTATCAGGTTGAAGTTTTTTCACATAAGCATCGCAACCCCAAACTTTCAGAAGCGACAACTTTGGTTTCTTGCTAAACCATAGTTCATAAGGCGTCGTCTCAACGGATTTTGACGGTGTCCTATTTAACGTGAATGCGGCCGTCTCTAAAGCATAACCCCAAAGCGATAGCGGTAAATCGGAAATAGACATCATAGATCGCACCATATCTAGTAAAGTACGATTCGACGTTCGGACACACCATTACGCTGTGGTGTTCCGGTGGCGTGAGTTGCTAAACTATTCCGCATTGCTTCAAATGTAGACCAAACTCGTAACTCAAATATTCTCCTCCACGATCAGATCGTAGAAACTTTATTTTCTTGTTACGATGATTTTCAACTTCACTCTGAAATTCTTTGAACTTTTCAAATGTTTCAGATTTATGCTTCATCAAGTAGATATACCCGTATCCGCTTAAATCATCTGTGAAGGTGAGAAAATAACGATATCCGCCACGAGATTCAACATTCATCGGACCACATACATCTGTATGTATGATTTCCAATAAGTCTGTTGCTCTCTCCATACAACCGAGAACGGTGTTTTAGTCATCTTGCCCATGAGGCACGGTTCGCAAGTACCAAGTGATTCATAATCAAGTGATTCCAAAAGTCCATCTGTATGGAGTTTCTTCATGCGTTTACATCGATATGACCTAAACGGCAAGTGCCACAAATAAGTTGCACTATCATTATCAACTCTGCATCTTTTGGCTTCGACATTATGAATATGTGTATCACTCTTGTCGAGATTCAACAAGAATAGACCATTCTTCAAGGGTGCATGACCATAAAAGATATTACTCATATAAATAGAACAACCATTATTCTCTGATTTAAATGAATAACCGCCTCGCATCAAACAAGATCCAGATATAATGTTCATGCTCAACGCTGGCACCAAATAACAATTATTTAGGTCTAAAACTAATCCCAAGGTAGATGTAGAGGTAGCGTGCCGATCGCGATCACATTGACTTTGGAACCATTTCCCACGCGATCGTCACCTCGTCCTTTGCGGTGCTCTTCTATTCCGTAGTCCTGTTTGAGTTGCAAATATTAGCAACAGAACCAGTATCAAATACCCAGTGCTACTACGAGCTCTAGTAAGGTACACATCAATAACATGTATATCACATATACCTTTGTTCACCTTGCCATCCTTCTTATCCGCCAAATACTTGGGGCAGTTCCGCTTCAAAGTGTCCATCTGCTTGCAAGTAAAAACACTCGATTTCAGGCTTAGGTCCAGACTTGGGTTTCTTCTCTTGATCAGCAACTTTCTTGCTGTTCTTTTGAAGTTTCCTTCTTCTTTCCTTTGCCCTTTTCTTGAAACTAGTGGTCTTGTTGACCATCAACACTTGATGCTCTTTCTTGATTTCTACCTCCATGCTTTTAGCATTGCGAAGAGCTCAGGAATTGTTTTAGTCATCCCTTGCATATTATAGTTCATCACGAAGCTCTTGTAGCTTGGTGGCGTGATTGGAGAATTTCATCAATGACACTATCATCCGGAAGATTAACTCCCAGCTGAATTAAGTGATTATTATACCCGGACATTTTGAGTATGTGCTCACCGATGAACTATTCTCCTCCATCTTGCAGCTATAGAACTTATTGGAGACTTCATATCTCTCAATCCGGGCATTTGCTTGAAATATTAACTTCAACTCTGGAACATCTCATATGCTCCATGACGCTCAAAACGTCGTTGAAGACCCGGTTCTAAGCCGTAAAGCATGGCACACTGAACTATAGAGTAGTCATCAGCTTTGCTCGCCAAACGCGTTCACAACTTCGGCGTTGCTCTGCAGCAGGCTGGCACCCAGCGGTGCTTCGGGGCGTAATTCTTACGTGCAGCAATGAGGATAATCCTCAAGTTATGGACCCAGTCCGTAATTGCTACCATCATCTTTCAACTTTGCTTTCTCAAGGAACGCATTAAAATTCAACGGAACAACAGACGAGCCATCTATCTACGATAAACATAGACAAGCAAAATACTATCGGTACTAAGTTCATGATAAATTTAAGTTTAATTGATCATATTAAAAACCTCCCACTTAGACAGACATCTCTCTAGTCATCTAAGTGATTACGTGATCCAAATCAACTAAACCATGTCCGATCATCACGTGAGATGGAGTGGTTTCAATGGTGAACGTCACTATGTTGATCATATCTACTATATGATTCACGCTCGACCTTTCGGTTTCCGTGTTCCGAGGCCATATCTGCATATGCTAGGCTCGTCAAGTTTAACCTGAGTATTCTGCGTGTGCAAAAACTGGCTTGCACCCGTTGTAGATGGACGTAGAACTTATCACACCCGATCATCATGTGGTGTCTGGGTACTACGAACTTTTAGCAACGGTGCATACTCAGGGAGAACACTTCTTGATAATTTTAGTGAGAGATCATCTTATAATGCTACCATCAATCAAAGCAAGATAAGATGCATAAAGGATAAACATCACATGCAATCAATATAAGTGATATGATATGGTCATCATCATCTTGTGCTTGTGATCTCCATCTCAAGCACCGTCATGATCACCATCGTCACCGGCGCGACACCTTGATCTCCATCGTAGCATCGTTGTCGTCTCGCCAACTATTGCTTCTCGACTATCGCCATCGCTTAGTGATAAAGTAAAGCAATTACATGGCTTTTGCATTTCATACAATAAAGCGACAACCATATGGCTCCTGCGCGATTGCCGATAACTCGGTTACAAAACATGATCATCTCATACAATAAAATATAGCATCACGTCTTGACCACATCACATCACAACATGCCCTGCAAAAACAAGTTAGACGTCCTCTACTTTGTTGTTGCAAGTTTTACGTGGCTGCTACGGGCTGAGCAAGAACCGTGCTTACCTACGCATCAAAACCACAACGATAGTTTGTCAAGTTGGTGCTGTTTTAACCTTCGCAAGGACCGGCGTAGCCACACTCGGTTCAACTAAAGTGAGAGAGAGACACCGCCGGTCACCTTTAAGCAACTAGTGCTCAAGCGGTGAAACCAGTCTCGCGAAGCGTCACGTGTAATGTCGGTCCGGGCCGCTTCATCTCACAATACCGCTGAACCAAAGTATGACATGCTGGTAAGCAGTATGACTTATATCGCCCACAACTCACTTGTGTTCTACTCGTGCATATGACATCAACGCATAAAACCAGGCTCGGATGCCTTTGTTGGGGAACGAGTAATTTCAAAAATTTCCTACGTACACGCAAGACCATGGTGATGGCATAGCAACGAGAGGGGAGAGTGTCCGCCCACGTACCCTCGTGAGACCGAAAGCGAAGCGTTATAACAACGCGGTTGATGTAGTCGACGTCTTCACGATCCGACCGATCCAAGCACCGAACGACGGCACCTCCGAGTTCGCACACGCTCAGCTCGATGACGATCCCGGACTCCGATCCAGCAAAGTGTCGGGATGAGTTCCGTCAAGACGACGGCGTGGGACGATGATGATGCTCCACCGACGCAGGGCTTCGCCTAAGCTCCGCGACGATATGACTTCTCCGGCGCGAGGCTTCGCCTAAGCTCCGCGACTATATGACCGAAGTGGAATATGGTGGAGGGGGCACCGACACGGCTAAGGAACGATCCGTAGATCAACTTGTGTGTCTGGGGTGCCCCCTGCCCCGTGATATAAAGGAGCAAGGGGGTGCGGCCAGCCCAAGGCGCGCTGGAGGAGTCCTACTCCCACCGGAGTAGGACTCCCCCCTTTCCTAGTTGGATTAGGATTGGGGAAGGGGAAGAGGAGGGAGGCGCTCCCCTCTCCTTGTCCTATTCGGACTAGAGGGGGGAGGGGGCGCGCGGCATGCCTGGCCTGCCCTTTCCTCTTCTCCCTATGACCCATCAAGGCCCATAGACCCCCCGGGGGGTTCCGGTAACCCCCCGGTGTTCCGGTAACTTCCTGTTTTCATCCGGAACCTTTCCGAAGTCCAGACATAGGCTTCCAATATATCAATCTTTATGTCTCGACCATTTCGAGACTCCTCGTCATGTCCGTGATCACATCCGGGACTCCGAACTACCTTCGGTACATCAATACTTATAAACTCATAATGAACTGTCATCGAAACGTTAAGCGTGCGGACCCTACGGGTTCGAGAACTATGTAGACATGACCTAGAACCATTCTCGGTCAATAACCAATAGCGGAACCTGGATGCCCATATTGGTTCCTACATATTCTACGAAGATCTTTATCGGTCAAACCGCATAACGACATCGTTGTTCCCTTTGTCATCGGTATGTTACTTACCCGAGATTCGATCGTCGGTATCCAATACCTAGTTCAATCTCGTTACAAGAAGTCTCTTTACTCGTTCCGTAATACATCATCTCACAACTAACTCATTAGTTGCAATGCTTGCAAGGCTTATGTGATGTGTATTACCGAGAAGGCCAGAGATACCTCTCCGACAATCGGAGTGACAAAACCTAATCTCGATGCATGCCAACTCAACATATACTTTTGGAGACACCTGAGAGTACCTTTATAATCACCCGATTACGTTGTGACGTTTGGTAGCACACAAAGTGTTCCTCCGTAAACGGAGTTGCATAATCTCATAGTTGCAGGAACTTTGTATAAGTCGTGAAGAAAGCATAAGCAACATACTAAGCGATCAAGTGCTAAGCTAACGAAATGGGTCATGTCAATCACATCATTCTCCTAATGATGTGATCCCATTAATCAAATGACAACACATGTCTATGGTTAGGAAACATAACCATCTTCGATCAATGAGCTAGTCTTGTAGAGGCATACTAGTGACTATCTGTTTGTCTATGTATTCACACATGTATTATGTTTCCGGTTAATACAATTCTAGCATGAATAATAAACGTTTATCATGATATAAGGAAATAAATAATAACTTTATTATTGCCTCTAGGGCATATTTCCTTCAGCTAGGCTCATCAAGTCAACCTAAGTGTTTCGCGTGTGTAAATATGGCTCACACCCGTTGTATGTGAAAGTTAGAATCTATCACACCCGATCATCACGTGGTGCTTCGAAACGACGAACTTTTGCAATGGTGCATAGTTAGGAGGAACACTTTCTTGCAATTTTAATGAGGGATCATCTTATTTACTACCGTCGTTCTAAGCAAATAAGATGCATAAACATCACATGCAATCAAATAGTGACATGATATGGCCAATATCATTTTGCTCCTTTTGATCTCCATCTTCGGGGCTCCATGATCATCATCGTCACCGGCATGACACCATGATCTCCATCATCATGATCTCCATCATCGTGTCTCCATGAAGTTGTCTCGCGAACTTATTACTTCTACTACTATGGCTACAGGTTAGCAATAAAGTAAAGTAATTAGATGGCGTTTGTTCAATGACACGCAGGTCATACAATAAATTAAGACAACTCCTATGGCTCCTGCCGGTTGTCATACTCATCGACATGCAAGTCGTGATTCCTATTACAAGAACATGATCAATCTCATACATCACATATCATTCATCACATTCTTCTTGGACATATCACATCACATAGCATACCCTGCAAAAACAAGTTAGACGTCCTCTTATTGTTTTTTGCATGTTTTACGTGGCTGCTATGGGTTTCTAGCAAGAACGTTTCTTACCTACACAAAAAGCCACAACATGATATGCCAATTGCTATTTACCCTTCATAAGGACCCTTTTCATCGAATCCGATCCGACTAAAGTGGGAGAGACTGGCACCCGCTAGCCACCTTATGCAACAAGTGCATGTCAATCGGTGGAACCTGTCCCACGTAAGTGTACGTGTAAGGTCGGTCCGGGCCGCTTCATCCCACAATACCGTCGAAAGAAGATTGGACTAGTAACGGTAAGCATATTGAACAAAATCAACACCCACAACAACTTGTGTTCTACTCGTGCATAGAAACTACGCATAGACCTAGCTCATGATGCCACTGTGGGGGAACGTAGAAGAAATTCAAAATTTTCTGTGCATCACCAAGATCAATCTATGGACTAAACTAGCAACGAGGGAAAGGGGAGTGCATCTACATACCCTTGTAGATCGATAAGCGGAAGCGTTACAAGAACGCGGATGAAGGAGTCGTACTCGCAGTGATTCAGATCACGGTTGATTCCGATCTAAGCACCGAACGACGGTGCCTCCGCGTTCAACACACATACAGCCAGGGGACGTCTCCTCCTTCTTGATCCAGCAAGGGGAGAGGAGAAGTTGGGGGAGAACTTCGACAACACGATGGCATGGTGGTGATGGATCTCGTGGTTCTCCGGCAGGGCTTCGCCGAGCACTACGGAGGAGGAGGAGGTGTTGGAGGAGGGAGAGGGCTGCGCCAGGGGAAGGGAGCGGCTGCCCTCTCTTTCTCTCACTATATATAGGGGGGAGGAAGGAGGGTGAGGCGCCCTAGGGTTCCCTAGGGGAGGGGCGGCGGCCATAGGGGAAACCCTAGATGAGTTTTGGCACCCCCACCCCCTAGGAAACTTGCCCCCCAAGCCGGGAGGGGCGGCTGCCCTAGGGGTGGCGCCCCCACCTCTCTAGGTTACGTGAGATGGGGTGGGAGGGGCGCTCAGACCCTTAGTGGGCTGATGTGCGCTCTCCCCTTGGCCCATAAGGCCCCCCAAAGCTTGCCGGGGCCTCCGAAACCCCTTTCGGACACGCTGGTCATCACCGGGTACCCCCGGAACAATTCCAGACTCCAATACCCTTCGTCCAATATACCGATCTTCACCTCCGGACCATTCCGGAGCTCCTCGTCATGTCCAGGATCTCATCCGGGACTCCGAACAACCTTCGGTAACCACATACTATTTCCCATAACAACTCTAGCGTCACCGAACCTTAAGTGTGTAGACCCTACGGGTTCGGGAACCATGCAGACATGACCGAGACATCTCTCCGACCAATAACCAACAACAGGGTCTGGATACCCATGTTGGCTCCCAAATGATCCACGATGATCTCATCGGATGAACCACGATGTCAAGGATTCAAGCAATCCCGTATACAATTCCCTTTGTCAATCATTACGTTACTTGCCCGAGATTCGATCGTCGGTATCCCAATACCTCGTTCAATCTTGTTACCGGCAAGTCACTTTACTCGTTCCATAATGCATGATCCCGTGACTAACTACTTAGTCACATTGAGCTCATTATGATGATGCATTACCGAGTGGGCCCAGAGATACCTCTCCATCATACGGAGTGACAAATCCCAGTCTCGATTCATGCCAACCCAACAAACACTTTCGGAGATACCCGTAGTCGTGCATTGAGCCATGCTCAATCTCACACCATGCAATACAGGCAAGAACCCCTTCTTGGATTGATCCATATTGAACTTCTTCAATATCTTGTCAAGGTATGTTCTTTGTGAAAGACCAATGAGGTGTCTCGATCTATCTCTATAGATCTTGATGCCTAATATGTAAGCTGCTTCTCCAAGGTCCTTCATTGAAAAACACTTATTCAAGTAGGCCTTTATGCTTTCCAATAATTCTATATCATTTCCCATCAATAGTATGTCATCCACATATAATATGAGAAATGCTACAGAGCTCCCACTCACTTTCTTGTAAACACGGGCTTCTGCGTAAGTCTGTGTAAACCCAAACGCTTTGATCATCTCATCAAAGCGAATGTTCCAACTCCGAGATGCCTGCACCATCCCATAGATTGAGCACTGGAGCTTGCATACCTTGTCAGCATTCTTAGGATCGACAAAACCTTCCGGCAGTATCATATACAATTCTTCCTTAAGGAAACCATTAAGGAATGCCACTTTGACGTCCATTTGCCATATCTCATAATCATAGAATGCGGCAGTTGCTAACATGATTCGGACGGACTTCAGCTTCGCTACGGGTGAGAAGGTCTCATCGTAGTCAACCCGTTGAACTTGTCGATAACCCTTAGCGACAAGCCGAGCCTTATAGATGGTTACATTACCATCCGCGTCTGTCTTATTTTAAAGATCCATTTATTTTCTATGGCTCGCCGATCATCGGGCAAGTCAGTCAAAGTCCATACTTCGTTTTCATACATGGATCCTATCTTGGATTTCATGTCTTCAAGCAATTTGTCGGAATCCAGGCTCGCCATCGCTTCTTCATAGTTCAAAGGTTCACCATTGTCTAACAACATGATTTCCAGGACAGGGTTGCCGTACCACTCTGGTGCGGAACATGTCCTTGTGGACCTACGAAGTGGCAGTAGCAACTATATCTGAAGTTTCATGATCATCATCATTAACTCCTCTCTAGTCGGTGCAGGCACCACAGAAACATTTTCTTGAGCTGTGCTACTCTCCGGTTCAAGAGGCAATACCTCATCAAGTTCCACTTTCCTCCCACTTACTTCTTTCAAGAGAAACTCTTTCTCTAGAAAGGATCCATTCTTGGCAAAAAAGATCTTTCCTTCGGATCCGAGGTAGAAGGTATACCCAATAGTTTCCTTAGGGTATCCTATGAAGACGCATTTTTCCGATTTGGGTTCGAGCTTTTCAAGTTGAAGTTTCTTGACATAAGCATCGCATCCCCAAACTTTCAGAAACGACAGCTTAGGTTTCTTCCCAAACCATAATTCATACGGGTCGTCTCAACGGATTTCGACGGAGCCCTATTTAAAGTGAATGCGGCAGTCTCTATAGCATAACCCCAAAATGATAGCGGTAGATCGGTAAGAGACATCATAGATCGCACCATATCCAATAGAGTGCGATTACGACATTTGGACACACCATTACGCTGAGGTGTTCCAGGCGGTGTGAGTTGTGAAACAATTCCACATTTCCTTAAGTGCGTGCCAAATTCGTGACTCAAATATTCCCCTCCACGATCTAATCGTAAGAACTTTATTTTCCTGTCACGTTGATTCTCAACCTCACTCTGAAATTCCTTGAACTTCTCAAAGGTCTCAGACTTGTGTTTCATTAAGTAGATATACCCATATCTACTTAAGTCATCAGGGCGGTTGAGAACATAATGATAACCACCGCGAGCCTCAGCACTCATTGGACCGCACACATCAATATGTATGATTTCCAATAAGTTGGTTGCTCACTCCATTGTTCCGGAGAACGGAGTCTTGGTCATTTTGCCCATGAGGCATGGTTCGCACGTGTCAAATGATTCATAATCAAGAGACTCCAAAAGTCCATCTGCATGGAGTTTCTTCATGCGTTTGACACCAATGGGACCAAGGCGGCAGTGCCACAAGTATGTGGGACTATCATTGTCAACCTTACATCTTTTGGCATTCACACTATGAATTTGTGTACATCACGTTCGAGATCCAATAAGAATAAACCATTGACCAGCGGGGCATGACCATAAAACATATGTCTCATATAAATAGAACAACCATTATTCTCAGATTTAAATGAGTAACCATCTCGCGTTAAATGAGATCCAGATACAATGTTCATGCTCAAAGCTGGCACTAAATAACAATTATTGAGGTTTAAAACTAATCTCGTAGGTAAATGTAGAGGTAGCGTGCCAACGGCGATGACATCTACCTTGGAACCATTCCCGACGCTCATTGTAACCTTGTACTTCGCCAGTCTCCGCTTATTCCGCAGCTCCTGTTTTGAGTTACAAATATGAGCAACCGCACCGGTATCAAATACCCAGGAGCTACTACGAGTGCTGGTAAGGTACACAACAATAACATGTATAACACATATACCTTTGCTAATGCCGACCTTCTTATCCGCTAAGGACTTGGGGCAGTTCTGCTTCCAGTGACCGTTTCCCTTGCAATAAAAGCACTGAGTCTCGGGCTTGGTTCCATTCTTTGGCTTCTTCCCGGCAACTGGCTTACCGGGCGCGGCAACTCCCTTGCCGTACTTCTTGAAGTTCTTCTTACCCTTGAAACTAGTGGTTTTATTGACCATCAACACTTGATGTTCCTTTTTGGCCTCCACCTCCGCTGATTTCAGCATTGAATATACCTCAGGAATAGCTTTCTCCATCCCCTGCATACTGAATTCATCACGAAGCTCTTGTAGCTAGGTGGGAGCGACTGAAGGATTCTTTCAGTGACCGCGTCATCCGGGAGATTAACTCCCAGCTGAGACAAGTGGTTGTGCAACCCAGGCATTTTGAGTATGTGCTCGCTGACGAAACTATTCTCCTCCATCTTACTACTGTAGAACTTGTCGGAGACTTCATATCTCTCGACTCGGGCATGAGCTTGGAAAACCATTTTTAGCTCTTGGAACATCTCATATGCTCTGTGCTGCTCAAAACGCTTTTGGAGCCCCGGTTCTAAGCTGTAAAGCATGCCGCACTGAACCAGGGAGTAATCATCACTACGCGACTTCCAGGCGTTCATAACGTCTTGAGTCGCTGGGAAAACAAGTGCTTCACCTGGCGGTGCATCAAGGACATATGCTTTCTTGGCAGCTATGAGGATGATCCTCAAGTTACGGACCCAGTCTGTGTAGTTGCTACCATCGTCTTTCAGCTTGGTTTTATCTAGGAACGCGTTGAAGTTGAGGGCAACATTAGCGTGGGCCATTTGATCTACAAGACATATTGCAAAGATTTTTAGACTATGTTCATGATAATTAAGTTCATCTAAATAAATTATTTAATGAACTCCCACTCAGACAGACATCCCTCTAGTCATCTAAGTGATACATGATCCAAATCGACTAGGCCCTGTCCGATCATCACGTGATACGGACTAGTCATCAACGGTGAACATCTCCATGTTGATCGTATCTTCTATACGACTCATGTTCGACCTTTCGGTCTTCCGTGTTCCGAGGCCATGTTTGTACATGCTAGGCTCGTCAAGTCAACCTAAGTGTTTTGCATGTGTAAATCTGGCTTACGCCCGTTGTATTCGAACGTTAGAATCTATCACACCTGATCATCATGTGGTGCTTCGAAACAACGAACCTTCACAACGGTGCACAGTTAGGGGGAACACTTTCTTGAAATTTTAATGAGTGATCATCTTATTTAAGCTACCGTTGTTCTAAGCAAATAAGATGTAAAAACATGATAAACATCACATGCACTCAAATAGTGACATGATATGGCCAATATCATTTTGCTCCTTTTGATCTCCATCTTCGGGGCACCATGATCATCATCGTCACCGGGATGACACCATGATCTCCATCATCGTGTCTTATGAAGTTGTCTTGCCAACTATTACTTCTACTACTATGGCTAACGGTTAGAAATAAAGTAAAGTAATTACATGGCATTTTTCATTTACGCGCAGGTCATACAATAAAAATAAGATAACTCCTATGGCTCCTGCCGATTGTCATACTCATCGACATAAAAGTCGTGATTCCTATTACAAGAACATGATCAATATCATACATCACATATATCATTCATCACATCCTTTTGGCCATATCACATCACACGGCATATGCTGCAAGAACAAGTTAGACGTCCTGCAATTGTTGTTGCAAGTTTTTACGTGGCTTCTATAGGTTTCTAGCAAGAACGTTTCTTACCTATGCCAAAACCACAACGTGATATGCAAATTTCTATTTACCCTTCATAGGGACCCTTTTCATCGAATCCATTCCAACTAAAGTGGGAGAGGCAGACACCCGCTAGCCACCTTATGCAACTAGTGCATGTCAGTCGGTGGAACCTGTCTCAGGTAAGCGTACGTGTAAGGTAGGTCCGGGCCGCTTCATCCCACGATCCCGCTGAATCAAGATAAGACTAGTAACGGCAAGTAAATTGACAAAATCGAGGCCCACAACAACTTGTGTTCTACTCGTGCATAGAAACTATGCATAGACCTAGCTCATGATGCCACTGTTGGGGATCGTTGCAGAAATTAAAAAAATTCTACTCATCACCAAGATCAATCTATGGAGAGACTAGCAACGAGAGAGAGGGGAGTGCATGTTCATACCCTTGAAGATCGCGATGCGGAAGCGTTACAAGAACACGGATGAAGGAGTCATACTCGTAGCGATTCAGATAGCGGTTGATTCAGATCTAAGCGTCAAACAACGGCTCCTCCGCGTTCAATACACGTGTAGCCCGGTGACATGTCCCACGCCTTGATCCAGCAGGGAGAGAGGGAGAGGCTGGGGAAGACAACTCCTGCAGCAACACGACGACGTGGTGGTGTTGGAGCAGTGTGGTACTCCGGCAGGGCTTCGCCAAGCACCGCGAAAGGAGGAGGAGGAGTTGGAGAGGGGGAGGGCTGCGCCTTGGATGTGGTGAGGCTGCCCTCCCACCTCCCCTCTATTTATAGGGGCAAGGGAGAGGGGGGCCGGCCCCCTCCAGATGGATCTAGAGGGGGGTCGGCGGCCAAGGGGGGAGGCTTGCCCCCCAAGCCAAGGGGGGCGCCCCCTTTAGGGTTTCCCCCAAACCCTGGGCGCATGGGCACTAGGGGGGTTTGGCGCACAGCCCACGTAGGAGCTGGTTCCCCTCCATATTCAGCCCACAGAGCCCTCCGGGGCAGGTGGACCCTCCCGGCGGACCCCCGGAACCCTTTCGGTGGTCCCGGCACAATACCGATAAACCCCTGAACACTTCTGGCGACTGAATAAGGACTTCCCATATATAAATATTTATCCCCGGACAATTCCGGAACTCCTCCTGACGTCCGGGATCTCATCCGGGACTCCGAACAACATTCGTAACAAGGAACAAACTTTCCCTATAACCCTAGCGTCATCGAACCTTAAGTGTGTAGACCCTACGGGTTCAGGAGGCATGTAGACATGACCGAGACATCTCTCCGTCCAATAACCAACAACGGGATCTGGATACCCATGTTGGCTCCCACATGCTCCACGATGATCTCATCGGATTTACCACGATGTAGGGGATTCAATCAATCCCGTACACAATTCCCTTTGTCTACCGGTATGATACTTGCCCGAGATTCGATCGTCGGTATCCCTATACCTTGTTCAATCTCGTTACCGGCGCGTCTCTTTACTCGTTCGTAACACATCATACCGTGATCAACTCCTTGCTCACATTGAGCTCATTATGATGATGCCCTACCGAGTGGGCCCAGAGATACCTCTCCGTCACACGGAGTGACAAATTCCAGTCTCGATTCGTGCCAACCCAACAGACACTTTTAGAGATACATGTAGTGCACCTTTATAGCCACCCAGTTACAATGTGACGTTTGGCACACTCAAAGCATTCCTACGGTATCCGGAAGTTGCACAATCTCATGGTCTAAGGAAATGATACTTGACATTAGAAAAGCTTTAGCAGACGAACTACACGATCTTGTGCTATGCTTAGGATTGGGTCCTGTCCATCAGATCATTCTCCTAATGATGTGATCCCGTTATCAATGACATCCAATGTCCATAGTCAGGAAACCGTAACCATCTATTGAACAATGAGCTAGTCAACTAGAGGCTCACTAGGGACATGTTGTGGTCTATGTATTCACACATGTATTATGATTTCCGGATAACATAATTATAGCATGAACAATAGACAATTATCATGAAGAAGGAAATATAATAATAACCATTTTATTATTGCCTCTAGGGCATATTTCCAACAGAGCCATGGTGAGTATGTTATCCAACATCTCCTGGCCGAAAGGAACTTTTGTGGATACAGTAAAGGAGTGGCAGAAACAGTGGTTCTACATCACAGAACCCCGCGGCACCACCTGGGCCGCAGCTACCGAATTCCGCTCCGGCACTCCCATGCGACTCACCTCCTGGGTCGAGAAGAGTCCGAACTGGAGTACGCACGATGAGCTGATTGCGTTGCAGACGCGCGTTCAAAGCATGATAGCCAAGAAAGTCAAGCTTGTCGATGTAATCCAGGTGATGCTAGTTTGCTGGATCTTCCCGTGCCAGTGCAGAAGTCGCCCTCTGTGGGAGTTTAATCCGAAGAAGCATCAAACCCTGGTGAGTCTCTTCAAAACCACTCACGAAGGTGCCTGGAAGTTGCTCTTTAAGGGCAACGAGAAACCGCCGGCCACAGATTCAGACCGTGGGCACGACATTAAACACCTCGCTAGCGAGGTATGTTATTTTTAACGTATCCCCTACTTGTTTGTTTCGAGGATGATGTCTGAGCTTTTATCATTGCTTTTTCAGGACTGGATGGAGAGGGCGAAGTGGATCTAGTGTCCGGCTCCGCTTCCTGAAGAACCGGTCATCACGCGTCTAGCGAAGATGCTCGTGCCGGCACCCTATAAGGCGTCGGAGAAGAAGGTCAAGGGGGCCAAAAGTGGCCCCCGTCACAAGGGTGCTTCGGACGTGACGTCCGAAGACGAAGAAGCCCATTCCTCCGTCCCTGAGGACGATGAGGAGGAAGAGGAGGAGAAGAACCCTCCCCTGAGGAGGGAAAGAAGAAAAGGGGGGCTTCCACGAATCTGGAGGCGGGAACGCCCAAGAAGGGGAAGGGCGCCCTTGCGGTTAACACCGCGTGGGACTAGACCGCGGGTCGCATCGTAAGTACTATGACTCACGTTTACCCGTATACCCGGCCTCTCCTTTTTATGGTTTGACAAGGTTAATTGTGCTATTGTAGTCCGGCCGTGACAGCATCCAACGATCCTCATCTGGAGGTTCGTTGGATCCGGCGGAAATGGCCAGCATGTCACCGCCGACCGCTTACTCCCCCGAGGCCAGGGACGACACCGAAGTGTTGTCCTGGAGGACCGCTCCGAGCAGGGGAGGGGCCCAGGACACTGTTCAGGCGGCGGTGCCGCAAGGCGAGACCTCCGCTGCCGGACACATGGGGGAGCAGATCCCCATGGAGAATGGCGAGGAGGGTCGTATTTAGTTCGGTCCTCAGCCGATACGATTCCGGGGACCGATACAGCCCCGGAATCTGGCGCGCACCTTTCTTTGAGGGAGGGGGGTGCACCCATTCTGCCATTGGCCCTTGTACAACCAGGTGCATCGGATAACCTGATGGAGGTGCTACGAGGCGCCTCCATTGTGGACGAGCACCGTGTCCTTCTGGGTACGATGATCGAGACGGTTCAGTCCGTCAAGAGCGGACTAAACGAGGCCTGCAACAATCTGTTGACAGGTTTTGAGGTAAGTCACGTAGAAAGAGAACACCCGGTGCTGATAGTAGCCCCTGAGACACTGTCTGGTGTTCGGAAAGAAAGACCGGACATAGGATGAATCCTTTGTAGGAGACTAACTTGATATGGATGAATAAGCAGGCGTCACTGTTGGCCGCGACCTCGCATGCTGCCGAAGTCTCTGAACTGAAACAGAGGTTGGAGTGGACCGAGAACGAGGAGAAGCAAGGTGACTGGTGGCTTGCTGTGTATTCGGAAAGAATAGGCGGTGAGTATTGACCGGAGTGTCATAATATGTGTAGGGGCGGCGACCGAGGTCGAGGCCCTGAAAAATGCCCTGACCGAAGTCGAGGGGAAGGTTGTCCAGCAGCAAGCCGCCCGTAGGAAGCTGAAGGCCCGGGTCAACGAGGTCCAGCAGGAGCTCCAGGACGCAGTGAAGAAGTGAGAAGCCTTGGAGCGCGAGGCATCGGTTCAAGACACCGAACTTACCAAGTCTCGCCAAAGCATGGAGACCGCACGGAATGAGGCCCGGGACGCTCTCCAGGAGATCCAGGAGGCCAAGAAGATAGCAACAGCCAAGGATTTTAACATGCAAAGCAAGTATGCAGAGAGGAAGTACCTTTTACTACCCCGGATTCGGAGTTGCCCTGGGGCTTTTGCGGATCTACCATGCAGCGTGTCCGATGCCGCGGAGTTCTTCCAAGCCAGAGAAGGGAATTCCACGGAGAAGCTATTCTGGTCGGTGCCAGAACATTCAATGCCCTTTGTCGATCAACTGAAACAGTTGGTCGAGCTGCACAGGGTGGCCGAAATGGCCATGAAGGATTTAATAATCCGGCTCTGGCCAGCCGAAGCTATACCTAGCAGTTATTTTGGCCTCGTGAAGCGGGTGGTGGAAGCATGCCCGTGGCTAGACATTGTCAAGTGATCAGTCTGCATCGAAGGTGCCTGCATGGCCTTCGCCCATTGCAAGATGTGGTGGGTGAAGATGGAAGATGTCGAGGTGGCCAGCGGGCCGCCAGAGGGCATGGAGCACCGCACACCCGAGAGATATTTTGCAGATGTCCTAGAAGGGTCTCGACTTGCAGCAGCGCAGTGCGGGCCGGACATTATTTTCGAATGAATGCATTCTTGTTTTGTCTTTGCCTTGTATCAAAACAAAGCCAGTTTGTAATATAATGTTTGTTATGTTTTAATTGTTTCCTCATGTGCGGCCGTGTTGTATGGAATCTGAGGGTTGGCCAGTCGTCAGCTTCTGCCCTCGCATAGGTAGTATATAGGTGTTCGGGATGGAATATAAACAATCTTGATCCAATCATATGGTCCTTGAAGGAGTTGTTTAGCACGACGAACCAGCCAATCAGACTATGCGGCTTAAACGCCCTCACTTAGGCATAGGAGTTTTATAATAAAACATGGGTGCAGCCCCTGGTATATGAACCAGAGTGCTGTGAGCGTTTGACCGGGAAGTACCGATCCTTCGCGTAATGTGGAAAACAAATCTCCAGCGATTTGTAACCTCAGAACAGTTGACCGACTCTCGCCGCATCATGACAGTCAGTTTTTGGCTTTCTCTACAGAGGTGCTCATCTGGTTTAGACCAGGGCACAATCGTAGTAGTTCTCCCTTTACTACCCTAGCCTATATAGAGGAACATAGGGTAGCAAGCACAGGAGCCGGGCAACCCAACTATTGACAATGGTCATGATTCGGAGCCAATGCATATAATGCTAAATTCGGGGTGCCGAACTATCGATAAGAAGTGTTCGGACTTTGTTGCCGCATTATGGGGCGATGGAAAGCCCCTGGAAAGTATGAAACCTACCAAAGTGTATGGGTGCGAGAATATAAGTAATTAATGGCAAAGGAAAACAGAAAGAGAGCAGAGGTAGTATCCGGGACCCTTGGACTTGGGCTGTGAACTGTTTCCATTATAGTTGGGTTAATGCGTCAAAGCGCATTTATACAAATAGTGCGATAAGAAACCGGCTATTTGACATACCATAACCAAAGGAGAGCTGCATTTGGGTACTCAAAACAGGTAGAGTAATCATTGGATTGTCCTCTAGAGCTTCCCTGTATGTCTGTGCTCTGTGCCAATATGGTGTACTTGTCCTTTGACAGGGCCAGTAATCAGGCCATCAAAGGAGGCCTGTGTAAAAGAGACCTAAAAAAAGGAAAAAGGAAATACTAGAGATACAAGTGAGTCCGGGATCGGTGTGGCCGAACTATGGACGACAAGCTAGCTATGCCTCCGTCGATGCCCGTGGGATTTTGAGTGTGTAATTATGTACGCGTGGTGCGAATGCCGCTACCTCCTCGGGACTGGGACGGAGGCCGAATTGCTAATCGAGCTCTTGATGAGTCGGGCTGTCCTGTTGCAGTGTGGTCTTGACCCTCTTGGTAGCGTCTAGGGGCTCGGCAGCCGGATTATAGTTCTGCTTGAGAAGGCCGCTTTGTACCTCTGCTGCTAGGGCGGCTGTGCGCTCCTCTGTATGGAGGGAGCGTTCGGTGTTCCCATTGACTGTTATGACGCTGCGTGGACCGGGCATCTTGAGTTTGAGATAAGCATAGTGTGGTACCGTGTTGAATCATGCAAATGCGGTTCGTCCGAGTAGTGTGTGGTAGCCACTGCGGAAGGGGACAATATCAAAGATTAGCTCTTCGCTTCAGAAGTTGTCCGGGGAACCGAAGACCACTTCTAGCGTGATTGAGCCCGTACAACGGGCCTCTACGCCTGGTATGACTCCTTTAAAGGTAGTCTTTGTGGGTTTGATTGATGAGGGATTAATGCCCATTTTGCGCACTGTATCCTGATAGAGCAGGTTGAGGCTGCTACCACAGTCCATTAGGACTCGTGTTAGGTGAAATCCGTTGATGATTGGGTCGAGGACCAGTGCGGCCGAACCGCCATGGCAGATACTAGTTGGATGATCTCGACGATCGAAGGTGATCGGGAATGACGACCACGGATTGAATTTCGGGGCGACTGGATACCGCATAGATGTCCCTAAGTGCGCTCTTGTGCTCCCTTTTCGGGATGTGTGTAGCATATATCATGCTCCCCGTTTTGCCTTGAGGGGGAAATTTCTTCTGCCCCCCAGTGTTCGGCTTCCCGGGCTCTTCGTCATCGTCCTCACTTTGTGATCCCTTTTCCATGTTCTCGGCATTTAACTTGCTAGCCTGTTTAAAAACCCAACAATCTCTGTTGGTATGATTAGCTTGTTTGTCTGGGGTGCCATGTATTTGGCACGGACGGTCGAGTATGCGGTCCAAGCTGGATGGTCCCTCACTGTTTCTTTTGTAGGGCTTCTTCCGCTAGCCGGACTTGGAGCCGCTGAGTCTGGCGTTAAATGCAGTGTCATCTGTGTTATCGCCATTGCTTCGGCGTTTGTGTCTATTCCGCCGGAGCTTGCCGGTGCTATTTTTGGCCTCGAAGGGGCCAGCCTCTCTGGTTGTTTTTTTGCTACGAGCCAGCGAGCTGTCCTCACCCACGCAAAAGCGGGTCATGAGTGCCGTGAGGGCTGCCATGGATTTCGGCTTTTCTTAGCCGAGGTGGAGGGCGAGCCATTCGTCACGGATGCTGTGTTTGAAGGCCGCTAGGGCTTCGACATCTGGAAAGTCAACGATCTAGTTCTTTTTGGTTAGGAACCTAGTCCAGAATTTTCTGGCAGATTCTCCAGGTTGTTGAACTATATGACTTAAGTCATCGGCGTCTGGTGGCCGGACATAAGTACCTTGGAAGTTGTCAAGAAAAGCTTCTTCCAAGTCCTCCCAGCTGCCAATGGAATTTTCAGGCAGGCTATTTAGCCAGTGTCTAGCTGGCCCTTTTAGTTTAAGTGGGAGGTATTTGATGGCGTGGAGATCGTCTCCTCGGGCCATATGGATGTGGAGAATAAAATCCTCGATCCATACTGCGGGATCGGTTGTATTGTCGTATGATTGAATATTGACAGGCTTGAACCCCTCGGGGAATTCATGATCCATTACTTCATCTGCGAAACAAAGAGTGTGTGCGGTGCTCTATATCGGGCAGCGTCGCAGTGCACCTCCGATGAAGCCCGCCTGTGGTTATCGGCCTGGGCATGACTAGGTTTGTCGCGTCCGAATAGGTAGCCATCATCGCGAGTCGAAAAGCGTCCTCGAGATCCGTAGATTGATCTGGTGTGTCCTGCTCTACTATCCAGGTCCTGCAGAAGGTAGTATGTATAGACCCGAGCTATTTTGTCTCTGCTTTTATGAGGCGGTGGGGCAGGCTGCTGTCGGCCTGAGTTGTCGTTTTATCCAGGCCATGGGGTGGTCGGTCCGCCACACTATCCCGACCACGTAGTGGTCGTTCCGCATTGCACGAGGGAGGTATGGGCTCTGGCGCCTCCTCGTCGAACTAAGGTAGCAGTATGCGCTTCGGGTAACTCTCGGCTGGACGCTTGATGCCGTATTCTTCGGCTGCCAGGACATCAGTCCATCTGTCAATGAGTAGGTCTTGATCGGCTTGAAGCTGCTGCTGCTTTTTCTTCAGGCTTCTTGCAGTAGATATTAGCTGGCGCTTGAAGCGCTCCTGCTCGACGGGTGCCTCAGGCATGATGAAATCCTCGTTGCCGAGGCTTTCCTCATCCTCGGAGAGTGGACGATAACTATCGTCATCCGGGTCGTTGGGCATGGCCTGTTTATCAGGGTTAACTTGCCCATTGTCTTGTTCCTCCTGTTCGGATGTTACTCCAACAGGGTCTTCATTGTTTTCGGTGTCGTCCGGAGTACTATTTTCTCCGGTGCCAGTGTTGCTATCTTTTGGGTGACGTGACTTAGAACGGCGTTTAGTGCGCCGGCACTTGGACTGTGTCTCCGGAGGTTTATTCGCAACTGGATCTTCTTTGTCATCGTCGCTAGCTTTTTTAGGTGTGTCAACCATGTACACATCATACGAAGAGGTGGCCGTCCAACATCCATTGAATGGCGAGTCTTGGCCTTGCTCCTTGTCAGCATCGTAGTCCATACCGTCGATGTCTTCGGAGCCATAGTCAAGCACGTCGGTTAAGTCCTCGACTGTGGCTATGAAGTGGGTGGCGGGTGGGAAGCGAAATTCTCCATCATCAGCCTCTAGTTCGAACCGGACATAGTTCGGCTGTGAGTCCCCCCGCCAAGGATAGGTTTTTTTAATGAATTTAGCACATTGCCCAAGGGCGAGTGTTGGAAGACGTCTGCGGTGCTGAACTCGAAGATCGATGACCGATCCAGCTCGGTGTCCGCCGGCATACGTGGTTCAAAATTTATAGCCGGAAACGAGTCCGGAATTCCATTGACACAGATATTCCTAGGTGTTGAGTATGTGTGCGTCTCCAATGCCGTGGATTCTATGGCTTCGGATTGTGCGATCTGCTCCAGATCTAAGGCCATAGCAGTTACAGGAACCATCTCCTGAACATGGTCCGATGACAGATTTAATTCATGTTCATCGAAGCGAGGGGGAGCGATCGCCGCGGTCTCAAATCCATAGAAGATCAAGTCTCCACGGATGTCTGCAACGTAGTTCAAGTTTCTGAATCTGACCTGGTGGCCAGGGGCCTAGATATCGATCTGCTCCAGATGGCCAAGTGAGTTGGCCCGCAGTACGAAGCCGCCGAGTACGAAAATCTATCCGGGGAGGAAGGTTTCTCCTTGGATAGCGTCATTATTGACGATCGAAGGGGCCATCGAACCTTTCGTCGACGGCACAGTGGAACTCTCAATGAAAGCACCAATGTCGGTGTCAAAACCGGCGGATCTCGGGTAGGGGGTCCTGAATCGTGCGCCTAAGGTCGATGGTTACAGGAGACAGCGGACACGATGTTTACCAGTGTTGGGCCTCTCTATGGAGGTAATACTCTACTTCCTGCTTGATTGATCTTGATGAATATCAGTATTACAAGAGTTGATCTACCACGAGATCGTAATGGCTAAACCCTAAAAGCCTAGCCTGTATGACTATGGTAATGAGTATATCTCCTTTCCGGACTACACCCTCCGGTTTATATAGACACGGGGGGATCTAGGGTTACATAGAGTCGGTTACATAAGAAGGAATCTTCACAGTTGGTCGCCAAGCTTGCCTTCCATGCCAAGGAGAGTCCAATCCGGACATGGGTACAGTCTTCGGCCTTCTTGTCTTCACAGCCCACCAGTCCGACCCATTTGATAATAGACCGGACGCCCAAGGACCCCTTAGTCCAGGACTCCCTCAGGGAGCAATTAGCTAGAGTAGCTCCGTGCAGAGCATTGTAGTTATAGAAATTTGCAAAATACATACGGATCTGAATGTGGCAGACCCATTGATGAAACTTCTCTCACAAGCAAAACATGATCACACCTTAGTACTCTTTGGGTGTTAATCACATGGTGATATGAACTAGACTATTGACTCTAGTAAACCCCTTGGGTGTTGGTCACATGGCGATGTGAACTATGGGTGTTAATCACATGGTGATATGAACTATTGGTGTTAAATCACATGGCAATGTGAACTAGATTATTGACTCTAGTGCAAGTGGGAGACTGAAGGAAATATACCCTAGAAACAATAATAAAGTTGTTATTTTAGATTTCCTTATATCATGATAAATGTTTATTATTCATGCTAGAATTGTGTTAACTGGAAACTTGATACATGCGTGGATACATAGGCAAAACACCATGTCCATAGTAAGCCTCTACTAGACTAGCTCGTTAATCAAATATGGTTAAGTTTCCTAACCATAGACATGTGTTATCATTTGATGAATGGGATCACACCATTAGGAGAATGATGTGATGGACAAGACCCATCTGTTAGCTTAGCATGTTGATCATTCAGTCTTATTGCTATTGCTTTTGTCATTTCATATACATACTCCTTTGACTATGAGATTATGCAACTCCCGGATACTAGAGGAATACCTTGTGTGCTATCAAACATCACAATGTAACTTGGTGATTATAAATATGATCTACAGGTATCTCCGAAGGTGTTTGTTGGGTTGGCATAGATCAAAATTAGTATTTATCACTCCGAGTATCAGAGAGGTATCTCTGGGCCCTCTCGGTAATGCACATCATGATAAGCCTGGCAAGCAATATAACTAATGAGTTAGTTGCTGGATGATGCATTACTAAACGAGTAAAGAGAGTTGTCGGTAATGAGATTGAACTAGATATGAAGATACCGACGATCGAATCTCGGGGAAGTAACATAACGATGACAAAGGGAATAACGTATGTTGTCGTTACGGTTTGAACGATAAAGATATTCGTAGAATATGTAGGAACCAATATGAGCATCCAGGTTCCGCTACTGGTAATTGACCGAAGAGGTGTCTCGGTCATGTTTACATAGTTCTCGAACCCCTAGGGTCCGCACGCTTAACGTTCGATGGCGGTTTTGTATTATATGAGTTATGTGATTTGGTGACCGAATGTTGGTCGGATTCCCAGATGAGATCACTGTCGGCGTTCTGGGAATGGGGGTCCCCAGACTTTCCTGCCTGCGGCCCGCGGCGTGGCTTTGCTAGCAGGCCCGTACGGCCCATCTTCATCGACAAGGCATTCAAGATCCTCGCGAGGGGCCAAGCCTCGCGAGGTGGACGATGCAAGACCTTCTCAGGAGCGGCCTCAGCAGGCAGGCTCACGAGGGGCGGAGAGATCAAGGCAAGGCAAACCTCGGGATGTTCTCATGACGTGAGCCATGACGATCGATACCAGGCGGGCGCCAGGTGGGCGCCAGCGCGCGCAGCGTCCTTGTTTCCTCCTTGGTGCTAAGGAGGTGATACGTCTCCGTCGTATCTACTTTTCCAAACACTTTTGCCCTTGTTTTGGACTCTAACTTGCATGATTTCAATGGAACTAACCCAGACTGACGCTGTTTTCAGCAAAATTTCCATGGTGTTATTTATGTGCAGAAACAAACATTCTCGGAATGACCTGAAACTCCACGGAATGTCTTTTCCAAAATAATAAAAAAATCCTTGCCAAAGATGAAGACCAGGGGGCCCATACCCTATCCACAAGGGTGGGGGGCACGCCCTCCCCCCTAGGACGCACCCCTACCTCGTGGGCCCCCTAACGCTCCACCGACCTCAACTCCAACTCTATATATTTGCTTTCGGGGAGAAAAAAATCAAGGAGAAGAAATCATCGCGTTTTACGATATGGAGCCGCCGCCAAGCCCTAAAACCTCTCGGGAGGGCTGATTTGGAGTCCGTTCGGGGCTCCGGAGAGGGGAATCCGTCACCGTCGTCATCATCAACCATCCTCCATCACCAATTTCATGATGCTCACTGCCGTGCGTGAGTAATTCCATCGTAGGCTTGCTAGACGGTGATAGGTTGGATGAGATTTATCATGTAATCGAGTTAGTTTTGTTAGGGTTTGATCCCTAGTATCCACTATGTTCTGAGATTGATGTTGCTATGCTTAATGCTTGTCACTAGGGCCCGAGTGCCATGATTTCAGATCTGAACCTATTATGTTTTCATGAATATATGTGTGTTCTTGATCCTATCTTGCAAGTCTATAGTCACCTACTATGTGTTATGATCCGCAACCCAAGTGACAATAATCGGGACCACTCCGGTGATGACCATAGTTTGAGGAGTTCATGTATTCACTATGTGCTAATGCTTTGTTCGGTTCTCTATTAAAAGGAGGCCTTAATATCCCTTAGTTTCCATTAGGACCCGCTGCCACGGAGGGTAGGACAAAAGATGTCATGCAAGTTCTTTTCCATAAGCACGTATGACTACATTCAGAATACATGCCTACATTACATTGATGAATTGGAGCTAGTTCTGTGTCACCCTATGTTATGAATGTTACATGATGAACCGCATTCGGCATAATTATCCATCACTGATCCAATGACTATGAGCTTTCCATATACTGGTTTACGCTTATTTACTTTCCCGTTGCTACTGTTACAATCACTATCAAACACCAAAAATATTACTTTTGCTTTCATTACTCTTTTGTTACCATTACCACTACTATCATACTACTTTGCTACTAAATACTTTGCTGCAGATATTAAGTTATCCAGGTGTGGTTGAATTGACAACTCAACTGCTAATACTCGAGAATATTCTTTGGCTCCCCTTGTGTCGAATCAATAAATTTGGGTTGAATACTCTACCCTCGAAAGCTGTTGCGATCCCCTAAACTTGTGGGTTATGAAGATTAATTTATGGCGTCGTTGCCGGGGAGCATAGCTCTATTCTTTGAGTCACTTGGGATTTATATCTGCTGGTCACTATGAAGAACTTGAAAGACGCTAAGACAATAATTTATCCCTCAACTACGAGGGGAGGTAAGGAACTGCCATCTAGCTCTGCGCTTGATTCACCTTCTGTTATGAGTAAGCTTGCGACACCTAAACCTGATTCTGCTATTCGTTCTGATATGTCGCATATTATTGATGATGCCACTTTTGCTATGCATGATACTTATGATGAAACTACTTCTATGCTCGATACTACTGTGCCCCTTAGTGAATTTCTTGATGTACAAATTGCTAAGGCTAGAGAGAAAGAAATTATTGAAATTGATTGTGTTGATTAAAGTGATGATGAAGATATGCCTGCTATTCCTGAGGGTTATGTTTTTGATAAAGAAGCTTCTGCTGCTATTTTTGCTTGCAAAGGTAATGAGCTTAGAAGGTTATTAGCTAAATGGAGTAAGGAATCTCTTAGAGATAGAATGAAACCTAACCCTGCTTTTGCTACTTCACCTATTTGTGTTGCTGATAAGGATTATGAATTCTCTGTTGATCCTGATATAATTACTTTGGTTGAATCTGATCCTTTTCATGGTTATGAATCTGAAACTGTTGTGGCACATCTTACTAAATTAAATGATATAGCCACCCTGTTCACTAATGACGAGAGAACTCGCTACTTATATATCCTTAAAATATTTCCGTTCTCATTAAAGGGTGATGCTAAGATATGGTTTAATTCTCTTGATCCTGGTTGTGTGCGTAGCCCCCAGGATATGATTTATTACTTCTCTGCTAAATATTTCCCTGCTCATAAGAAACAAGCTGCCTTGAGGGAAATATACAACTTTGTGCAAATTGAAGAAGAGAGTCTCCCACAAGCTTGGGGGAGGCTTCTCAAGTTACTTAATGCTTTGCCTGATCATCCTCTGAAGAAAAATGAAATACTGGATATCTTTTATAATGGACTAACCGATGCTTCCAGAGATTACCTGGATAGTTGTGATGGTTCTGTTTTCAGGGAAAGAACACCGGATGATGCTGAAATTCTATTGAATAATATGTTGACAAATGAAAATAATTGGCCACTTCCTGAGCCAGATCCTGAGCCAATTACTGAGCCTATTCCTGAACCAACTCCAAAGAAGAGAGGTGTTCTATTTCTCAGTCCTGAAGATATGCAAGAGGCAAAGAAATCTATGAAAGAAAAAGGTATTAAAGCTGAAGATGTTAAAAATTTACCTCCTATTGAAGAAATACATGGTCTTAATTTACCGCCTGTTGAAGAAACATATGATCTTAAACCATTACCTATTAAAGAACCTCCAAGTCTTGATAACCCGACATAGGTAGTAAAGGTAAATTCTCTCTATAGATTTGATGAAGGTGATATTCCTCACTATAAGTCTGCTAGACAGTGTTTAGAAGAGTTTGATAATTTTATTGTCAAACAAGAAAATTTCAATTCTTACTTTGGTAGACAATTAAAACAAAATACCTATATGATTAAACACTTGGGTGATTATATGGCTAATGTTAGATGTGAACTTAAACTCATTAGCAAACATGCTTCTATGGTTACGACTCAAGTAGAACAAGTACTTAAAGCTCAAAATGATTTGCTCAATGAAATGAATAGTAAGAAAAATGATTATGTTGTTAGAGTGGCTACTAGAACTGGTAGAATGACTCAGGAACCTTTGTATCCTGAAGGCCACCCTAAGAGAATTGAGCAAGATTCTCAGACAAATAATATTGATACACCTAATTCTTCTAAAAGGAAGAAAAAGAAAAATGATAGGACTTTGCAAACTTCTAGTGAACCTATTGCTGAAATACCTGAGAATCCAAATGATATCTCTTTTTATGATGCTGAAACACAATCTGGTAATGAATATGAACCTAGTGAAAGTGTTAATGATGATGTTCATGATGATGCTCAACCTAGTAATGATAATGATGTAGAAATTGAACCTGCTGTTGATCTTGATAACCCACAATCAAAGAATCAACGTTTTGATAAGAGAGACTTTGTTGCTAGGAAACATGGTAAAGAAAGGGAACCTTGGGTTTAGAAACCCATGCCTTTTCCTCCCAAACCATCCAAGAAAAAGGATGATGAGGATTTTGAGCGCTTTGCTAAAATGATTAGACCTATATTTTTGCGTATGTGATTAACTGATATGCTCAAAATGAATCCCTATGCTAAATATATGAAAGATATTGTCACTAATAAAAGAAAGATAATGGAAGCTGAAATTTCCACCATGCTTGCTAATTATACTTTTAAGGGTAGAATACCAAAGAAACTTGGAGATCTAGAGTACCTACTATACCATGCTCCATTAAAAGAAACTACGTTAAAACTGCTTTATGTGATATTGGAGCCGGTGTTAGTGTTATGCCCCTCTCTTTATATCGTAGATTTGACTTGAATAATTTGACACCTACTGAAATATCTTTGCAAATGGCTGATAAATCAACTGCTATACCTGTCGGTATTTGTGAGGATGTGCCTGTTGTGGTTGCAAACGTTACTATTTTAACGAACTTTGTTCTTCTTGATATTCCCGAGGACGATAGTATGTCTATTATTCTTGGAAAACCTTTTTTGAATACTGCAGGGGCTGTTATTGATTGCAACAAAGGCAATGTCACTTTTCATGTTAATGGTAATGAGCATATGGTACACTTTCCGAGGAAACAACCTCAAGTTGACAGTATCAATTCTATTGGAAAAATTCCATCGATTATATTTGGAGGTTTTTAATTTCCTCTTCCTACTGTCAAGAAGAAATATGATATTCTTATTATTGGGGATGTTCATATCCCCGTTGAGGTAACATAGTGTTATTAGAAATTTCTCCGGTTCCATGTTAGTCGGAATGAGTTTGTTAACAAGACCTGATCAACATTGTTAGTAGATTCATTTTGCTGAGCATGAGATGGATGAAACTAGAAGCACAACCCTCTGTACCCTCTTCATACTTTATGTTACTTAGTTGAAATAAAGTAAAAATAGTATTTTCCTCTCTGTTTTCTGATTTATCTGTGCAATATAAAAATACCCCGAAAATAAAAGTCCTCCAAATGGCATGCCAATTTAATATGATTTTTTCTAGAATATTTGAGAATTTATGGAACTGAGAACACAACAGGGGGGTCAACCACCTAGGCACGAGGGTGGAGGGCGCGCCCTACCCCCCAGGGCGCGCCCCCTGCCTCGTGGGCCCACGGTTTCCCTCCTCCAATTATTCCTGCACCAATATAGTTCATCTTCCTCCCAGAAACACGAATATCTAGCTCAAGCACGATTTCCAGCTCACTTTGCTGTAATTTTTGATCTCCTTGCCCAAAGCACCTCTCACAAAACTGCTTGGGGAGATTGTTCCTTGGTATGTGACCCCTCCATTGGTCCAATTAGTTTTTGTTCTAGTGCTTTATTCTTTGCAAATTTGTGCTGCATAGGTGACCATGTTCTTGAGCTTTCTTGTCAAATTTATATGATTCCAAGTAGTTCTAATGCATGATATAGGCTCTAGGCACTTGTAGGAGTAGTTGCTATCAATTTTGTTGAGCTTGGTTCACTTTTGTTTGAAGTTACTAAAAATTTCAGAAATTTTTCAGAGTAAGAAATATGCTTAGGAAAATGTTCCAAGGTGGTTCTTCAAGAAAGCAAGGACCCAGGCTTGCAATGCGTGATGCTGACGAGGAGCCACCAAGGGATGCTCCAGTGCGGCCCTGTGAATGGCCTTCGGAAAATTTTATGGATCGAGAGGGAATCAAAGAAGAATTTAACGCATATTTGCATAATGCCGATCTTGTGAGCTTTGAGGCAGACAAATGCCCCCAGTACCATCAACTCACTAGCTCATTTGTGAGGAGGTTTGAATTTTCATCCTCACGTAATTCTCCAATAGTCATGTTTGATCGTTATGAAAAATCTTATACCATGGACTTAGAGGATTTTACTTCTACTTGCAAACTTCCACAATGGGGTAGTATTAGTGATCCCTTAAATCTGAATTTAGAAACTTTCTTGCTGGTATAACCGTGGGGGAATCTAGAGATATAACACAAGCTACCATAGGGAGCATTCATTTTCCTGCTATACATTATTTTGCTCTCTTCATAGGTACATGCATAAATGGTAAAGATGAAGCATGTCATATGTGTGTGCCTGACCTCAGTATTCTCAGGAGTGCTGTGTTAGGAGACCAATCTTATAATTTAGGAGCCATTGTTGCACGTAGGTTGCGTCATAATAGATTTAATGGAGATTTATTTGGAGGAATTTATGCAACCCGCTTAGCTGATTATCTCGATGTGGACATTCGCGAGGATGATATGGAGTTGCCTCCTACTTACTTAGACTATAATTCTATGGTCCACCATCAGTTTGTCGAGAGGAATGAATCACCTCTCCATTATCGACTAATCTTTGATAAACGGCGATTGTCCAGACATTCTCCTGCTCCTGCCTTCTTTGATTATCAGGCAAAAGGAAGATATGTTATTACCAGAGAGGAGGCAGATGAGTACGAGAGGAGGGCAGAGGCAGCCCGCCGCCACGCTGCAACTCAGGAGGCGATATCTGCAGCGTCACAGTACAACCCCAGCTACACCTACGGATATCCGCCAGGCCATCCTTGGCAATGAACCAACTTAGGCCAAAAGCTTAAGCTTGGGGGAGTATGTATTTCCTACCGACATTACATTTTTATTTACACACACTCATTGCTAGATGTCGGTGCTCATACTCTTTCACTGTAATATCCATGCTAGTTTATTTTATTTTTATGCTTCCTTCTTGTGTGTTTGTTAAACCTTAAGAAAAAAAAAAAAATTAGTAATAGCTTCTAGCTAGTTTACTTTCTTGCTATAGTAGTAATAATTAAAAAGAAAACCCAAAAATATTCCCCGTTCTTCTTTTGCTTGTTGGGAGCTTTCCCGTGTAAATAGTTTTTATTTCCTTTCTTTTCTTTGGGGGTCGATAGGAGAAGACCATGATTAAATTGTTGAAGTGGCTCTTATATGCATTATTGTTGATTTAACCAAGAGCCCATATTTCCTTGTCTTCTCCTGCTTATTGAATGGTCGCAGATTCAAGCTTAGTCCAATGCACGTACACTCTCATTATTATTCACATCGTTCGGTCGTGCAAATGAAAGGCAATAATGACGATATATGATGAATTAATTGGGATAAGCGAAGCTGGTATGAACTTGACCTCTCTTGTTTTTGTAAAGATGATGAGTTCATCGTTCTTGATTCAGCTTATTCTGAATAAACATGTTTGCAATGACAATTAGAGATCATAGTTGCTTATGCCATCCTTGATTAGCTATGAGTTATAATGGTTTGCCTTGCGTGCCATGATGCTATTAAAATGGTTGTGATGTGGTATGATGGGGTGGTATCCTCCTTTGAATGATTTAAGTGACTCGACTTGGCACATGTTCACACATGTAGTTGAAACCAAATCAACATAGCCTTCACGATATTTATGTTCATGGTGGATTATATCCTACTCATGCTTGCATCCAATGTTTATTAATTTTAATGCATGTTCATGACTGTTGTCGCTCTCTAGTTGGTCGCTTCCCATTCTTTTGCTAGCCATCACTTGTACTAAGCGGGAATACTACTTGTGCATCCAATCCCTTAAACCCCAAAGTTATTCCATATGAGTCCACTATACCTTCCTATATACGGTATCTACCTGCCGTTCCATGTAAACTTGTATGTGCCAAACTCTAAACCTTCAAATAAACATTATGTTTTGTATGCTCGAATAGCTCATGTATCAACTAGGGCTGCACTTATCTTCCATGTTAGGTGGATTATTCTCAAGAGGAGTGGACTCCGCTCCTCATTCACGAGAACATGGCTGGTCACCGGGATGCCCAGTCCCATGCTTTATGCAGACTAAATCAAAATTAATTGCAAACAAACTCCCCCTGGGACTGTTGTTAGTTGGAGGCACTCGTTGTTTCAAGCAAGCCATGGATTGATGCTTGTTGGTGGAGGGGGAGTATAAATTTTACCATTCTGTTTGGGAACCGCCTATAATGTGTGTAGCATGGAAGATATCGCCATCTCTTAGTTGCTATGTTGACAATGAAAGTGTGCCGCTCAAAATATTATTTATCTCTATTTCAAAACGAGCTCTGGCACCTCTACAAATCCCTACTTCCGTCTGCGAAGGGCCTATCTATTTACCTTTATGTTGTGTCATCACCCTCTTATTAAAGGCACTAGCTGGAGAGCGCAGCTGTCATTTGCATCCATTACTATTAATTCATATTTGGTATGACTATGATTGGATTTCTTTTACCATGAATTACAATGTCTAGTCAGTCCTTGATCTTTAAAGGTGCTCTGCATATTTATGTTTTGCGGTCTCAGAAAGGGCTAGCGAGATATCATCCTGTTATATCATATTATGATTGTTTTGAGAAAGTGTTGTCATCCGAGATTTATAATTATCGCTCGCTAGTTGATTATGCTATTGATATGAGTAAATATGAGACCTAAGAATTATTGCAAATGTGTTTAGTTATAATCTTTGCTGAACACTTGAATGCTGGCTTTACATTTTTACAACAACAAGAGCAAACAAAGTTTGTAAAAGTTTTTCTTTATCACTTTCAGTTTATCAACTGAATTGCTTGAGGACAAGCAAAGGTTTAAGCTTGGGGGAGTTGATACGTCTCCGTCTTATCTACTTTTCCAAACACTTTTGCCCTTGTTTTGGACTCTAACTTGCATGATTTGAATGGAAGTAACCCGGACTGACGATGTTTTCAGCAGAATTGCCATGGTGTTATTTATGTGCAGAAACAAACATTCTCGGAATGACCTGAAACTCCATGGAACGTCTTTTCCAAAATAATAAAAAATCCTTGCCAAAGATGAAGACCAGGGGGCCCACACCCTGTCCATGAGGTTGGGGGGCGCGCCCTCCCCCCTAGGGTGCGCCCCCCTACCTTGTGGCCCCCCTGACGCTCCACCGACCTCAACTCCAACTCTATGTATTTGCTTTCAGGGAGAAAAAAATCAAGGAGAAGAAATTATCACGTTTTATGATACGGAGCCGCCGCCAAGCCCTAAAACCTCTCGGCAGGGCTGATCTGGAGTCCGTTCGGGGCTCCGGAGAGGGGAATCCGTCGCCGTCGTCATCATCAACCATCCTCCATCACCAATTTCATGATGCTCACCGCCGTGCGTGAGTAATTCCATCGTAGGCTTGCTGGACGGTGATGGGTTGGATGAGATTTATCATGTAATCGAGTTAGTTTTGTTAGGGTTTGATCCCTAGTATCCACTATGTTCTGAGATTGATGTTGCTGTGACTTTGCTATGCTTAATGCTTGTCACTAGGGCCCGAGTGCCATGATTTCAGATCTGAACCTATTATGTTTTCATGAATATCTGTGTGTTCTTGATCCTATCATGCAAGACTGTAGTCACCTACTATGTGTTATGATCCGGCAACCCCGAAGTGACAATAATCGGGACCACTCCCGGTGATGACCATAGTTTGAGGAGTTCATGTATTCACTATGTGCTAATGCTCTGTTCCGGTTCTCTATCAAAAGGAGGCCTTAATATCCCTTAGTTTTCATTAGGACCCCGCTGCCACGGGAGGGTAGGACAAAAGATGTCATTCAAGTTCTTTTCCATAAGCACGTATGACTACATTCGGAATACATGCCTACATTACATTGATGAATTGGAGCTAGTTTTGTGTCACCCTATGTTATGGCTCTTACATGGTGAACCGCATGCGGCATAATTATCCATCACTGATCCAATGCCTACGAGCTTTCCATATACTGGTTTACGCTTATTTACTTTCCCGTTGCTACTGTTACAATTACTACAAAACATCAAAAATATTACTTTTGCTTTCATTACTCTTTTGTTACCATTACCACTACTATCATACTACTTTGCTACTAAATACTTTACTGCAGATATTAAGTTATCCAGGTGTGGTTAAATTGACAACTCAGCTGCTAATACTTGAGAATATTCTTTGGCTCCCCTTGTGTCAAATCAATAAATTTGGGTTGAATACTCTACCCTTGAAAGTTGTTGCGATCCCCTACACTTGTGGGTTATCAGGAGGCAAGCGCAGGCGCGGAGTACCGAGGTATCAAGCAAAGTTTTCCATTTCAGTGCAACGAGACCAAGGCCAGCAGGACGGCAAGACGGAGGTCACCATGGAGCCCAAGGCAGCGTCACCACCAGAGCCTTTTGCAGGCGAAGACCGCTTTTGTCAGGATAAGCTGTACTAGCTGTCCCCCTTCAAATTGGCCGTTGTTGGCTCCCTTCCCGCTCAATATTTGGGGAGAGGACTAGGGCCTCTATAAATAGGACTAGCCACCACAATAGAAGGCAACTGAACCTGATCTGATTGAATCCTCACACACACAAGTTCGCCGAGCACAAGAACACCTCAACCACAGGAGGTTGTTCTTCACCTTGTACTATTCATCATCAGCCCAAGAGGCAATCCACTACCACCACACTAGAGTAGGGTATTACACCACAACGGTGGCCCGAACCAGAATAAATCTTGTGTCCTTTGTGTTATGAGTTCGTCGAGTTAGTCCGTGAGATCTTAGCAAAACTAGGACGTGGATCGGTAGAGGAAATCTTGGTCCGCACTCCAGTGTTCGAACCTTTAGGGTTTTGCCGGAACCCGTGATCCGACATTTGGCGCGCCAGATTGGGGTGCGTTGAAGCTTCCTTTCCGTTGCTCCACGTCCCATTGCTCCATCGTCTCCATGGCGGACGCTCGCCGCGCTCGTGCTGAGCGCCGGGCTGCCCTCGCCGCCCGCGTCGCTCAGACGGCCCCCGTCGGTGGGCCACTAGTTGTTCTCCGTCGCCTGCCGCCACCGACCCGGTGGGGAACGACCGCTCGGTGCAGCGAGACGGCTGCACCGCCACTCCATTGCTGACCCCGGTCGGTTCGTCGTCCCATGCTCGTCGCGCTCCTGTGGATGCGCAGGCTACTCTGTGCATGGCACGCGAGCTCCTGCGCTACCACCCCGTCGACGACCTCTACGAGGACTGGCTCGACCGCATCGCCGAGCTTGTCAGCGCCGCAGGGGGCTCCTCTGCGCCATCCCTCCCGCTGCCTCGCCCTCCGTCAGCCATGGGCGGCGTGGCCCATGGAGCGCCTCCACCACCTCTGCCCCAAGACGGAGTCTTGGCGCCAAGGCAAGCGGCCCCACGGCGCCACCTGTCGCGTCCGGCGCCAGTGCAAGAAGAAAGAAGCTGCCAAGAAGTTCCTCGGTCGCGAGAAAACACCCCGGCGCTTCCTGCGCCACCACGACAAGACCGCGCGCCGCCTGTAGTGGCGGTGCGTGGACCCCATCAAGAGCAAGCTCTCCACCAGCGTCGAGTCCCTGTGACCAAGGCAGGCTGCCGCGCCTTCACCCCTGAGCTGCGTAGCGGCGCCTGGCCTGTCAAGTTCAAGCCAGACCTGCCTCATCGCTACGACGGCACCCCGACCCTGCAGAGTTCCTGCAGCTCTACAAGCTGAGCATCGAGGCGGCCAACGGCGACGAGAAAGTCATGGCGAACTGGTTCACCATGACTCTCAAGGATGGCGCCCTCTCCTGGCTCCTGAACCTTCCCCCAGGCTCGATCTCCTCCTGGGACGAGATGCGCAACCGCTTCGTTGCCAATTTCCAGGGCACTCGCGACCGCCCGCCGGCCGCGGGTGACCTACTCCACGTCAAGCAACAACCAGGGGAGACCCTTCAGAAGTACATCCAGCGCTTCAACAACGTTCGCCTCAAGATTCCCAAGGTCAAGGACGAGGCCATCATCTCCGCGTTCTCTGATGGCGTCCGTGACGTCAAGATGAAAGAGGAGCTCGCCATCCACGAAGAGTTGTGCACGTCACTTGAGCTATTCAACATGGCAACCAAGTGCGCAAGAGCTGAGGAGGGGCGCCTCTCCCTCCTCGAGCTCCCAGCTGCTGACCCGGAGGAGAAGAAAGCCCGAGCCAAGGATGTGAAGCGTAAGGGAGCAGCCGTGCTCGCGGCGGAGCCGGACACGAAGCGCGACAGGGACCAGCCCGAGTCATCCAAGAGCAGCCGACTGTTCTGCGCCTTCCATAACCTGCATAGCCAAAACACCCGCGAGTGTCAAGAGCTTAGGGCCATTCGAGAAGGGCGCTTCGGTCGACACCCCGAGCGCAACGACCGGGGCTACGGCCGAGGAGGAGGACGTGGCGGACGCTGAGACGACCGTGGCCCGCGCCTGGAGTGGCGCGACCGGCCTCGTGAAGACCGCTGTGTTGGGGAACGTAGTAATTTCAAAAATTTTCCTACGATCACGCAAGATCATGGTGATGGCATAGCAACGAGAGGGAAGAGTGTCCGCCCACGCACTCGTGAGACCGAAAGCGAAGCGTTATATCAACGCTGTTGATGTAGTCGACGTCTTCACGATCCGACCGATCCAAGCACCGCACTCGGCACCTCCGAGTTCTTAGCACACGCTCAGCTCGATGACGATCCCCGGCCCGATCCAGCAAAGCGTCGGGAAGAGTTCCACAAGACGACGGCGTGGGACGATCTTGATGTGTTACCGGCGCAGGGCTTCACCTAAGCACTGCAACGATATGATCGAGGTGGAATTTGGTGGAAGGGGGCACCGCACACGGCTAAGGAACGATCCGTAGATCAACTTGTGTGTCTATGGGGTGCCCCTGCCCCGTGAGATATAAAGGAGCAAGGGAGGGGTGGCGGCCTAGGGTTTGGCGGCGCTGGGTGTGGAGTCCTACTAGGTCTCCAAGTCCTAGTAGGAGTCCACCAAGAGGGAGGAAGGAGAAGGAATAGGAGGAGAGGAAAGGTGGCGGCCCCTTTCCCTAGTCCAATTCGGACTAGAGGGAGGGGCGCAGCAGCCTTTTTCCTCTTCCCACTAAAGCCCATCAAGGCCCATTACTTCTCCCGTAATCCCGTAACTCCCGGTACTCGAAAATACCCGAACCACTCAGAACCCTTCCGATGTCCGAATATAGTCGTCCAATATATCGATCTTTACGTCTCGACCATTTCGAGACTCTCGTCATGTCCCCGATCTCATCCGGGACTCGAACTCCTTCGTACATCAAAACTCATAAACTCATAATATAAGCATCATCGAAACCTTAAGCGTGCATGGACCCTACGGTTCGAGAACAATGTAGACATGACCGAGACACATCTCCGTCAATAACCAATAGCGGGACCTGGATGCCCATATTGGCTCCTACATATTCTGCGAAGATCTTTATCGGTCGACCAAGATAACAACATACGTTGTTCCCTTTGTCATCGGTATGTTACTTGCCCGAGATTCGATCGTCGGTATCCAATACCTAGTTCAATCTCGTTACCGGCAAGTCTCTTTACTCGTTCCGTAATACATCATCTCACAACTAACACATTAGTTGAAATGCTTGCAAGGCTTATGTGATGTGCATTACCGAGAGGGCCCAGAGATACCTCTCCGACAATCGGAGTGACAAATCCTAATCTCGAAATATGCCAACCCAACATGTACCTTCGGAGACACCTGTAATGTACCTTTATAATCACCCAGTTACGTTGTGACGTTTGGTAGCACCCAAAGTGTTCCTCGGGCAAACGGGAGTTGCATAATCTCATAGTCATAGGAACATGTATAAGTCATGAAGAAAAGCACTAGCAACAAACTATACGATCAGGTGCTATGCTAATGGAATGGGTCATGTCAATCAGATCATTCAACCAATGATGTGATCCCGTTAATCAAATAACAACTCCTTGTTCATGGTTAGGAAACATAACCATCTTTGATTAACGAGCTAGTCAAGTAGAGGCATACTAGTGACACTCTGTAGGTTTATGTATTCACACATGTATTATGTTTCCGTTAATACAATTCTAGCATGAATAATAAACATTTATCATGATATAAGGAAATAAATAATAACATTATTATTGCCTCTAGGGCATATTTCCTTCAGTCTCCCACTTGCACTAGAGTCAATAATCTAGTTCACATCGCCATGTGATTCAACATCAATAGTTCACATCTATATGTGGTTAACACCCATAGTTCACATCGACATGTGACCAACACCCAAAGGGTTTACTAGAGTCAGTAATCTAGTTCACATCGCCATGTGATTAACACCCAAAGAGTACTAAGGTGTGATCATGTTTTGCTTGTGAGATAATTTTAGTCAACGGTCTGTCACATTCAGAGCCGTAAGTATTTTGCAAATCTCTATGTCTACAATGCTCTGCACGGAGCTACTCTAGCTAATTGCTCCCACTTTCAATATGTATCTAGATCGTGACTTAGAGTCATCCAGATCGGTGTCAAAACTTGCATCGACGTAACCCTTTACGACGAACCTTTTGTCACTTCCATAATCGAGAAACATATCCTTATTCTACTAAGGATAATTTTGACCGCTGTCCATTGATCTACTCCTAGATCACTATTGCACTCCCTTGCCAAGCATAGTGGTAGGGTATGCAATAGATCTGGTACACAGCATGACATACTTTATAGAACCTATGGCTGATGCATAGGGAATGACTTTCATTCTCTTTCTATCTTCTGCCGTGGTCGGATTTTGAGTCTTACTCAATCTCACACCTTGTAACACAGGCAAGAACTCTTTCTTTGGCTGTTCCATTTTGAACTACTTCAAAATCTTGACAAGGTATGTACTTATTGAAAAACTTATCAAGCGCCTTGATCTATCTCTATAGATCTTGATGCTCAATATGTAAGCAGCTTCACCGAGGTCCTTCTTTGAGAAACTCCTTTCAAATACTCCTTTATGCTTTGCGAATAATTCTACATTATTTCCGATTAACAATATGTCATTCACATATACTTATCGAAATGTTGTAGTGCTCCCACTCACTTTCTTGTAAATACAGGCTTCTCCAAAAGTCAGATAAAACCATATGCTTTGATCACACTATCAAAGCGCTTATTCCAACTCCGAGATGCTTGCACCAGTCCATAGATGGATCGCTGGAGCTTGCACATTTTGTTAGCTCCTTTAGGATTGACAAAACCTTCGGATTGCATCATATACAACTCTTCTTTAATAAATCCATTAAAGAACGTAGTTTTGACATCCATTTGCCGATTTCATAAAATGTGTCAATTGCTAACATGATTCGGACAGACTTAAGCATCGCTACGCTTGAGAAAATCTCATTTGTAGTCAACTCCTTGAACTTGTCGAAAACCTTTTGTGACAAGTCGAGCTTTGTAGATAGTAACACTACTATCAAGATCTGTCTTCCTCTTGAAGATCCATTTATTTAACATGGCTTGCGATCATCGAGCAAGTCCATCAAAGTCCACACTTTGTTCTCATATATGGATCCCATCTCAGATTTCATGGTCTCAAACCATTTCATGGAATCTGGGCTCATCATTGCTTCCTCATAGTTCGTAGGTTTCATCATGTTCTAGTAACATGACTTCCGAATATGATTACCGCACCACTCAGTGCGGATCTTACTCCGAAGACCCACGAGGTTTGGTAGTAACTTGATCTGAAGTTTCATGATCATCATCATTAACTTCCTTACTAATTGGTGTAGTAATCACCGAACTGATTTCGTGATGAACTACTTTCCAATTCGGGAGAAGGTACAAATTACCTTATCAAGCTCTTTACTTTCCTCCCACTCACTTCTTTCGAGAGAAACTTCTTCTCTAGAAAGGATCCATCTTAGCAACGAAAAACTTGCCTTCGGATCTGTGATAGAAGGTGTACCCAATAGTCACCTTTGGGTATTCTATGAAGACGCACTTCTCGATTTGGGTTAGAGCTTATCGGTGAATTTTTTTCATATAAGCATCACAACTCCAAACTTTAAGAAACGACAGCTTAGGTTTATCGCTAAACCATAGTTCATACGGTGTCATCTCAACGGATTTAGATGGTGCCCTATTAAACGTGAATGCAGCTGTCTCTAATGCATAACCCCAAAACGATAGTGGTAAATCGGTAAGATACATCATAGATCGCACCATATCAAAAATAAAGTACGGTTATGACGCTCGGACACACCATTACGTTATGGTGTTCCATGTGGCGTGAGCTGTGAAACTATTCCACATTGTTTTATATGAAGGCCAAACTCAGAACTCAAAATTCTCCTCCACGATCAGATCGTAGAAACTTTATTTTCTTATTACGATGATTCTCCACTTCACTCTGAAATTATTTGAACTTTTCAAATGTTTCAGACTTGTGCTTCATTAAGTAGATATACTCATATCTGCTCAAATCATCTTGTGAAGGTCGAAAATAACGATACTTGCCGTGAGCTTTAACACTCATCGGACCGCATACATCAAGATGTATTATTTCCAATAAGTCATTTGCTCGCTCCATTGTTCCGGAGAATGAGTCTTTAGTCATCTTGCCCATAAGGCATGGTTCATAAGCATCAAGTGATTCATAATCAAGTGATTCCAAAATCCCATCAGCATGGAGTTTCTTCATGCGCTTTACACCAATATGACCTAAACGGCAGTGCCACAAATAGGTTGCACTATCATTATTAACTTTGCATCTTTTGGCATCAATATTATGAATATGTGTATCACTATGATCGAGATCCAATGAACCATTTTCATTGGGTGTGTAACCATATAAGGTTTTATTCATGTAAACAGAACAACAATTTATTCTCTTACTTAAATGAATAATCAGATTGCAATAAACATGATCAAATCATATTTATGCTCAACACCAAATAACACTTATTTAGGTTCCACACTAATCCCGAAAGTATAGGGAGTGTGCGATGATGATCATATCAATCTTGGAACTACTTCCAACACTCATCGTCACTTCCCTTCAACTAGTCTCTGCTTATTCTCAGAACTCCTGTTTCGAGTTACTAATCTTAGCAACCGAACGAGTATCAAATACTCAGGGCCACTATAAACACTAGTAAGGCACACATCAATAACCTGTATATCAAATATAACCTTGTTCACTTTGCCATCCTTCTTATCCACCAAATATTCAGGGTAGTTCGCTTCAAAGGACCAGTTCCATTGCAGCAAAAGTACTTAGTCTCGTGCTTAGGTCTAGACTTGGGCTTCTTCACTTGAGCAGCAACTTGCTTGCCGCTCCTTTTGAAGTTCCCTTCTTCCCTTTGCCATTTTCCTTGAGACTAGTGGTCTTGTCAACCATCAACACTTGATGTTTTTCTTGATTTCTACCTTCGCCGATTTTAGCATCGCCAAGAGCTCGAGAATCTTTTTCGTCATCCCTTGCATACTATAGTTCATCACGAAGTTCTACTAACTTAGTGATGGTGACTAGAGAATTCTGTCAATCACTATCTTATCTGGAAGATTAACTCCCACTTGATTCAAGCGATTGAAGTACTCGCATAATCTGAGCACATGCTCACTAGTTGAGCGATTCTCCTCCATCTTTTAGCTATAGAACTTGTTGGAGACTTCATATCTCTCAACTCGGTATTTGCTTGAAATATTAACTTCAATTCCTGGAACATCTCATATGGTCCATGACGCTCAAAACGCCTTTGAAGTCCCGATTCTAAGCCGTTAAGCATGGTGCACTAAACTATCAAGTAGTCATCATATTGAGCTGGCCAAACGCTCATAACGCCTCAGATTCGCTCATATTGAGCTAGCCAAACGCTCATAACGTCGCATCTGCTCCTGCAATAGGTCTGTCACCTAGCGGTGCATTAAGGACATAATTCTTACGTGCAGCAATGAGGATAAACCTCAGATCACGGATCCAATCCGCAATATTGCTACTAACATTTTCAATACAATTTTCTAGGAACACATATAAAAACACAGGGGAAGCAACAACGCGAGCTATTGATCTACAACATAATCTGCAAAATACTACCAGGACTAAGTTCATGATAAATTAAAGTTCAATTAATCATATTACTTAAGAACTCCCACTTAGAAAAATATCCTCCAATTCTCTAAGTGATTGCGTGATCCATATCAACTACACCATGACCGATCATCACGTGTGATGGAGTAGTTTCAATGGTGAACATCAATATGTTGATCATATCTACTATATGATTCACGCTCGACCTTCGGTCTCCGTGTTCCGAGGTCATATCTTATATGCATAGCTCGTCAAGTATAACCTGAGTATTCGCGTGTGCAACTGTTTTGCACCCGTTGTATTTGAACGTAGAGCCTATCACACCCGATCATCACGTGGTGTCTCAGCACGAAGAACTTTCGCAACGGTGCATACTCGGGAGAACACTTCTTGATAATTTAGTAAGGGATCATCTTATAATGCTACCGTCAATCAAAGCAAAATAAGATGCATAAAGGATTAACATCACATGCAATCAATATAAGTGATATGATATGGCCATCATCATCTTGTGCTTGTGATTCCATCTCCAAGCACCGTCATGATCACCATCGCCACCGGCGCGACACCTTGATCTCCATCGTAGCATCGTTGTCGCCTCGCCAATCTTATGCTTCTACGACTATCGCTACCGCTTAGTGATAAAGTAAAGCATTACAGGCGATTGCATTTCATACAATAAAGCGACAACCATATGGCTCCTGCCATTGCCGATAACTCGGTTACAAAACATGATCATCTCATACAATAAAATATAGCATCACGCCTTGACCATATCACATCACAACATGCCCTGCAAAAACAAGTTAGACGTCCTCTACTTTGTTGTTGCAAGTTTTACGTGGCTGCTACGGGCTGAGCAAGAACCGTTCTTACCTACGCATCAAAACCACAACGATACTTCGTCAAATAGACTCCGTTTAACCTTCTCAAGGACCGGGCGAGCCACACTCGGTTCAACTAAAGTGAGAGAGACAGACACCCGCCAGTCACCTTTAAGCAACGAGTGCTCACAGCGGTGAAACCAGTCTCGCGTAAGCGTACGCGTAATGTCGGTCCGGGCCGCTTCATCTCACAATACCGCTGAACCAAAGTATGACATGCTGGTAGGTAGTATGACTTGTATCGCCCACAACTCACTTGTGTTCTACTCGTGCATATGACATCAACGCATAAAACCAGGCTCGGATGCCACTGTTGGGGAACGTAGTAATTTCAAAAATTTTCCTACGATCACGCAAGATCATGGTGATGGCATAGCAACGAGAGGGAAGAGTGTCCGCCCACGCACTCGTGAGACCGAAAGCGAAGCGTTATATCAACGCTGTTGATGTAGTCGACGTCTTCACGATCCGACCGATCCAAGCACCGTTACTCGGCACCTCCGAGTTCTTAGCACACGCTCAGCTCGATGACGATCCCCGGCTCCGATCCAGCAAAGCGTCGGGAAGAGTTCCACAAGACGACGGCGCAGGACGATCTTGATGTGTTACGGCGCAGGGCTTCACCTAAGCACTGCAACGATATGATCGAGGTGGAATTTGGTGGAAGGGGCACCGCACACGGCTAAGGAACGATCCGTAGATCAACTTGTGTGTCTATGGGGTGCCCCTGCCCCGTGATATAAAGGAGCAAGGGAGGGGTGGCGGCCTAGGGTTTGGCGGCGCTGGATGTGGAGTCCTACTAGGTCTCCAAGTCCTAGTAGGAGTCCACCAAGAGGGAGGAAGGAGAAGGAATAGGAGGAGTAGGAAAGGTGGCGGCCCCTTTCCCTAGTCCATTCGGACTAGAGGGGGGGGCGCAGCAGCCTTTTTCCTCTTCCCACTAAAGCCCATCAAGGCCCATTACTTCTCCCGTAATCCCGTAACTCCCGGTACCTCCGAAAATACCCAACCACTCAGAACCCTTCCGATGTCCGAATATAGTCGTCCAATATATCGATCTTTACGTCTCGACCATTTCGAGACTCCTCGTCATGTCCCCGATCTCATCCGGGACTCAACTCCTTCGGTACATCAAAACTCATAAACTCATAATATAACCATCATCGAAACCTTAAGCGTGCGGACCCTACGGTTCGAGAACAATGTAGACATGACCGAGACACATCTCCGGTCAATAACCAATAGCGGGACCTGGATGCCCATATTGGCTCCTACATATTCTCGAAGATCTTTATCGGTCGACCGCATAACAACATACGTTGTTCCTTTGTCATCGGTATGTTACTTGCCCGAGATTCGATCGTCGGTATCCAATACCTAGTTCAATCTCGTTATCGCAAGTCTCTTTACTCGTTCCGTAATACATCATCTCACAACTAACACATTAGTTGAAATGCTTGCAAGGCTTATGTGATGTGCATTACCGAGAGGGCCAGAGATACCTCTCCGACAATCGGAGGACAAATCCTAATCTCAAATATGCCAACCCAACATGTACCTTCGGAGACACCTGTAATGTACCTTTATAATCACCCATTACGTTGTGACGTTTGGTAGCACCCAAAGTGTTCCTCGGGCAAACGGGAGTTGCATAATCTCATAGTCATAGGAACATGTATAAGTCATGAAGAAAAGCACTAGCAACAAACTATACGATCAGGTGCTATGCTAATGGAATGGGTCATGTCAATCAGATCATTCAACCAATGATGTGATCCCGTTAATCAAATAACAACTCCTTGTTCATGGTTAGGAAACATAACCATCTTTGATTAACGAGCTAGTCAAGTAGAGGCATACTAGTGACACTCTGTAGGTTTATGTATTCACACATGTATTATGTTTCCGGTTAATACAATTCTAGCATGAATAATAAACATTTATCATGATATAAGGAAATAAATAATAACATTATTATTGCCTCTAGGGCATATTTCCTTCACGCTGGCAGGATCAGCCTCGCGAGGGCGCATGGAAGGATCAGCCTCGTGAGGATCGTCCTCAAGGCAACGTTGGCCTTCCTCCACTACCGCCACCACCCAGAAGGAATGATGACCACCATCAAGACGAGGGGGCTGGGGGCTTCCCGGAGCCGCGCGCTATCACCTGCATCTTGGGCGGAGCTCAAGCCCCAGCCTCGCAGCGGATCTTCAAGCAGTTTCTCGCAAAGTGAATGCGGTCCTCCCCAAGCTCGAGGCCACGCGCCCGCTCAGGTTGTCCAAGTGCCCCATCACATTCAGTTCGGCAGATCAGCTCAAGTGCACAGCCACTCCAGGTGTCCTCCAGATGCTTTGTTCACCAGTCATCAGCAACGTGCAAGTTACCAAGACCCTCATCGACGGCGGCGTAGGGCTCAACGTCCTATCATTCGACACGTTTGATGACCCACAAGTATAGGGGATCTATCGTAGTCCTTTTGATAAGTAAGAGTGTCGAACCCAACGAGGAGCAGAAGGAAATGATAAGCGGTTTTCAGCAAGGTATTCTCCGCAAGTACTGAAATAAGTGGTAACAGATAGTTTTGCGATAGGATAATTTGTAACGAGCAACAAGTAACAAAAGTAAATAAAGTGCAACAAGGTGGCCCAATCCTTTTTGTAGCAAAGGACAAGCTTGGTCAAACTTTATATGAAGGAAAGCACCCCCGAGGACACATGGGAATATCGTCAAGCTAGTTTTCATCACGTTCATATGATTCGCGTTCGGTACTTTGATAATTTGATATGTGGGTGGACCGGTGCTTGGGTGCTGTTCTTACTTGAACAAGCATCCCACTTATGATTAACCTCTATTGCAAGCATCCGCAACTACAACAGAAGTATTAAAGTAAACCTAACCATAGCATGAAACATAAGGATCCAAATCAGCCCCTTACCAAGCAACGCATAAACTAGGGTTTAAGCTTTTGTCACTCTAGCAACCCATCATCTACTTATTACTTCTCAATGCCTTCCTCTAGGCCCAAATAATGGTGAAGTGTTATGTAGTAGACGTTCACATAAGACCACTAGAGGCTAGACAACATATATCTCATCAAAATATCGAACGAATACCAAATTCACATGACTACTAATAGCAAGACTTCACCCATGTCCTCAGGAACAAACATAACTACTCACAAAGCATATTCATGTTCATAATCAGAGGGGTATTAATATGCATAAAGGATCTGAACATATGATCTTCCACCAAATAAACCAACTAGCATCAACTACAAGGAGTAATCAACACTACTAGCAACCTATTAGTACCAATCCCGGACTTCGAGACAAGAATTGGATACAAGAGATGAACTAGGGTTTTGAGAGGAGATGGTGCTGGTGAAGATGTTGATGGATATTGCCCTCTCCCGATGAGAGGAGCATTGGTGATGATGATGGCAATGATTTCCCCCTCCCGGAGGGAAGTGTCCCCGGCAGAACAGCTCTGCCGGAGCCCTAGATTGGTTCCGCCAAGGTTCCGCCTCGTGGCGGCGGAGTCTGCTCCCGAAAGGTTGCTTATGATTTTTCTCTGGACGAAAGACCTCATATAGCAGAAGATGGCCACCGTAGGGCCAACAGGGGGCCCACGAGGCAGGGGGCGCGCCCTGGGGGGTAGGTCGTGCCCCCACCCTCGTGGCCAGGTGGGGCCCCCACTGACGTACTTCTTCCGCTCAATATTTTTTATTATTTCCAAAAAATAACTTTCGTGGAGTTTCAGGACTTTTGGAGTTGTGCAGAATAGGTCTCTAATATTTGCTGCTTTTCCATTTCGAATTCCAATTGCCGCATTCTCGCTCCTTATGTAAACCTTGTAAAATAAGAGAGAATAGGCATAAGTATTGTGACATAACGTGTAATAACAGCCCATAATGCAATAAATATTGATATAAAAGCATGATGCAAAATGGACGTATCAACTCCCCCAAGCTTAGACCTCTCTTGTCCTCAAGCGGAAGACGATAACGATAAATATATACACATGTTTAAAGGTAGAGGTGTCGATAAAATAAAATACGGACATGATGGCATCATGATTATTTTCATAAGAGCAACATATATGAATATTGTCATATAATTTCTTATGCTCAAGTAATAATCTATTCACAATGCAAAAGTACGAATCATAAACTTTATTGAGAACCAACAAACTATAATCTCGGTCATTGAAGCAATTGCAATTTATCATAACATCAGAAAGAGTCTATGTCAGAGCTTTCTAGCAAGTCCACATACTCAACTATCATTTAGTCTTTCATAATTGCTAACACTCACGCAATACTTGTGGTTACGGAGTTTTAATCGGACACGGAGAAAGACAGGGGCTTATAGTTTCACCTCAAAAGCTTTTACCTCAAGGGTAATGTCAACAATAATAACTCATGCTCCCCTACATCCAATTAGATATATCTATCAGGATCTTTCCAACACCCTGTGCTTGCCAAAGGATAAAATGTAAAAAGGAAAGGTGAAGATCACCATGACTCTTGCATAAGGTAGAAGATAATAGTAACAGATAGGCCCTTCGCAGAGGGAAGCAGAGGTTTCCATGCGCTTTTATGGTTGGCTGCACAAAATCTTAATGCGAAAGAACGTCACTTTATATTGCCCCTAGTGATATGAACCTTTATTATGCAGTTCGTCGCTTTTATTTCTTCCACATCACAAGATTGTATAAAGCTTATTTTCTCCCACACTAATAAGTCATACATATTTAGAGAGCAATTTTTATTGCTTGCACCAATGACAACTTACTTGAAGGATCTTACTTAATCCATAGGTAGGTATGGTGGACTCTCATGGTAAAACTGGTTTAAGGGTTTTTGGAAGCACAAGTAGTATCTCTACTTGGTGCTGAGAATTTGGTTAGCATGAGGGGGAAAAGCAAGCTCAACATGTTGGATGATCCATGACAATATACTTTATCTCAGATATAAGAAAACATAACCCATTACATTGTCTTCGTTGTCCAACGTCAACTCTTTAGCATGTCATATTTTAATGAGTGCTCCCAATCATAAAAGATGTCCATGATAGTATATTTATATGTGAAACCACTCTTTCTTTATTATTTCCTGTTAATTTCAACGATGACCAAAGCTATGTTTTCCAACTCCCAACAACTTTTAATCATCATACTCTTTCTATGTGAAGTCAATACTCTCAATAAGATCAATATGAACTCTTTATTTCTTTTTATTCTTTTTATCTTTTCTTTTATTCACTCAAGATCATGGCAAAATAATCAAGCCCTTTACTCAACACTAATCTTTATTATATAGCTCACGGACTCGATTACATAGAGGGATCATAAAGCAAAACTCAAAACTAGATCATGCCATAAACTTTATTCTACTAGATCAAGATACTACTAAAAGGATCGAACTAACAAAAACTGTAAAGATAGGAGATGTGGTTGTGATATGAAACCAGGGCACCTCCGCCAAGCTTGGCAGTTGCCAAGGGGAGTGCCCATACCCATGTCATTATGTCCTTCTTTGGTGATGGTGGAGTTGATGATGCGGGCTTGTCGTCCATCTTCCAAGGCATAGGCTCACCATCGTAGAAGGATGATCGAGTCTCCGGGATCCTCAAATCTGCAACCAAACTCATTCTTTTGAATCTATATTCATACTCACAGTTTTGGTTTTGCAGGTCATAGATTTGGGCTTGAAGGTGCTCGATCTTCTCATGAAGCTTGAAGATAGTCTCCCCGATGTTGTCGGCATCTAGCTTGTGTTTGTTGGTGAACTCCATGATCATCATGTGGTTGGATTTGAGTCCATGTTCCACCATCCCCTGGCGCTTGAAAACTTCTTGCTCCACTGCTTCGAGCCTCGTCTCCACGCTTCCGGTCCCCTTCGGTCCCTCAACATCGCGGATGTGCAGCAACCCATCCCACATCTCAATGGTGTGAGGGTGTCGCAGCACCTCCGCGAGGTAAGGGTTGATGACCTTCTCGAAGAACTTGTCCTTGGAGGAACTTGGAGACGTGATGATAATCTAGATATGTCAGAAAAACAGCTCGAAACAAGAACAAAGGATATTTGCGTGATACAGGAGTCAAAACCTTCGGGAGAATATATAATGTATTTTTACCGACCAAAATACGTATCGTGCAAGAAAACGGAGTCCGGAAGGCGCACGAGGTGCCCACGAGGTAGGGGGGCGCCCAGGGGGTAGGGCGTGCCCTCCACCCTCGTGTCCTTCCCAGACTACTTCTTATTTTTCTATTTTTCTAAATATTCCAAAACGGAGAAATATTGCCTTACAAACTGTTTTAGAGTCGGTTCACTTACCGTACCACTTACCTATTCCTTTTGGAGTCTGAAACATTTCGAAAATTGTCCCTTATGTATTCTTCCAGGGTTACGATTTCAATAATATTAGTTTCAAAATTTGTGGGATTACCTGAGATATAATGTTTGATTCTTTGACCGTTCACCACCTTCGGGTTTGTGCCTTCGAAGTTGTTGATTTTTATGGCACCGGAACGATAGACCTCCTCGATAACGTAAGGGCCTTCCCATTTAGAGAGAAGTTTTCCTGCAAAAGATCTTAAACGAGAGTTATATAGCAATACATAATCACCTACATTAAACTCACGCTTTTGTATCCTTTTGTCATGCCATCTTTTAACTTTATCTTTAAACAACTTGGCATTTTCATAAGCTTGGGTTCTCCATTCATCAAGTGAGCTAATATCAAATAACCTCTTCTCACCGGCAAGTTTGAAATCATAGTTGAGCTCTTTAATAGCCCAATAAGCCTTATGTTCTAGTTCGAGATGTAAGTGACATGCTTTTCCATAAATCATTTTATATGGAGACATACCCATAGGATTTTTATATGCAGTTCTATAGGCCCATAATGCATCATCAAGTTTCTTGGACCAATTCTTTCTAGACCTATTGACAGTCTTTTGCAAAATTAATTTGAGCTCTCTATTACTCAATTCTACTTGACAACTAGACTGTGGGTGATAAGCAGATGCAATTCTATGATTAACATCATACTTAGCAAGCATTTTATGGAAAACACCATGAATAAAATGTGAACCACCATCAGTCATTAAATATCTAGGGACTCCAAACCTCGGAAAAATAACTTCTTTAAGCATCTTAATAGAAGTGTTATGATCAACACTACTAGTTGGAATAGCTTCTACCCACTTAGTAATGTAATCAATAGCAACTAAAAGATGTGTTTAACCATTAGAGGCAGGAAAAGGTCCCATATAATCAAAGCCCCAAACGTCAAATGGTTCAATAACAAGTGAATAAGTCATAGGCATTTCTTGACGCCTACTAATATTACCAATTCTTTGGCATTCATCACAAGATAAGACAAACTTACGGGCATCCTTGAAGAGAGTAGGCCAATAAAAACCAGATTGCAATACCTTATGTGCAGTTCTGTCTCCAGCGTGGTGTCCTCCATTAGCTTCGGAGTGACACTTGCATAGGATCTGTTCCTGTTCATGATCAGGTACACAACGTCTAATAACACCATCTACTCCTTCTTTATAAAGATGTGGGTCATCCCAAAAGTAATGTCTCAAATCATAGAAAAACTTTTTCTTTTGCTGGTATGTGAAACTGGGTGGTATAAATTTAGCAATGATGTAATTAGCATAATCAGCATACCACGGAGTACTACGAGAGGCATTTATGACATTTAATTGCTCATCAGGAAAGCTATCATTAATAGGTAGTGGGTCATCAAGAACATGTTCTAACCTAGACAAGTTGTCTGCAACGGGGTTCTTAGCTCCCTTTCTATCAACAATATGCAAATCAAATTCTTGTAGCAAGAGAACCCATCTAATGAGGTTTAGCATCTTTCTTTTCCATAAGGTATTTAATAGCAGCATGATCAGTGTGAATAGTTACTTTAGAATCAACAATATAAGGTCTGAACTTATCACAAGCAAATACTACTGCTACGAATTCCTTTTCAGTAGTAGCATAATTTCTCTGAGCATTGTCTAGAGTTTTACTAGCATATTGAATAACATTTAATTTCTTATCAACTCTTTGTCCTAGAACAGCACCTACAGCATAATCACTAGCATCACACATAATTTCAAAGGGTAAATTCCAATCAGGTGGCTGAACAATAGGTGCAGAGATCAATGCTTTCTTAAGTATTTCAAATGCTTCTACACAATCATCATCAAAGAAAAATGGTATATCCTTTTGTAATAAATTAGTCAGAGGCCGAGAAATTTTTGAGAAGTCCTTAATGAACCTAAAAACCGGCGTGACCCAGGAAACTTCTTATACCTTTGATGTCCTTGGGACATGGCATCTTTTCAATAGCGTCAACCTTGGCTTTATCAACCTCAATACCTCTTTCAGAAACTTTATGCCCCAAGACAATGCCTTCATTAACCATAAAGTGACACTTTTCCTAATTCAAGACAAGATTAGTTTCTTCACATCTCTGCAAAACTCGATCAAGATTCCTCAAGCAATCAACAAAAGAGGATCCATAGAAGGATAAATCGTCCATGAAAACCTCACAAATCTTTTCACAAAAGTCAGAGAATATAGCCATCATGCATCTTTGAAAGGTAGCATGTGCATTACATAAAACAAAAGGCATACGTCTGTAAGCAAAAGTACCAAAAGGGCAGGTAAAAGTAGTCTTTGATTGATCATTAGCTGACACAGGTATTTGAGAGAAACTAGAATAACCATCTAGAAAGCAATAATGTGTATGTTTGCATAATCTTTCTAGCATTTGATCGATAAAAGGTAAGGGGTAATGATCTTTCTTAGTAGCTTTATTTAATTTACGAAAATCAATTACCATCCTATAACCTGTAATAATTCTTTGCGGAATCAATTCATCTTTATCATTAGGAACAACAGTAATACCTCCCTTCTTAGGGACACAATGGACATGACTTACCCACTGACTATCAGCAATGGGATAAATTATACCTTCCTCCAGAAGCTTTAGTATTTCTTTTCTTACCACTTCTTTCATCTTAGGATTCAGCCTTCATTGATGATCATAGACTGGTTTGGCATCTTCTTCCAAATTTATTTTATGTTGACATAGAGTGGGACTAATGCCCTTAAGATCATCAAGAGTATACCCAATAGCAGCACGGTGCTTCTTCAGAGTTTTCAATAATCTCTCTTCTTCATGCTCTAAAAGGTTAACACTAATAATAACAGGATATATCTTCTTTTCATCAACATAAGCATATTTAAGAGTATCAGGCAAAGGTTTAAGCTCAAATACTTCATCTATTTCCCTTCTTTCATGCATAAACATATCATTTTCATGGTCTAGCAAATATTGTTCTAAAGGATCACTAGGGGGTACGGCAATAGAAGCAAGACTAATAATTTCATCCTTACTAGGCAATTCCTCTTCACGGTTTTGTCTGCTAAATTTAGAGAAATTAAACTCATGAGACATATCACCCAAGCCAATAGTAACAACATTCTTTTCGCAGTCTATTTTAGCATTGACAGTGTTCAAGAAGGGTCTACCAAATATAATGGGACAGAAGCAATCTTGTGGGGATCCAGGAACAAGAAAATCAGCAGGATATTTAGTTTTCCCACACAAGACTTAAACATCTCTAACAATTCCCATTGGTGATATAGTATCCCTATTGGCAAGCTTAATTATGACATCAATATCTTCTAACTCAACAGGTGCGATATCATGCTTAATTTCATTGTATAAGGCAATAGGTATAACACTAGCACTAGCACCCATATCACATAAGCCATGATAACAATGATCTCCTATTTTGACAGAAATAACAGGCACGCCTACCACAGGTCTATGTTTATCTTTAGCACAAGGTTTGGCAATTCTAGCAGTTTCACTGCAGAAATAAATAACATGCCCATCAATATTATCACCCAAGAGATCTTTAACAATAGCAATATTAGATTCAACTTTAACTTGCTCAAGAGGTGTATAAGTTCTAATATTGCTTCTACGAACCACAATTGAAGCTTTAGCATGATCCTTTATTCTAACAGGGAAAGGTGGTTTCTCAACATAAGAGGTAGGAACAACAGGATCATTATAAGTTACAGTCTTTTCTTCAACTTTAGTAGGTGCAGCTACTTTTTACTTCTATGGGAGGATGATATTTAAACCACTTCTCCTTGGGGAGATCAACATAAGTAGCAAAAGATTCACAGAAAGAAGCTACTACCTCATAGTCAAGTCCATATTTAGTGCTAAATTTACGGAAAACATCGGTATCCATAAAAGACTTAACACAATCAAACTTAGGTGTCATACCTGACTCCTTACCTTTGTCGAGATCCCAATCTTCAGAGTTGCGTTTAATTCTATCCAATAAATTCCATTTGAATTCAATAGTCTTCATCATAAAAGAGCCAGCACAAGAAGTATCGAGCATGGTGCGATTGTTTTCAGAAAGCCGAGCATAAATTTTTTGAAGAACTATTTCTCTTGAGAGCTCAGGATTGGGGCATGAATATAACATTGATTTAAGCCTCCCCCAGGCTTGAGCGATGCTTTCTCCTTCGCGAGGCCAAAAGTTATATATATAATTGCGATCACGATGAACAAGATGCATAGGATAAAACTTCTGATGAAATTCCAATTTCAATCGTTTATAGTTCCATGATCCCGTATCATCACATAGCCTATACAATGTCGATGCATCTTCCTTCAAAGATAAAAGGAAAGACCTTCTTATTAACAACATCATTGGGTAGACCTGCAAGCTTAAATAATCCACAAACTTAATCCACATAGATTAGGTGCTCATCAGGATGCTTTGTTCCATCACCTACAAAAGGATTAGCTAGCAGTTTTTCTAACATACCCGAAGGAACTTCAAAGGGAACATTTTAATTTGCAATAGGTTCAGTAGGTTGAGGAACAACTCTTTGCTTTACTGGTCGGGGTGAAGATACCCCAAACAAGCCCCTCAGAGGATTACTTTCCATAGTAACAAGTGACAGTAAATTTCAGTACACTATATAAATTTTTCCTTACCAAATTCCACCTACCAAAGGCGCTTCACTCCCCGGAAAGGGCGCCAGAAAAGAGTCTTGATGACCCACAATTATAGGGGATCTATCGTAGTCCTTTCGATAAGTAAGAGTGTCGAACCCAACGAGGAGCAGAAGGAAATGATAAGCGGTTTTCAGCAAGGTATTCTCTGCAAGTACTGAAATAAGTGGTAACAGATAGTTTTGTGATAGGATAATTTGTAATGAGCAACAAGTAACAAAAGTAAATAAAGTGCAGCAAGGTGGCCCAATCCTCTTTGTAGCAAAGGACAAGCCTGGACAAACTCTTATATGAAGCAAAGCGCTCCCGAGGACACATGGGAATATCGTCAAGCTAGTTTTCATCACGTTCATATGATTCACGTTCGGTACTTTGATAATTTGATATGTGGGTGGACCGGTGCTTGGGTTATGTTCTTACTTGAACAAGCATCCCACTTATGATTAACCTCTATTTCAAGCATCCGCAACTAAAACAAAAGTATTAAGGTAAACCTAACCATAGCATGAAACATACGGATCCAAATCAGCCCCTTACGAAGCAACACATAAACTAGGGTTTAAGCTTCTGTCACTATAGCAACCCATCATCTACTTATTACTTCCCAATGCCTTCCTCTAGGCCCAAATAATGGTGAAGTGTTATGTAGTCGACGTTCACATAACACCACTAGAGGCTAGACAACATACATCTCATCAAAATATCGAACGAATACCAAATTCACATGACTACTAATAGCAAAACTTCTCCCATGTCCTCAGGAACAAACGTAACTACTCACAAAGCATATTCATGTTCATAATTAGAGGGGTATTAATATGCATAAAGGATCTGAACATATGATCTTCCACCAAATAAACCAACTAGCATCAACTACAAGGAGTAATCAACACTACTAGCAACCTACTAGTACCAATCCCGGACTTGGAGACAAGAATTGGATACAAGAGATGAACTAGGGTTTTGAGAGGAGATGGTGCTGGTGAAGATGTTGATGGAGATTGCCCTCTCCCGATGAGAGGAGCGTTAGTGATGACGATGGCGATGATTTCCCCCTCCCGGAGGGAAGTGTCCTCGGCAGAACAGCTCTGCCGGAGCCCTAGATTGGTTCCGCCAAGGTTCCGCCTCGTGGCGGCGGAGTCTCGTCCCGAAAGGTTGCTGATGATTTTTGTCTGGACGAAAGACCTCATATAGCAGAAGATGGCCACCGGAGGGCCATCAGGGGCCACGAGGCAGGGGCGCATACAGGGGGTAGGGCGCGCCCCCACCCTCGTGGCAGTGGGGCCCCCCTCGACGTACTTCTTCCACTCAATATTTTTATTATTTCCAAAAATAACTTTCATGGAGTTTCAGGACTTTTGGAGTTGTGCAGAATAGGTCTCTAATATTTGCTCCTTTTCCAGCCCAGAATTCCAGCTGTCGGCATTCTCCCTCCTTATGTAAACCTTGTAAAATAAGAGAAAATAGGCACAAGTATTGTGACATAACGTGTAATAACAGCCCATAATGCAATAAATATCAATATAAAAGCATGATGCAAAATGGACGTATCAATGTTCGACAACCTCCAAGTGCCATATGACCAGCTTCAGCCTACCAAGCCTTTCTCAAGAGTGGCCGACGGTTCCACCACACCGATAGGGCAGGTCCGCCTCCCTGTCACCTTCGGAGAACGCAACAACTACCAAACCGAGCTCATCGACTTCAACGTCGCCTACATCCGCCTGCCATATATTGCGATCCTCAGGTACCCAGCTCGTGGCCATGTTCATGGCGGTGACCCATCACGGCTACAATGTACTCAAGATGCCGGGAAGCAGCGGAATCATCACAATCCCATGCGAAGAAAGAGATTCAGTGTGCTCCCTCGAGCGTGCCTTCCAAGCTGCAGCAATCGACGACCCCGACAACAAGGGCGAGCGCCCTCCTGAGGCCACCCCCAAGAAGAATAAGCAGCTGCACCATGCAAGGCTTCAGGCATGTGGCGCCTCGTCAGAATCGGTGCCCGCGCGTGGGGCGCCTCCCTCCATCGCATAGGAAAGCATGCCCGGCGCCCCCCTCGGGCAGGGCTCGGGGCATCCCTTCTGGAGGACCTCGGACTTTGCCAACATCATGAGGGAGGCTCTTGGGCACCACTTGGAGGCATGCTTCACGGCACGTTTCCCTCTGGAGGACACAGGGCAAGGAGCGCCCACCACTCAGGAGTTCATCACCAAGACCACTCAGGAACTGCAAGACGCAAGGGCCATGCGCGGCGGCCGCCGCTCACCAGACGCAGCTCCCCATCCAGGCAAGGATGCCGGGCTGCGCGTCTGCATCGACGTCCTAGGGCTCAACAGGGCCGCCTCTCAAGAGCTTTTCTGGCCTTCGCGCGTGGGACGCTGCGAGGCCCCACCTCAGAGCTACGTTCACATGCCTTTTGGCCTGCCAGCGTGGCGACCGCCTATCAGCACAACATGCGGATCACGCTGGTGGCTCAGGAGGGCAGGCACCACGCTGTGCTGACAGAGATGGAGACGGTCCTCAAGGAACCACCTGGACCCCCAGAGCCTCCCGAGGCTCAGGGCCCCGGTGGCTCATGAGGAGTAAACCCCTTCGCCGCGTACCTTCAACTGCCCCGACTCTCCTTCATCAACAGAACTAGGTGAATTTTCCAAGTCTACTTAGCTGGGAGCGCCCCCTGGGCTGCATCATTCCCAGGCCGCGTGGGTCCGTCCCTGTGGCATGTACCCCTTTCTATGTCTTTGGCTTACCTCACTGGGGGCGCCCCTCGGGCTGCATCATCCCCAAGCCACTCGGGCCTGACCCAGTGGCATGTACCTTTCCCGCATTTACTTGAGCTAGTTTTCTTCCCATGCTTAACCTATCTATGTCTATTACCTGCTTGATCGTCACCCATCATGGGAGCCGCAGGCCGGCCGTCTTTCTTCAGGATCCTCCGCGTGAGTAGGCGAGGCACGGCGTCTGTGCTCGGGCCCGTCCCTGCAGCGTCGATAAATCCAATGACTGGGCTTTGTCTGGCGGGCCGGCCCCATTCACGTCACCTCCTGGGGCCGTTGGTGCTTGGCTTTCTCATGCGATAACCTTAGGAGATTCGTTCGGGGCAGGTTGTCTGACCACCTTGCGGGATTAACACAGCGAACAAGAACCAAGACCAGGTGCAACCCGCCTTGAGGTAGGGCCTCGTGAGTCCAACGGTGGCTCACAAGTGCCCAGATACACCTCATCTAGCCCTCCCGTGCAAGCCACGTGTCAGGGCGGGGCTGTACACGCCCCGGGGGCTCTCCGCAGTAGGGATTCCCCCTCCCACGCCCCAGTGGAAGCACCATGCTCCATGCTGGCCGTCGACACTGCCGAGGAGCGGCTATGCCCATGCACAAGCGGAAGCACTACGCTCCGCACTAGTGATAAACAACTAAGGGCAGCCTCACGGCCGTACCAACCTCAGGGAGCCCAGAGCTCAGTGTCCAGGCTCACGGCCGTACCAACCTCAGGGAGCCCAGAGCTCAGTGTCCGGCCTCACCGCAACGCCTCTCCTCCGGAGAGTCGCGTGAGGGGGCTGGGCACGGGGGCTGCGCTCGGGTCACGCCCAAACATACGCCACCCAAGCCAGGTCCTCGGACCTGGTCGTCGCACGCCACTCCCGAGCCGAGCCTCGGCGAGGGCAAAGGCATGGAGATTTTTGGCGCGTCATGGGGGACTCCTGAGCATCGCGACTCAGGAGCCTAACTGGTCACGTAGCCCCTCACTCCTTGGTCCGTCCTGGTCTCCGGTCGGCCCAACGACGGTTGAGGTATGCGCGGGGCTGGGCTCTGCCGACGTAGAACATTAACCTGTCCTCGTGTCTCCTTCCTATAAGCTGTTTGCGCGTCAAGGGGGACTCCTGAGCATCGCGACTCAGGAGCCTAACTGGTCACGTAGCCCCTCACTCCTTGCTCCGTCCTGGTCTCCTGTCGTCCCAACGACAGTTGAGGTACGCGCGGGGCCGGGCTGTGCCGACGCAGAACATAAAGCAAATAGGAAGAAAATCGCAAAATCTCAAAGCAAATATTACAAGCCATATCATTCCCCCAAATACCAAGCACGAGTTTAAACGCCTCCATGAGGCACGATGCATGTTGCAGGAATAAAACAGGGAAGCAGCTGCAAGCAAGTCACCCTGGACACTGCCATCACTCGCAGAAGGTGCTCCTCCCTTGGTGGCATCGCCTTCGCCTGCACCGTCAGCCGGGGGCGCAGGATCGGTGGCATCGCTGGTCGAGGGCGCAAGGACGAAGCCTCGGAACTTCTTCAACAGAGCCTCTACTTGACCTTTCACGGCTGCGGCGGCAGCCGTGCAGTGTTCATCGGCCACAGGCTCCAGGAGCTCGTCAAGACGAGCACTGAGGTCACGAAGGTGTAGATGGCTGAAGACACGCGTCAGTGCAGTTGAATAAAGGACACGAGCCTCTGCCTCAGCCATGGGACTGATGCCATCTACGACTTCCTCAAGCGCCTTCACCAAGTGGGGAAGCAGCTAAGCAGGGCCATCTTCGCCGGTGGTCAGCGGCCTGTCCAAGCCCTTCTCGTACAGTGACTTCAGCGCCACGCGGGACCTCTCCTCGAGAAGCGAGAAGGCCACGCGGTCTTCAGCCAGGACCTTCGCCTTGGCGTCAAGATCAGCATCCTTCGCCTTCGCCTTCCGCTCCAACTCCTCCTGCCAACTGCGCTCCGCGACCTGCGCCTTTGCCAACTCTCCCAGCTCGGCGTCCCGGCCCTTGATGGCATCCTCCCGAGGCCTCATCTCCTCCTCCTTCGCCTGGCGGCCACGTGCTTCTTCTGCGTGCTGGTCGCGCAGGCTCTTCAACTTGTCCTCCAGCTCTCGGCAGCGGCCGCAGGTGGCCATGGCGTTCTTCAGCACCGCCTCGCGATCGGCCGCAGCTTTGGTGGCGGCCTGCTTCTCCTTCTCAAAGACCAGCTCCAGGCGCCGGCCACCAGGCGCGGGTCCGCACCCAGGAGATCTCCCCGCAGCTGGGCCATCTCCGGAAGGGCACGCTCCAAGATGGCAGAGGAAGCAGAAGAACCTGGGGGCAGGGGCGCAGCAGGAGGAGGGGGCGACGTTGTCACCAGAGTCTGGGAGACCAAGGGCTCCTGAGCCTTTGGGACCTCATCAGCCGAGCCAGGCACCGGCTCTTCCGGAGCCAGCGGGGCCTCGGGGGCTGACTCCTCCCGACGATGCTCCTCTTGGCCACACGAGGGCGACCGGGCTGGGGAGGTGCGAGTGTTGTTGCCTCCTTTCTCCGCAGAGGGGGGTGTGGCTGTTGTATCCTCCTTCCTTTTCTTCGCCGAAGGCATCGGCCTGATCAACCAAGGGTGAACGTCAGGACATAGCAAGTAAAAACAGGAACAAGACGAAGCTCGAATCACTTACTGATCCACCACGGCGTAGTCCACCCTCCGCTTGGGGAGCTTGAAGCCTGAAAGCTTCGGAGCCTGGGGAGTGGGCGCACATGCTCTGGGAGTAGAAGACGGTGCAGCAGAAGGGCCGGAGGCAGCTCCAGGTGGCGTCAAGGTTGAGGCAACATCTCGGGAGACCAGCGATGATCTGCCCCTTGTCGGGATGACGGGCAGCTCTCCCCCCTCCTGGCGGGCGTCGACCTCGGCGTCATCAGGAAGGGCGCGGAGGATGTCAGCTTTGCTCAAGGGGGAGGCCTCCCCCATCTCCTCGGGGGTCACCTCCGAGTCTTCCTCTTCCCCCTCTTCCTCCCCGTTGGACTCATCAGAAGACAGCTCTACCGGCTTCGGCGCTGGAGGGGCCCCGGTAGGCGTCGGCGGGACCAGCCCACGCGCGTCAAAAATCGGCCGGGCTGCCACGACATGCTCCCAGTCCGTGTGGTAGAACAGAGGAACGAAGTCGCTCGGTGGGTACTCTTGGTTTTCCCCAACCAAGAGGCGCAAAACTGTGGACAGCTCGTCGTCGGGCAAGGCCTCCAGGCTCAGGCGAATCTTGTCTTCTTCATCTCAAAGCTTCCACAAGGGGCGCGCCCGCGCCTGAAGCGGAGCAACACGCAACGTCAAGAATTCCCTCTGGAGCATGGCCCCCGTCACCTTGGCCTCCCTCGCATTTCCAGGCTTTAGGTCGTCTTGCATCTGCGCCAACACCGATGACGCCCGCTCATCAGTAAGCTTCGCACAAGACCACCCCTTGTCAGATTGGGGCATCTCCGTCGGCAGCACCAAGCGCGGGTGGACACACTTGGCTCCCATCATGACCCATTTGGCCCTGAGGTTATCGGCCTTGTTCTCGGTGTTCGAGATCGAGTTGGCCTTGCCGGCCGCGATGAAATAGGCGCACCCGAAGATGTGGCCCTCGCTGACGCGGAGGAAGAAGAAGTGCCGCAGAAGAGCCACGGACGGCGTCACGCCCAAATACGCCTCATAATAGTAGGCAAAGATGGACAAGAGAAGGATGGAGTTTGGATGGAGATGGAGATGCAGCGCCTGCAGCCCGTAGTGGCCGAGGACCTCATAGAAGAAATTGGAGAAGGGATGAACCAACCCAGCGGCGATACTGCTCGTAAAGAAGGGGAAGAACATGCTCTCCTCAGGCTCTGGCACGTCGGGGGCAACCCGAAGCTCCGTCTTCCCCCTCTCGTTGCCCTCCCTCGCCGTCAGCAAGCGCGTGGCGGCGAGGCTCTTCTTCGAGACGTTGGGGACGTCGAGAGCAGGTTCGTACCAAGCCGGCAACACGGAGGGCTTGACCTTGCGGGGCGCCATTAGTCGGTGATGCAGAAGAAGATGGAAGCAGATCTGAGGATTTCGGAGGCAGAGCGCAAGAAAGGGGATCTGAGCAAGGCGAAGGGAAGGAGTGAAGACAAGCGCTGCCCACGCCAGCCTTCTTGTCAAGTCGGGCAGTTGCCGAGGCAGCGTGGGGAAGTGGAGACGCCCATGTCCATTCAACCGCCATGCATCGACCAAGGCCGCAGGCTATTGGGGCCCGCGGTGCTCCGTACTTGACCTTTAGCTTCGCCTCGAAGCCAAGACCGAGTGCGCCTTGGGCCCGGGGGCTACTGTCTGTGTTCTAGGAACGGGGGTCCCCAGACTTGCCTGCCTGCGGCCCCGCGGCATGGCTTTGCTAGCAGGCCCGTATGGCACATCTTCATCGACAAGGCATTCAAGACCCTCGCGAGGGGCCAAGCCTCGCGAGGCGGACGATGCAAGACCTCCTCAGGAGCGGCCTCACCAGGAAGGCTCGCGAGGGGCAGAGAGATCAAGGCAAGGCAAACCTCGCGAGGTTCTCGTGACGTGAGCCATGACGATCGAGACCAGGCGGCCACCAGCGCGCGTAGCGTCCTTGTTTCCACTTTAGTGCAAAGGAGGCAAGCACAGGCGCGGAGTATCGAGGCATCAAGCAAAGGTTTTCATATTAGTGCATTGAGACCAAGGCCAGCAGGACGGCAAGATGGAGGTCACCGTGGAGCCCAAGGCGGCGTCACCACCAGAGCCTTTTGCAGGCGAAGACCGCTTTTGTCAGGATAAGCTGTACTAGCTGTCCCCCTTCAAATTGGCCGTTGTTGGCTCCCTTCCCGCTCAATATTTGGGGAGAGTACCAGGGCCTCTATAAATAGGACTAGCCACCAAAATAGAAGGCAACTGAACCTGATCTGATCAAATCCTCACACACACAAGTTCGCCGAGCACAAGAACACCTCAACCTCAGGAGGTTGTTCTTCCCCTTGTACTGTTCATCATCGGCCCAAGAGGCAATCCACCACCACCACACTGGAGTAGGGTATTACACCACAACGGTGGCCCAAACCAGTATAAATCTTCTGTCATTTGCGTTATGAGTTCGTCGAGTTAGTCCGCGAGATCTTAGCAAAACTAGGACGTGGATCGGTAGGGGGGGAATCTTCGTGCGCACCCCAGTGTTCAAACCATGAGGGTTTTACCGGAACCCGTGATCTGACAATCATGGACATGAAGAGGAGTGTCGAAATGGTCGAGAGGTAAAGATTCATATATAGTACGATAGTATTCAGACACCGGAAGTGTTCTGTGGGTACCGGGTACCTATCGGGTCACCGGAAGGGGTTTCGGGCAACCCTCGGCAAGCTATATGGGCCAAATGGGCCAAGAGAGGAAACACACAAGCCACAAAAGGGGCTGGTGCGCCCCCTCCCCCCATATGAGCTGGACAAATTGGAGAAAGAAAGGGGAGAAGGAAAGGAAAAAGGGAATAGGATTCCCCCTTCCCCCTCTTCCCTTCCTACTCTGAATAGAAATAAGAAAGGGGGGAGGCCGAATTGGGAGGACCCCAAGTAGGATTCCTCCTACTTGGGGTGCCCCCTTGGCTGCCTCTGCTCCCCTCCAACCTATATATATGTGGGGGGGGGGGCACCGCTATAACACACAACAAACATTGTTAGCCGTGTCCGGCGCCCCTTCCACAGTTTATGCCTCCGGTCATATTCGCATAGTGCTTAGGCGAAGCCCTGCGCGGATCACTTCACCATCACCATCACCACGCCGTCGTGCTGACGAACTCTCCCTCGACACTTTGCTGTACCAAGAGATCGAGGGACGTCATCAAGCTGAACGTGTCTAGAACTCGGAGGTGTCGTACGTTCGGTGCTTGATCGGTCAGAACGAGAAGAAGTTGGACTACATCAACCGCGTTGTCAAACGCTTCTGCTTTCGGTCTACGAGGGTACGTGGACACACTCTCCCCCTCTCATTTCTATGCATCTCCTAGATAGATCTTGCGTGAGTGTAGGAATTTTTTTGAAATTGCATGCTACATTCCCCAACACCTACATGCACTAGCCGGTGTGGCATGAAAACCGACCGAAAAGAAAATTATGGTTGCGTCATCTCGTCAATGGCGGGCCCCACATTGGCATGAATGTCAAATGTGTCTCCTCCTCGGTACGGTTGACATGGAAAAGTAGTTGGCGCCACAGACGATGAAACGGCTCAAAGAAGATGACAACTTGTTGAGACAGTTGACAGGGGCATGTAGTTAATATCTTCGGAAGCAATAGTGGCACAAACTGTATACACGAAGTTTCAGTGGCATGCATCGAATATTCAAGTTCACTAGCGGAACGAACTGAATTTTTCCATTATGATATGTTTGATAACCCTCCATGTGGAACAACTATCACTAGCTTAAGATAGCATGCATTTTTTTATGAAATACAAGATCATTCAAACTCATTGGATGAAAATTCCTTCTTTAGTGATTTTGATAATTATTGTGACGAATCTCATCATGCACATATGAGAGATTCATTTGGTAATGAATATGCTACTATTTATTGTGATAAAGATGCAATTGGTAATATCGCTCTCATGGATGATAGTCCTATCATGTTCTTGAACTCTCCCGACTACACTTTATAGAAGAAAATTTCTTATATTTAGGATTATGTTTACAGCTTGCAATTCATTTCTGCTCATGATGAGTATATTAAAAGTTAAATGTTTAGTTTTCAATGTACTTGCAATTATTATCAGGGAGTAAGAAATAACTATACGAGCCCTCTCTATCTTCCTAATACACTACGATTGCAAGAAAATTCTTTTAGGATGAGAGGGCTTATCTAGTTTTTAGAGTCATTTTGTTCCTTTTTTTACTCTCATAAAAATTGTAAAAGGAAACTTCCGGAAAAAAGGTGGGAGTGAGGGTCCTGAATCTTTAACCCTAAAGGCTTTTCAACAAAATAACCATCCCCTGGCGTTGATGTTAGGAAATTAACTATTAATAGTGGGTGCCTCTTGCAATGTGGTCAATATGAGTTCGACGGTTATGTACGAAAGGCTTATGACGAAGGTCATCGTACACTCAACAACTTATGTCCTATGAAGAAGGGTTGTCGAGAGTGGTACCCGACGCATGGACACTTAAAGTGCTGGTATTTCCAGAGTCCCACGACTCCCGACTAGTCTAAGAATTATTAGGTCCCTAAGACCTGTAGTCTCAGCCTTGCTAGCTCGTCGTAGAGAACTAGAAGGGCAAAAGGGTTAACATGCCCATGGGGGACATATATAGCCCAGGGCCCTTGACAACTGACCAAGTGCAATTGAAAAGAGGTGGCCGGAGGGTAGAACTATGTAATATTTTGTCATCTGGCCCATATGCCCCTAGTTGGGCTAGGAGGGGCAAAGGCCCATTAGGGGGATATTCCATCCACAATGTGATGGTCTTCTACCTTGACCACTTTGCACCATATTTGACTTATTATTTTGTCTGGTCTTCTTCCTTTGAGTTTCCGACTTCTTATTTATATCCCCAGCTAGTAAGGTGCATGTTAGATGAATATCTATTGGGCCCTCAAGTGCAAGAGTTTGTAGTATGAAGCAAACTTCCCCCAGTTAAGATCCAAGATATCAATCCATAGAGTTTTAAAATGAGTCAATGATTAGTACAAGCAGACAACAAGAGAACTTTCTCTTTCTCCCTAATTTAGACTAGTGAGGTTGTCAATCCCACTATAATTGTATCGAGTGTTTAGAATTGAACGGTAGTACAAAAATAAAATTTCATATTGTGAAGAATAAAAATCAAAGTGATCGAGGAATAAAGGACCAGGATCCATACCTTTAATAATGGCATCTCTCAAAAAACATAACATATGTGTGGTGAATAAGTTATAGTTGCGTATCGATGAAATTGTATTGTTCATAATTGATCATACATGTCATGCTTGCAAATAGTAGTTATGTCCTTATATCTGTAGACTGTTATCCAACTGCGCTCATAGCCAATAATCCATCAGATACCACTATTCAACATGCATTTATGAGAATTAAGTAAAAACAGAGCATTACAGTAACCAAAGTAAAATACCGTTGATAGTATATTCTCCTTACCTCCAGCTCATCACCGAGATAATTAGTCAACTACCTTTGTATCCTTAGTGGCAATAACACAATACATACATTTTTCTAATTTCGTCACTGAGATAGACGACTTGCAAGGTTAAAGCCATATAACACACATAACTCCCTCTTGTAGATCATTCATCTAAACATGGCTATTGAAAAACTAATAGACTGGAGAGAATATATTTTTATAAATCATGCAACAAAGAATTCAAAAGAATCGGATTCGTATATAGATTTGATCATAAAGTACAATTGTTTATAAGTTAGGCGAACATTTTATTTCACGTAAATGAATAATTTATTTGCAACACGTGAACATTTTACATAGAAGGAAGATCATATTCTAAAAAAATACTTTATTCCATAATGAATATTTTACTCCATAAAACATTCAGTAAGTTATTTATTTGACACATATAACATTTTTCATAGATTATATAACATAATAAAAAAATAGACAACAATGTCTTTTCGTGAGCAGTACACATAATGTTCATGCGATGATATGAACTGGGTAGGCTTTAGTTGTCTTTGAACTAAGGTGAAATTTCTCGAACATCTTTTCGCAAAGAACTTTGCATTTTCTATGTTAAAATCGCTAAAGAGTACTTATGTGATTGCCGAGGATTCTAATCATATTATTTTATCAATGAAATCTTGTTCAAGAGGAAAAATATGAAGAAGAAGAAATAAATACGCATAAACTTCGGAAAGTGGGGAGAACGGTAGGAAAGAGAAATGAAATCGAATGATCGAGCATCCCTGGCTTCGCTTCTTGGACTGGCTTAACACTAAAACGGGGAATGTCGTGACGGTGAGCATATTATAGTATTGCACACAATAGAGTAAATAGCATAAAACTACTGGTTTACAGGTTAGGGTTTCAAAAAACTACCAGATTTTAATTTTTCTCAGAAAGCTACCAAACGAGCGGTCGGCTGTTTCAAAAAACCCAAAATGCTGAGTATTTATCATTTGATCGCGATCATGACAGTTGGGCCCCACGAGTAAGAGGATCTCTCATTGTTTGACCGTTAGGGGTGGGTCTAAACACAAATTTTAAAAAGCAATCGGGTCCCTGCATTTTTTGGCAAAAAGCAAGCTTGTCCCTGCTCCAGATCAGGGCGTCCATGGCGTTGCTCCTCTCGCTCCCGAGCTCTCCTAACCAACCGAACCTCGCGACGCCTCCTCCGGACGGTGAGCCACCCGCCGCCCACCGCCCGCCGCCGGCGATCACCGGGGCTCAACCCTGGCCACTCCTCCCACTCACTCCTTCTCTTCCTGCGTCTCTACCCCCGCCACCGACCCGTGCTGCATGCCTTGTCGTGCCAGCGGCAGCCCTCAGCAGCTCTAGATGGCGTGCGGCGGCGCGGCGACCTGTGCCGAAGCCCTATGGCGCGCCGAGAAGAATCCTGCCGGCGCACACGGCACCCATGGCGGGCGGCGACCCCCAGCCGGTCCCGATGGAAGGCGGCGGAGCGGTGACTCGAACGGAATCCCATGGCAGGCGGCGGCCCTCAGCGCGGCTCTAGATGGCACGTGGCGGCGCGGCGACCTGTGCCGGAGCCCCATGGTGCGCGGAGGAGACTCTAGCCGTGCCACAAGGTCGCCCGGCCTCATGGCGGCTGCTGGCGGGAGGGACCTGATTACTTTTTTCAAAAGTTTGCAGGGACCCGATTGCGTTTTTGAAAAGTTTGCAGGGACCTGATGGCTTTTTGAAAAGTTTGCAGACACTGACATGGGGACATACATGTCAGTTAACGGTCAAACAAACGGTCAAATAGACGGATCGTTTAGGTGCGGGCCCGACCTGTCATAAACCTGTTTAATTTTTTAACAACGAAGATTTTGGGTTTTTTGAAACAGCCGACCGCTCGTTTGGTAGCTTTCTGAGAAAAATTAAAATCTAATAATTTTTTGGAACCCTAGCCTGTAAACCAGTAGTTTTATGCTATTTACTCCACACAATAAGCGGCAGATAGGGACCCTTAGTCACCCAATTGTTGAAAAGCATACTCGCGATAAAAAAATTGTAGCAACCTATATAGGGATGATCTCATGGATTCTCCAAGTCGGGCCCTGCCCGGTGTGCAACCACGTCGCGAGTGCACCTCCTAATAGGAGGCGTCAAATAGGTGTGCAGCCGCCTACACCTCCGATATGGACCGCCAACGGGGCGACCTAATAAGTTTAGGGGTTTATCCCTTTATTATGTTTAATTTTGTTTTGAAAAATATTTAAATAATTGGAATTAAATATATTAAATATGTATTTAGTGGGTATAAAAGAATATTCATCAAGTAGTTGAAAAATATTCATTATGTATTTAGAAAATGTTCATCATGTAATTGAAAAACGATCATTGTATATTTTTGACAACATTCATATTATCATATATATAGAAACGTAGAATATATTTGTAAATGAAAATAAAAAATAAAAGATAAAATAGAAGGACCCGAACAAGAACCCAACGAAAACCATAAGAACCGGCCTAGCTGGAAAAATGAAAAACTAGAAATAACCAGCCTAGCCTGGAAAAACAAAAAAGAAAAAAATGTCAAAATAGTGCTCCCCCGATCCATATTAATTGACGCGCGTCTAGTACAAAGTTGTATACGTACTAAACTAGTGGAACGGAGTAGAAAACCCTGCTACCGAAGCTCTAAAAACCTGGCAAACGGGCCTGGTACAAGAGATGCACGCGATGATGCCATGATCATAATAGGCCGTAGCTTGCAACTGGCCAACTTCAAATTAACAGGCAGCCGATGCCCAAATACGGAATACCAGCCCGTTGTCATGAGATTAATTTCTACTACTAAAGATGACACCTTTCTCAAATAAAAAAACTATTACAGATAACACTTATCTCGAAGAAAAAAAAACTACTACAGATGACACAAAATGGTTAGTATCTATGCATTGTACCTTCGTCGAAATGCATTGCAAAAAAACACTGCAAGGAAGTGAATGAATCAATATTTTTCTGTTTTGGCAACAGATCCCTGCATTGTATTAAAGCTTTGGTGGGCGCGCGGGGTAAAAATACATATTGTAGATATCGAATGGAAGGCCAGCAATAAGCATAAATGCGAGTAGTACTTCATAAATTTCATATTCAGCCATGACAGTATCACACTGGTGTTCATATGTCTCTTAATTAAATTTTATATCCTTACATTGCAGGAATGAGGAGGTGAAGCTCCTTGAAGTGTTAGTTTCAAAGCTAGCAGACACAATTTATTCAGTAATAGGTACGGCGCAGATGGCCAATCTAATATAGTCCCTGTGGTCCTTATAGACATTTATACAATATTCAATCAGATCTGTGTAAATTGTCAGATAGTACTTGTTAAGCCATGACAGAAATTAAGTTACACATCAGCCAGATTTAACCAGAAGAAGAGAGGGGGAAAACGAGTCAAACACACGAGCTAGCACAAATACATGAAAACAGATTCGCAATAAAAAACACAAACGAATTAAAAATTAATTTGAAAAAACACACATTGATACCACACACAGCGTTTCTGCTGTTCAGTACGCGTCATAAGAGCATCTCCAACAGCCGCGCTAAACTAGCGCCGCGCCGCAAGATAGGCCTTTTTAGCACGCGGCTAGCGCGGCGTTTCGCTCCATGGCGGCGCAAAAAGCGGCGCGCTGATAACGGGTTGGGCGCGCGGTCAAAAACACTTATCCGCGCGGTGTATTTGGAGCACCAGCTACAGCGCGCGGCACACTCGAGCGCTCGCGCCCGCACTCTCTCCCTCTCCTCGTCCTACGCCCCGCGCGCGCCGGCGCCGGCGCCCTGCCCCCCGCCATGGACGCGCACACCGGCGCCCCGCTCACCCCGCTGTACATCCGGGACCCCCCGCCGCCGCCGCCGAAACCCTAAGCGGCAGCGCTGGCGTCGCCACCGCCGGAGCTCCGCCGAGCGTCGGCCTCGCGCGCAGCCTCTTCTTGCCGCCTCGGATGACTACGGCGTCGGCGCCGGGTGGCGTCACGCCGGCGCCATCCCGTGCCGCCGCCGCATCCGGTGGCCTCGGCGCCATGGGAGGCATTGGTGGCTTTGGAGGCATGGGAGGCATGGGTGCACCTCCGGCCGCCATGGGAGGCATGGGTAGCTTTGGAGCACCCTCCGACGCTATGGCCGCCATGGGAGGCATGGGTGCACCTCCGGCCGCTATGGGAGGCATGGGTGGCTTTGGAGCACCCTCCGACTCTATGGCCGCCATGGGAGGCATGAGTTTTGCTTCTCTCATGGGAGGCATGGGTGCACCTCCGGCCGCCATGGGTGCACCTCCGGCCGCCATGGCTTCTCACACACATTCCCATGAAGATGCCGTTGAAGATATTGCCAACACCGTTGGAGCTTCACATGATGCGGTGCATGATGCGGTGCGTGATGAGGATAGGGAGGAAGGTTCATCTTCGGAGGCGGAAGAGTCGTCTTCGGAAGATGAGGACGAAGACGAAGAAGAGGAAGATGAAGATGAAGCTTGATGTGTCTTTCATGTCTTGAACTTTTAGTTTGCATTTGAACTTGGTTGGATGAACTTGTGGGCATGATTTTGATGAACTTGTGGGCATGAACTTTTATTCATCAACTTGTTTGTGTCAAATTTTACATGTTCATTTTTGTCCAAAATATCCATATATGCAAAATGCCCGGTGAGTCGCGCGTGCTGTATTTTTGCGCTCATTGAACGGGCTGCTGCTGCATTATAATGCTGACTCTTTGGAGCCAGCGCAGTGGCGCATAAAACCAGCCGCAGCCGCTGTAGCTAAAGGTTTTTCTTGTGGCGCTATAGCGTGACTGTTGGAGATGCTCTAAGGAGTACACATACAGGCGCGCGCTCGATCAGGGGCAGAGAACCCATCAATTCACACACCAGGATCGCTGCTGCTCTCTTCCAATGTCAAACGCGGTCGTGAGAGTAGATGGCATGGGACTAGCCGGCCGGGATGGACCGCATGCTCGATCGATCCTGCGATCTTCAGCCCTTATAGCAGGCAGGGATTGGGCGAGCGATAATGAGGATGCCTCCGGCCATAACCAGCAAGGGTGAGATAGACATTAGATGGTGGGCTGGACGGCATGCTCGGACAACCCTGGGATCTTTAGCCGAGGGATTGGGCGAGCGATGAGGAGGAGGACGACTCCGGCATGGCCCGCATAGGTGAGTTTATTACTGAACTTGATTCTTGGCAGCTCGAGGATGCTCTAGGGTTTCTAAAACTGGCCTTAGAGTATCTCCAGCCGCGCGCCCCAACAGGTCCTCCCCAGGTGATTTTTTAATGTCGGCCGGCGAAAATCGGCACAGTCGTGCCCCCACGATCTCATTTAGCGCCGGTTTGGACTGAAATAACAGCCGGCGCACCCGAGCCGAACCTGGCGCGCTGGGGGCGTCTGGGGGTGCCGGCACAAGCGAAAAGGGGCGTGGGGCCGTTCCGTCAGCGAGAGGAGGGTCTTTTCTCTCCGTTTCTTCCCGCTTTCCCGCCAGCTTCCCTCTCATTCTCCATTCCTCCCCACAGTCTCCTCCTCCCCCCCCCCCCCCCACTAGCCGGCCGCCATACCATCAAAGAAGTACATGGCCCCCCACGCCGTGACGGGTGCGATCGCCGCCATCGCCCAGCCGAAGCATAGGAAGCCGAGGGCGCCGCCGTCCAAGCCCCCGTGCATGTCGAACGCCGACTGGAGGGCGGAAGTTCAGCGCCGGGAGGTTGTTACGACCGACCGGAGAAACAGAGCCAACGCCAAGAAGGCCTGGGACATCGCGGCTGCGGCGGCGGAGGAGCAGGCGGAGCGCTCGGTCGAACAAGCCGAGGCAGCTCGCGCGGGGATAATGAATCCACCCGGCGGCCACGCCCCGTACGCGCCCTGGAGCCAGCAGAGCGTCGGTTCTCCGGCTGGCTTTTCGTCATCGCTGCAATCCTGGGGCTGCATGCCGTCGCCGGGCTACTCCGACGGTGACGCGCACAGCAAGTTCAACCCCAATATCACCTTCTCCATGGTCACCCAGCCCAGCGCACGCCCTCGCCCGCCTTCGTCGGCGTGCAGTACCCTCCGTACACGTACTCACCGCCGGCCTACGCATCCTCCCCGATGCCCCCTCTCCGCCGTGGCGCGTTGCCCTTCTCGCAAGCCTCCACGTCGCATCTCGGAGACACTGACACGGCCGAGGCCGGCATGGAGGACATCATCACGGCCGGCTCGGCCGCCGCCGCCGCGTCCCCCGGGTTCACTACCTAGGACGACACAATGGACCTGAAGGCGACATGGACGGCGAGCTCGACTACGGCGAGGAGGAGGAGGAGGAGAAGGAGAAGGAGCCGGCGCCTGCTCCGGCGAGGAAACAGAAGAAGAAGAAGCGGGCGACCAGGACTGGCGAGCCGCGCATCAATTGGGCGTCCAAGGAGGACGAGTGCCTCGCCGAAGCATGGAAAGTCGTCTACCTCGACCCGATCACAGGCACGAACCAGAGCGTCGACACATATTCAAGCTGCATCAAGGCCGAGTTCGATGAGCGCAAGCTCGTCGACCCCTACTTCAAAGGTGTCTACATGCAGCGTGGGTCGAAGGCAATGGTGAACCATTGAGGGCTCATTCAAACGGCGTGCAACAAATGGCATGCGATCGTCGAGGAGATCGTTGCTCGCCCGGAGAGTGGCGCCAGCATGGAGGATCAGGTATGGCACGCCAGTCTCCCCCTTTCTTTCTCCGTGTGCGTGCCCGCCAACTGTTTGTTCCTTGGCGCAGCTGCTGCAGATGTTTGCCATGTTTCGCCATGACAACAGCGATCAAGACTTCAAATACCTCCACGTCTTCAAGCGTATCGACAAGTGCGAGAACTGGACGGATACCCAGCACACCCTCGCCAAGGACAAGGAGACATACAACCTAGACGCGCCGACGCCGGGCTCGGCCGACGGGCGCCTGGACGGCTACAAGAGGGCCAAGAAGGCGAAACACGCCGACTCGGCTACCGCACTGGTGCAAGGGTCCATCGAGCATTGCCTCACCGACGCACAGGCCCGGACAGCCCTGCATGAATAGAAGACCGAGGCGCGGTGGTCGGCGTTGATGACGAACAGCGCCGTCAAGCTCGACCTACTAAGGACAAACGTCGCCGCGAAGAAGAGGAACACCGACCTGGCTTTCCTAATGGGCGGGGCGGAAATGCTTCAGAGCAATGACGAGCAGCTGAAGGCGTGGTACCTGGCGAAGCGCGGCCTCATCCTGAACCAGCTGCCGACGATGCCGCCACCAACTCCCATGCCCACGCTAACGACGCCGCCAAGCCCGAGCGATGATGCCTCCACGACGCCCAGCAGCACAAAAGCCGCGCCGACACCGCCGACCACTGAAGCAGCTTTGACACCGCCAAACCCGCGCACGCCGACTCCACTGACGCCGGAGGCCGATCCTGTCGTTTGATGCATTGCCAACGCATCCTTTCTTTTTTTGCACGCAAACTTTTCATTTGATCACCGAACTGTGGCAAGGTGATCGCCGAATTAGGCCACTGATCGCCGGATTTGTGGCGTTTTTTTGGGAGAGGGAATGACCAAGTATGAATTTGCCGTGCCTTGGGGGGCGGCGCCTGGGGGCGTGGCGGGGAGCTCGATCGCCCCCCGGGCCTAAAAAGCGCCAGGCCGGCGCCCTAAATAGCGCCGGCCTATACGTCTATGGAGCCCCATCCAGTCCATATCTGAGGCATATATGAGGAGGCCTGAACACGTCTTGCTCGCGTCCGCTCTGCCGCTACGTTGGCCAGCTATTGTCTGGGCACTAAATTTCATTTTGACATGATTGAATTGTTGAATTATGATTTACTTCGCTTTGTTGCATTGTTCAATTATTCAAGGTAAACGTTCGAAGCCGGTCGACCTCGACCGGCTAAGAATTGAGCCGGTCGCGACGCTCTGCTCCATGCCTGGTGGACCCTGCAACCGCCCAATCCCTTTATTTTACTTCTTATCTCTTACGCTCCTAAACAACCACACATTTCCTTCCGTAAAAAAAAACCACACATTTCCTCATTCGTCTCCGCGTGATATCTCTATTCCCCACCCGTCCCATCCCACCGACCACCAGCTCCGCTTCTCTGCTTTTTTGTAGCAGCCACGAGCGCTCCGGCGATGCGTGCAAGCCGCCACCAGCAACGAACCTGCAACGTGGTGGGGTCGAATCGGTCAGAGTCGGGGACAGGCCGTGCAAGCGACCTCGATGGACGATGCTGCATGCGTGGTGGCGGAACCGAAGATGCAAACGCGCCACCGCCGACGAATGCGAGCTCACCACTCGGTGCAGGCGACACTCGTTTTTGGAGTAGCTGCGAGTGCTTTTTCGCTAGAACCGTCGGGTGGCCGTGCTAGAACCGGTGTCCTAAGAAGCAGGAACGAGCGGCGATGAAGGGGAATCCAGGAGATGCTGCGATGCCCTGCTCCAACCTTGATCCACCATTGCTGGAACCGGTGGCGGAAAAAGCTGCAACCGGTCGACTGGCGGAAGGCTACCCCCTTACGAGTTGCAACTATACATTGCCCGTGATGGAACTAGCAGCGGAAGAAGCTGCAATCGGTCGATCGCGGGGCGGCTATCCTTGACGGCCAGTTGCAACCATACATCACCCATGCTGGAACCGGCATCGAAAAAAGCTACAAGCCTGCAATGGAGCGGCCGTTCACAGGGACAATGGATGAAGATGCTTCAACAACGGTCCATCTTTGCTGGAACCGGCAGCCAAAAAGCTGCAACCAGTCGACGGCGGGGCCGGCTATTCCCTGACGGCGAGCTGCAACCAGTCAACAGTCGGGCGGCACCCTCTGGCGGCGAGCTGCAACTATACAATCACCATGCTGAAACCTTACAGCGGTGAAGCTACATCCATGCGACGACGGCTGCAAATCATGGCGACCGTGTTGCAACCCCTTCATGACGAGGTGGTTCCACCACAGGCCACGCGCAATGCAATTGGCGGAGCACAATGACGTCCATGACGGTGGTGAGAGGGATTGAGGTAGCAGCACTGCGAGATGGGTGCGGCGAGGGGGCCGGAATCCAAGTGATGGTGTGCGCTTTGGGGGGAAACTGCGCCGCGCGTAATGAAGGTGCGGCTGAAAAATCCTGCGACTATGAAGACTTTAATCGAACGGCTAAAAAAGGACTGGCCGAAACTTTGGCCGACTGACCGGCAGCTAGCACTAGCCATTTTTCAATTAGCCTCACTTTGATACAACCCCATCACTAAACGTATGAAGGGCAATATAGATCTTTGGCAAATCATGAAGGAAATATGCCCGAGAGGCAATAATAAAGTTGTTATTTATATTTCCTTATATAATGATAAATGTTTATTATTCATGCTAGAATTGTATTAACATGAAACTTAGTACAGGTGTGATTACATAGACAAACATAATGTCCCAAGTATGCCTCTACTTGACTAGCTCGTTAATAAAAGATGGTTAAGTTTCCTAGCCATAGACATGTGTTGTCATTTGATGAACGGGGTCACATCATTAGAGAATGATGTGATGGAGAAGACCCATCCATTAGCTTAGCATAATGATCGTTTAGTTTTATTGCTATTGCTTTCTTCATGACTTATACATGTTCCTCAGACTATGAGATTATGCAACTCCCAAATACCAGAGGAACACCTTGTGTGATATCAAACGTCACAACGTAACTGGGTAATTATAAAGATGCTCTACAGGTGTCTCCGATGGTGTTTGTTGAGTTGGCATAGATAAAGATTAGGATTTGTCACTCTGTGTATCGGAGAGGTATCTCTGGGCCCTTTCGGTAATGCACATCACTATAAGCCTTGCAAGCAATGTGACTAATTAGTTAGTTGCGGGATGATGCATTACGAAACGAGTAAAGAGACTTGTCGGTGACGATTGAACTAGGTATGATGATACCGACGATCGAATCTCGGGCAAATAACATACCAATGACAAAGGGAACAATGTATGTTGTTTTGCGGTTTGACCGATAAAGATCTTCGTAGAATATGTGGGAGCCAATATGAGCATCTAGGTTCCGCTGTTGGTTATTGACCGGAGATGAGTCTCGGTCATGTCTACATAGTTCTCGAACCTGTAGGGTCCGCACGGTTAACGTTCGGTGACGATCGGTATTATGAGTTTATGTGTTTTGATGTACCGAAGGTTGTTCGGAGTCCCAGATGTGATCACGGACATGACAAGGAGTCTCGAAATGGTCGAGACATAAAGATTGATATATTGGAAGATGTTATTCGGACACCGGATGAGTTCCGGGGATCACCGGATAAATATAGGAGTGCCTGGGGGTTATCGGAACCCCCGGGGGAACTAATGGGCCAACATGGGCCTTGTGAGAGAGAGAGAGAGAGGAGGGGCCCCTAGGGCTGCCCCCCTTGAGGAGTCCGAATTGGACTAGGAGGGGGCGGCGCCCCCCCTCTTTCCGTCTCACTCTCTCCCTCTCCTTCCTTCCCCCTCTCTTCCCTTGTTGGAAACCCACTAGGAATAGGATTCCTAGTAGGAATCCTACTTGGGGCGCTCCCTATAAGGGCCGGCCGGCCTCCCCGTTGCTCCTTTATATATGGGGGCAGGGGGGCACCCTAGAACACACAAGTTGACAGTTGTCTTAGCCGTGTGCCGTGCCCCCCTCCACAGATTTCCACCTCGGTCATATCGTTGTAGTGCTTAGGCGAAGCCCTGCGTCGGTAACTTCATCATCACCGTCATCACGTGATCGTGCTGACGAAAATCTCCCTCGGCCTCAGCTGGATCAAGAATACGAGGGACGTCACCGAGCTGAACGTGTGCAGATCATGGAGGTGCCGTGCGTTCGGTACTTAATTGGTTGGATCGCGAAGACGTTCGACTACATCAACCGCGTTACTTAATGCTTCCGCTTTCGGTCTACGAGGGTACGTGGACACACTCTTCCCGCTTATTGCTATGCATATCCTAGATAGTTTTTGCGTGATCGTAGGCATTTTTTTGAAGTACTGCGTTCCCCAACAGTGGCATCCGAGCTAGGTCTATGCGTAGATATTATATGCACGAGTAGAACACAAAGTGTTGTGGGCGATAATAGTCATACTTCTTACCGGCATGTCATACTTTGATTCGGCGGTATTGTTGGATGAAGCGGCTCAGACCGACATTACGTGTACGCTTACGCGAGACTGGTTCTACCGACGTGCTTTGCACACAGGTGGCTAGTGGGTGTCTATTTCTCCAACTTTAGTTGAATCGAGTGTGACTACGCCCGGTCCTTGTTGAAGGTTAAAACAGCAAACTTGACGAAAAATCGTTGTGTTTTTGATGCGTAGGTAAGAACGGTTCTTGCTAAACCCGTTGCAGCCACATAAAATTTGCAACAACAAGTAGAGGACGTCTAACTTGTTTTTGCAGGGTATGTTGTGATGTGATATGGTCAAGACGTTGTCAGATGTGGGGTTCCAGCAAACCCTTAAGGTTCGAACACTGGGGTGCACACGAAGCCTTTCCCTCCTACCGATCTACACTCTAGCTCGCTAGGATCTTGCGGACGAACTTGACGAACTCGCAACACGGAAAGACATGGGGTTTATACTGGTTCGGGCCACCGATGTGGTGTAATACCCTACTCCAGTGTGGTGGTGGTGGATGCCTCTCGGGCTGGTGATGAATAGTACAAGGGAAGAACAGCCTCCTGAGGTTGAGGTGTTCTTGTGCGTATGAACTTGTGGCGTGAATCCCTCTGTTTGGGATCAGTTGCCTCCTAATGTGGTGGCTAGTCCTATTTATAGAGGCGCTGGTCCTCTTCCCAAATATCGAGCGGGAAGGGAGCCAACAACGGCGGGCAAACTTGAAGGGGGACAACTACACTACAAAAAAAAGACACATCCGTGACATTTTGGGCCGAACGAATTTTTTTTCTATCATACATATGACACTTCTATGACAATAATTGTGACAAAACCCGGTATCATCATAGATGTGGTGGGCTCCTACTTCTATGACAAATAATCATAACAGAAAATGGGCTTTTCGTCCTGGGCAGGCCGGAGACGCAGCTACATGACATTCTTTGGGCCGTCCATGACGGAAAAAACCGTGGTAGATGTCAGGACCCCGATTCCAAGTCACATCAATCTAGCCGGTAACACCTCATATCACTTTGCGGCCTCACGCACGGTATTCCCACGGGTGTCACCTTACCATGGCCCGGGACCGTTTGTGCCTTTTGTCTCACGTATATGATAGTGTCGCTAGCATCCATATGACAGAGAACCCGGGCCGACATGGCTAGTCGTGAACCCAAAGCGGCACGAACCCATGGGGACAGGCATACATGAATCAACCCGAGCATGTCGATTCAGCAGCGTGTGAATCCGGCGGTAGCACTGGCTAACAGGACTCGGATGTCACCGCGTGACATTTCCCCGAAGGGACAGACACAGGAACGAAGTGAAACACATGCCGGCCAGTCAAGCGCCCTGAGCAGTAGTGCTGGGCTAGCAGGACTCCGGTGAACTGGGCTGTAGCGGACTACTATGGCTCAAGGAAGCACTAGACTACATTTCCCCATAAGAGAGGCTGCCAAGGATAAACAACTAGATTGTCGGATCCCACACATACCAAGCATTTCAAACATACACACAATATGCTCGATATGTGTAAATACAACATGGCATCACAACATAACTCTACGACTCAAGTATTTATTCATTAGGCTCCATGGCGAGATATTACAAACATGGGTCTCTCGACCCAGCATTGAAACATACAAATCAAAGCACATGCGGAAGCTTAACATGTCTGAGTACAGACATCTACAAATGAAAAAGGCTTAGAAGCCTGACTATCTACCAGATCCTGCCGAGGGCACAAGATCGTAGCTGAGGTATCGAGCTAAACGTCGAAGTCCACATGGAACTACTAGCAAGACTTACATCTCTCTGCAAAACATAAAATAGGCAAATGTGAGTACAAATGTACCCAGCAAGACTTACATCAGAACTAGCTACATATGCATCAGTATCAATAAAGGGGTGGTGGAGTTTAACTGGAGCAAGCCAGCTTTGACTCGGTGGCTATCCTAAACTACGACTGCAAGTAACTCTTTTGAGGTGGCGCACACGAGTCCACATATTCACCATATCAAAACACCACTATGGATCCGCTCCCGTCTTCCTACGAGAACGCCATCCATAGCACTCACGCTTATTTTGCGCATTTTAGAGTATCCACTTTCACTTGACTATGAACTGATATAGGTAACCCAGAAGTCCTTTACCGCGCACACGGCTATTCGAATAGATCATTTATAACCCTACAGGGGTGTACTTCTTCACACACGCTCTCGCCACTTACCACCATGTACACATCGTGTATCTCGGAAACCTTCAAGCGGAAGCCTGGCGAGGGAGTCGACCACGACCTGACTAACCACACAAGTCTCTAGTCCAGGTTTATCGCCTATTCGGGTTCCATCTGCGAGGAGATCCGTCCGGAGTTTCGCTCACAGCCCCAAACGATGTGTGCAGGGTTCCCAGACACCAAACGGGCGCTCGGTACACCGGGCCACGGTGTATCTACCGCATCATAGCCCACGCCTACGGTCAGCGCTACCCACGGCCTCCAACACATATCCTACAAACACCAGAAACTAGATGCAACTCCTGGACAAAGGACAGGGGCGGTTAATAAGTCGAGAGAGTCAATTAAGGATCCCAATGTGTGGTAGTAGCTGTTCATGGATCACAAACACAGAACTCAGTTCCTGAGGACGGCTTCAATGAGACAACCCACCATGTACTCCTACATGGCCTCTCACCGCTACCTTTACCAAATCGTATTCACACACTTAGCTCTCAACAGTAGGACATGTTCACACACCTCCGATTCATCCCGGATGAATCAGACCTGACACAACTCTAAGCAATAGCAGGCATAACAAACAAGCATGAATGAGTAGGCACATCAGGGCTCAAACAACTCCTACTCATGCTAGTGGGTTTCATCTATTTACTGTGGCAATGACAGGTCATGCAGAGGATAAAGGGTTCAGCTACCGCAGCAAGTAACAAATGAATCGTTGTTGTCCTAATGCAATAAAAGAGAGCAGGAGTGAGAGAGTTGGATTGTATCGGAATGAACAAGGGGTTTTGTTTGTATGCAGCTTCGAAGATAGCATTGAGTCTTCATCGCTGTCAACGATCACTGCGTCGGTACAACGCGTCTACCGAGGGGGAACAACACCGCAAGCAGAGAAGAAACACGATCAATGCAATGCCCAATATGATGCATGCTATGACATGGCAATATGAATGTGTTTTGGGGCTAATGCAAGCTAGAACAGATTGAGATGAGTCCATTTGAACCAAAGATTCAAATGCAAACCCATTTTAAGATGTTATATTAGTGCATTAACTTGTTTCATCTACACAGCGAGTTTAATTTGTTCTAACATGAATGAAACCGGTACAGATGGATAGATCGGATTTTTTGATCATTTTTCATATATAATTTATTTCATTCTGAGCTACGGTTGATTTTCTATGATTTTTAGAAGTTTGTACTATTTTCTGGAATTTCCTGTATAAGAATAATTCCAGTAATTGAATTAATGTCGACCTTTGCTGTCGAGGTGATTTCAGCGGTCAACGGGGCGGTCCAGGTCAAACTGACCAGCGGGTCCCGTCTGTCAGTAGTTAGTTAAACTAACTAAATTTAGTTAGTGCTAATCCTGGGTTAGTTAGCAGGGCAGGCCCCACCTGTCATATACCCAAGGGTCAAACTGGGCCCACCTGGTCAACTCAATCAACAGGGTCAACTCGCCGGCGTTTAGACGCCGGCGAGGCCAGACGCGGCGGTGCGCTGCATGTTTCGCCTACAGAGCGCCATTTGGCGCGCGGAGCACAGCTACGGGATGCAGACACTCGTCCGCATCCAACCGTGGTGGTGGCGCAGCCGGGGAGTGGCCGGAGTGGCGCCGGCGGCCAAAGCTCGGTCGAGCTCGGGCTCAAGGCTACAACGGCTGTGGCGATGCGGGGTTGGCACCTACGGCTTCTACGCGGTACGGTGAGGACGTGGGTGTGCTCGGTTGGGCGCTACGGTGACTGTGGCCACTGCGGCGAGGGGCTCAGGCGGCGGCGCGTTTTGGTCATCGGTGAAGCGGCGGTTATGGCGAGGCAAAGAGCATGGGAGAGAGGGGAAAAGAAGCAGGGGCTCACGGCGTTTCGGAAGAAGGAGACGGCGAGCTCGGGGGCGGCCTGACGGCGACGTATGAGTGACGGCGATCTCGGTCAACCCGAGGTTGAGGAAGACGGCGGTGAAGGCGTTCGGGGGTGTCCGGCGGCGGGTGGCTCGGCGAAGGGCTTCAGCGCGAGGATACGAAGCTCGGGGGCATGAAGGCGAGGCGAGGCAGTGTCTCTGGGCGCGGTGGCAGTGAGCGGTGGCAGCGGCAGCGCTCGGTTGCGTGAGAGAGAGGGGAGGGGAGAGAGCTGCGAGGAGGGAGAAGGTGCAGAGGGTCGGGGGGGTGCGTGACGTCGTGGAGGCGTCCAGGCCCTCGGCGGCAAGCAGGAGGTGGCGCACGGCGGTGCGCGCGCGTCGGGCACGCGCCCGTCCTCCTGGCAAAGGAGGAAGATGACAGGGGAGGAGGCGGTGGTGGGCCGGGCCAGTTGGCTGGGCTGCCAGCTGGGCCGGCCAGGTGGGCTGCATAGAAGGTAGGTCCAGGTAAGTCTCTCTCTCTCTCTCTCTTTTATTTCCTGTTTTCTATTTCTTTTATTCTGTTTTGAAAGTAGAAATACTAATCCATTTTGTAAAATCCTGAAAATAATGGTGGGCAGTGTTTGAATTATTTCCAACAACCCAAAACTAGTTTTAGAATTATTAGGGCATTTAAAAATATTTATAGGATTTAAATGCTCCAATTCAAATAGGATATGAGTTAATTGAGAGATCCGTAATGTCACGGAAATATATTCATCATTTTTGGCAGAGGTTTTCACCTTTATCAGAAACCATGAACATTTTCAAACGGCATTTTGGGTTCTTTGAAAAAGATTTTTGATTGAACCTAGTTGAGTTCCATTTGGTGCTAGGGTTTGAATATCCCCATTTCAAGTTTAACTGAAATTTAAACATGATGCAAACACTCTAATGCATGCACTAACTAGGGTTGTGACAGTAGAAGCGAGGGAGAGGAAAATTCCAGGGAGTTCCCGGTTACGGTGGGAGGTCGGGGGCCGAGCAATGCGCGTTTCTCTCGTACACGCTGCTGCGTGTGTGCGGCGTTAGCTCTAACTGAACCCGAGCAAGGCGTTGGGCTCTAATCGAACCCGGCGATTGCCTGCGAGCCATCGAACCCGAGTGATCGATTGATGGCTGTTAATCGAACCCGATCGAGCGATTCGCCGCTCTGCTGCTAATTGAAGCCGATCGATTGGATGAATAGTGAGCATTGCTTGGCGGGGGGTTGGATGAGCGATGAGCGGTGGCGTTGCCTCGGATGAACAGGACCCGTGGTGTGGAGGCTGGATGAGCAGTGAGACGGTGGAGGGGTGGCCGTGGAGGGTGGTTGAACAGTACCCGTGGTGTGAAGGGCTGGATGAACAGAGATGCGGTGCAGGGGTGGTTGAGCGATGGAGCGGTGGAGTAGCGCGCGGTGGAGGCTGGATGAACATGAGCCCGTGGAGGCTGGAGGAGGTCGACGGTAGCCCGTGGAGGCTGGAGGAGGTCGACGGTGGAGATGAACAGTATCCCGTGGAGTCTCGTTTTGCGGTATGCCACACCCCTCCCGATGAACAGGACCCCCGTTTCGACCGTAGCGCTCCAACACAAGTCCGTTTCGTCCGTTTTGCGGTACGCCACACCCCTCCCGATGAATAGGACCCCCGTTTTGACCGTAGGAGGTCCGTTTCCTCCATTTTGCGGTACGCCACACCCCTCCCGATCAACAGGACCCCCGTTTCGACCGTAGGAGGTCCGTTTCCTCCGTTTTGTGGTACGCTGCACCCCTCCCGATCAACAGGACCCCGTTTCGAATGTGGCCGATCGAACACAAGGCCGTTTCCTCCATTCTTCGGTACGCCAGGCCTCGTTTCCATCGCTTGTTCCGTCCAAGACGGTTGGCTCCCACACGTTCCGTTGCCTCCCGATGAACACGACGCATTCCGTTCCCTCCCCATGAACACGACGCATTCTGTTGCCTCCCCATGAACACGATTACGATGATGTTTCTCCGTTCCGACCCAGCCATGTACACGAGCCCTCGCCGTACGTATGTGCGAGTAGGCGTTCGAGACCCTGCTCGTATGTACGTACGTTGCCGTATTTTCTTTCTTGCACCCCGTTCTACGTACGTGTACATGCTACGTGCGCGCCTCTACTACGACACGTGCGCGTCTCTACAACGACCAGTATGTGCGTACACGTTCACGACCAGAATGAAAACGCTACGTACGCTTCGACCAGGTGGGTCCCGACTGTCAGGCACTTCCTTGCATGCGAAAATGTAGCTGGTGGGTCCCAGCAGTCAGAGGGGCGAATCGTAATTTTTTTTGCCCGGACGCACTTCCTTTGCGCGCGAAGATGTAGCTGGTAGGTCCCAGCAGTCAGGGGGGCGAATCGTTTTTTTTTGCCCGGTCGCACTTCCTTGTGTGCGAAGATGTAGCTGGTGGGTCCCAGCAGTCAGGGAGGCGAATCTTTTTTTTCCCCGGACGCACTTCCTTGCGTGTGACGATGTAGCTGGTGGGTCCCAGAAGTCAGGGGGAAACGTTCTTTTTCACGAAATACGGTGGCCCGTCCGGTGGGTCCCTGCTGTCAGGTGGAGGAATCATTATTTTGCACTTAATAAGGAGGCACTTCCTTGCTGTGGCCGTGGACCCAGTTGTCAGCCTCTCCACGTACAGTCCACGTCCGATGGAAGTCGTTCCTTGACCACGTTGACCACGCCGCGCCGAGAGCACCACGGCAGTGGACGACGGCGAGGCCTAGGAAGGGGACGACTCGGAGCCGGGGAAGACGCAGCAGTGGATGCCCACGCGAAGAGGAGTACGAGGGTTCACTGGTTCGGCTGCGGTCTGAGGTTGCTGTCGCTGCAGAATAACAGGGGGTGTTTGTAAGTAGAGGGATGGCCTGGCCAGCGGTGGGAGTAGTAGGGGGCGGTGAGGCCTCCGCGGCATCACAGCCGGCCATGGGAGGCAGGAGCACGCGGCACGACCGGCGCTAGTTTGGGCGGCTGGAGCAAGAAGACGAGAAGTTGAAGAAGCACTATGGACATTGGATGAACATCGTACGGTAACAGGAGTTAGAATCGTTCATATTGACTAAGTTGACAAAGCCCTCCATCCCCGTAATATTGGTAGGCCCACAAGTCAGCCTCCCACTATGCTGGGTTCCAGCTGGCAGGGGAAGTATTCATTTTTTGTGCGTAACAAGGAGGCACTTCCTTGCGTGCGAAGATAGCTGGTGGGTCCGACATGTCAGCTGGGGGCACGTTTTTCCGCAAAATACAGAGGCCCTTCCGGTGGGTCCCAGATGTCAGGTGGAGGAATCATTATTTTGCGCGTAATAAGGAGGCATTTCCTTGTGTGCGGCCGTGGACCCAGCTGTCAGCCTCTCCACACACAGTCTACTTCCGATGGTGTCGTTCGTTGACCACGTTGACCATGCCGCGCCGAGTGCATCCAAGGTGGTGGATGACGGCGAGGCCCCAGACAGCAACGAGTCGGAGATGGGAAGACGCGGGAGTAGAGTCGCAGACGGAGAGGTGTACGAGGGTTAACTGGTTCTAGTGCGGTGTGGTTCGGCAGTCGGTGGAGAAGAACAGGAGGCGTGGAGGGGTGGAGGGATGGCCTGGCCAACGGTGGAGTAGCGGTTCATAGCGAAGCATGCTAAGCAGAGCTGCTAGCAGCAGGAGGCAGGAGGTGGTCCCGGCGGCGCTGGAGGAAGAAGACGAGAGATTGAAGATGGATGTCGGTCGTTGGATGTAAATCCAACGGCTAACATGTCAGAATCATTTGTTGACTAAATTGACAACGACTTGCGTTGGCTTCGACCTATTGGCCCACATTTCAGCTTCCAAAAATGTGGCACGTATTCAACCCATTTTTTCAGAATTTATAATCTTTTTTTGCACGGTAGAATTTACAGTCAATTTGATCTCTTTTTTTTTGAATTACAGCCATTAGGTGGGCTGGGTGAACAAATAATGTAGCGTCCAGGCGGCCCATTTATTTTATTTCCTAAAAAATTACAGGCCATTTGCACTTTCTCGAAATACACGATTTTGCTCAGGTGATTCTAATTATAATGTTGGGTTGGGCCAACAATGTTATCCAAAAATAAAAAGGGGCTGAGCATTTTGTTATAAATATATTTAAATAATAAATGATATTATTACATACGTCCTTAAATCTTACCAACCTTTTGTACACAATCACTAGGATTTTTGTGCCAAAACAATCCAGGATTTTATTTGTTAAGAAATTATTTTTATAAGTTAATAAGATGTGGGATATTGTTTTCTTACATATGTAAGTATCTGATAAATATATGATGACAATAAAAATAATATATAATAACATATAAAATAATTTAAATATATATAATATAGTTAGAAGGGAAACATAAGTTGGACCTGGCGTTCCTATTCTTATATTGAAAAACAGAACAGACCTCTGCGTTTTCTTAAAAAAAGATACATAAATTGGGCTGCCTAAAATAAAACATCGGATGGGAGGTCCATAGGCCGGTCGATACATGACGGCCCTAAGAAAATACAAACAGGCCTATGGACCTCCCATCCGAGGTCGTGGGCTGCGCATGTTAAAAATGAAAGCCTACACGGGGCAGCCCAAAACCACGTCCAACACTTAACAAAACTTGGTCCCTCGTTTTCTCTGTGTTTCGCACACTCGACATTGTGTGGGCATTTTGACTGTGCATCATATGAAGATGTGCTATGCATGAATGTTGATCAGCATGTTGTTAACTGGCTGGTAGTTCCATTTTCGACCATGAATAAAACTTCCAACATGATGTTAACCCTGTTTGAAAAGGCCGTGTTAATATAAATGCTCTGCCTCTGAAAGTTGCAGTTTCTTATCTGAAACTGAACTTGCAGTTTCTTATCTGAAACTGAAACTTGCAGTTTCTTCTCTGACAATCACATTGTCTGCACTTTTATACTCCTATGAAACTACATTTTTTAAGTGCTAAAAATAGATCTCTAGAATTCATAAAATACTTCATATGCTCAATACTGCAAATCTGAAATTCAAAAGACATTCATATCTGAAAGTACTCTCAAAATACACAACACAAAACACAATTCACAACCTGCAAATACTGACAACCCTAAGCTCCTCCTGACAATTCACAACCTGCCCGACTATTGGGCTGGGGGCAGCCCCCTCCTATTCCTCGGCGGCAGACAGCCACCCCGTGAGACGATGTGAACGGCGAGGGAGACGATGGCGGGGAAGCGTCGTCGGGCCAACTGCTTTTCTCCTCTTGCAGTTGGGTTCGGTCGACGAAGACTCCACCAACTCGCTCTGGTAGGACACCCTCACAAACGGCACCCAGTAGATGCTCGATCCTTCAATCTCTTGTGGATGCTCCATCTGGGATCGATACTCCCACCACCGCTCCCTCATGATCGGATTCGGTGAATCTGTTTGCTCCATGGCCCAGAGGAGCAGCTCTTTGTACTCCGGCGCGACTCCCTCCGGGAGTATCGCCGCCTTTTTGCTCTGTTGCAGATATTTGGCCATGGATGTCGCCTTCGCCGCTAGTTGGTCCTTGTTGTCAAACCAAGACTGTATCTCCAACATCCTAGCTAGCTTCATAGGGTCGCCGTCTGCGATCCTCACGTATCGGTTGTACTCCTCCATCGATCTACTTCTCCACAGCATCTTCACTCGCCGGCGGTGGTTTTTGAATGGAAGAGGAGAGGAGCAGCGCTGATTTTGGATTAGAACGGGAGAGGAGCGACGCTGGTTTTGGACTGGAACATGAGAGGAGGGGCGGTGGTTTTGAAATGGACGAGGAGAGGAGCGGCAGCTGGATTTAGATTGGAACAGGAGAGGAGCGGCGGTGGTTTAAGAGGATAAGAGCGGAAGAGCGGCGCTGGTCTTGGAAGTATTTTTTTGTTGTTTTGCCTATTTTGGGTCAAAGTTTGACCATGTACTGTATTTGACAAGAAAAATGTGAATGCATGTCACCAAAAATTGTATCGTTTGGTTCGTATCTGAATTTACTTTCAAATTATATTATTTTTGCAACGTATAACATATATTTTATGTGCGAAAATGATGGTCAATTATGACCAAGAATAAAAGGGAGACTAGTTAATGTGGGGTCGCTTTGTTAATTGAAGGGTAAATTGATTTTGATTTTGATCCATCCTGGCCAGCACCGCCCTCTCGCCCAATCCTAAATCGCTGCCAGACGCTCCTCTCCCTCTTCTCCATTGCAAAACCACCTCCTCTCCTCTCCATCATCTCCATTCCGAAACCACCGTCTTGCCTCTCCCTCTTCTGATCTTCTCCATTGCAAAACCACCTCCTCTCCTCTCCATCATCTCCATTCCAAAACCACCGTCTCACCTCTCCCTCTTCTCCATTGCAAAACCACCTCCTCTCCTCTCCATCATCTCCATTCCGAAACCACCATCTCACCTCTCCCTCTTCTGATCTTCTCCATTGCAAAACCACCTCCTCTCCTCTCCATCATCTCCATTCCAAAACCACCGTCTCGCCTCTCCCTCTTCTCTATTGCAAGACCACCATCTCTCCTCCCATCTTCCAAAGCTAGCACCAGACCACTCAGAAGGACATCCATGGAGAGGATGCAGCAGCGAACCAGGCAGATCACCGGTGGCGACCAGGCAAAGTTAGCCAGGTTGAAGGAGATCCTTAGTTGGTTTGACAATGAGTGGGAGATTTAGAGGACGGTGCGGGCCATGTGGCAATGTATGCAAAAGAGCGAGACAACGGCGATGATGGCGGCGATGTACATGTACTCCTCGGCGGTAGTCAAGCCGCAGTCCTATGAGTTCATCGAGTATCTCCTCTAGGCGATGGAGCAGACAGATTCGCCCGAGGCGACAGTCAGGTGCAGGTGGTGGGCGTACAGGTCGAAGGTCGAGCACCCAGAGGATAACGAATCGATCGAGTATGGTGTGCCGTTCGTGAGGGTGCAGAGCCAGCCGGAGCCACAGGAGTATTCGTTCTCCCACCGCAAGAGGAGGTCGGATGGCGCGACGTCACTTCCCCGCCGTTCTCCATGGTTCCCTCGACGCTCGCCTCGTTTCAACGGCGGCGGTAGGGTTTAAGGTAAGCTTCGCACTAACCTAATCTTCCACCTGCTCATGCTTACAATCAGTGTGACAGCTAATGAAAATCATGCTTACAATCAGTCTCCGAGTACTACGCCAATCACCCTAAAATAGCTCTGGACCTTTGGGTCAAAGTTGTGACACAGTGTACAAATAAAGAAAAATAGATTGGTGCTTCTTTCGTAAAAGAGTACTCCCTAGAAAACTGCCAATATAAGCTACTAGTATTTGGTTAGAGGATTTGCTGCCGAGAAAGATCCGTCCACGAGAGCGCCACACATCCCTTGGTGGTGGTGGATGCCAATGCGTGCATGCAACATGGTTGGTGTCGGTAATTTTACTTGGCACACCTCGCACTCTGCATATATGCCGGTCCATACGTACATTTGTGCAGTTCCACCAAAATGCAGCTTAATAACCCTGTTTGCACAGATAATGAAAAAGCGTGATTACATTATAGTGGCACTAGTTGATGAAACACACAAAATAAATAGAAGAAAATATTGCGATAGTATCATAGTATGCCATGCTGCGAGGGCGAGATGGGCCCTGCGACGCCTCATACGGTACGCCTCCTATTGGACATCGTCCCAAGTCTCCCAGATACACCTTCTGCCAGTGATGAACATCAGAGTACAGCGGTAATACAAGGAGGCGCCTTGAGACATTCAAATCTCTATTTTTGTACATATCAACTAAAATTAAGCACCCCAGTTTGCAAAAACTCTTAAACATTAACAATAGGACTAGTTGATGAAACATACTTTACAAAGAGAAGCACTTTCTTTATCTACATTGGAAATGAAATGATAGAGATGACACTCGCTCTATTTTAACTGTATTATTACTTCATTTTATCAGTGACACAGGTCGAGCAGGTGGCAAACGAGGTGTACCGTGCGTCGCAAGGATGGAGGCCGGGGGTGCTTAGACTGGGATGCTGAAGCTGTCTCTTTCAGTCACCAACATGGATGATTCAATTCATGGGACCTTTTGGTGCAGTTCACCTAAAATGAAGCAATGTCCCGTGATCTAGCAGCTTCTTCAATTTTTTTAAGAAAAGGGCTGCAGGCCCGGTTCCAGTTCCATCAGAAAAACGAAACCTACAGAGCTTCTTCTTCATTATTTGCAATAAAATTGAGCAACATCAAGGTTGGTTGTGAAGCTCCTGGAATGCTCAACTATAATTTGGATTCATTTGTGCATTTCAACTAAGATCGAGCGTGAAATGTATATCTCTTTTTGCACAAAAAAGGTGGAAAGGAGGGTGACTAACAAGTGATGAAACATGCATCAAATGAAAAGAAGCATGTTCCTTATCTGAATGGCAATCCTACAAGGACAATAGCAATTTCTAAAGCAGTGGCATTCCTAGATATTAGTGTGGGCATTAGGATTAACTATGACAACCGTTAAATCGACATTACTTTGGGCACGGAGAGTAGGCGGACCAGGATAGTTGCATTTCTAACGAAAAGAACCAACTTATCTTAATGGGAAATTTTAGCAGGACATGTAAAGAAGTGCCATTGATTCATATTTATGGAGGCATTACATTGAAAACAACATTGGTTTAACGTGTCCTTACTTTTAACAAAGTCGATTGCTACATTTTACCGGTGGCATTACATAAGAGTGGCTCGGGGCAACAAACATCGAACAAGATATCCGGGTTGGTCCCATTTTTGTTCGGTATAGCCACCTTATCTTGTGTGAGGCTAGCAAATCTAGTGTTGTACTTACTCTGTTGACTTGTCCCCAGTCCCCACTTTCTTTCCTTTTTCAACCAATAGATCGGGTTTATATTGAGTTTGTACTGCGTTTCCTTTATTTCCTATTAGACCTAGAGACCAGTTTGATAGCAGGTCTCGCTACTTTTCGCCCCATTATTTCCTCTTTCGACCAAGTCCTAGATTTAGGTAACAAATCCTCCCCACCCCCACCCCTTTCTTCCTTGTTTGAACCAAGTAGTACTAGATTCGAGTGCATGAACTAGTTTTACCTCTTAAGCGTAAAAAATTAGGTGGTTTTGAACAGCCGATCGATCCTATCTCTGAGGGGCCTGAGAAATAGTAAAAGATACAAATGCAGCGACGTCGGGAGCTCGGGAAAGTAGAGCAAGGCGGTTTCAAGGAAGTTATACCTGATGGTCGCCGGGATGTCGCTCGGTGGGCGGCGGGAGGCCGGATCTGCCCACACTACGGCAGCGAGGAAGAAGGGGTCGGAGGCCCTCCCTCGCCAGCGGTGCTTGGGAGAGAACGACAAGGCAGGCTGATCGGGACGCGCCTAGCAGTGGGTAAGAGCCGTCGCCGAGGATGACCGCGTGAACGTTGCACCTTCTCACCTTCCCCGGCGGAGAGGATCCGGCTGGATCTGTGACCAGTGGTGAGCAGAGAGAGAGAGAGAGAGAGAGAGAGAGAGAGAGAGAGAGAGAGAGAGAGTGTGTGTGTGTGTGGCCACCGCTGTCGTGTTTAGATCTGGAGAGGCCGAGACAGTGTGAAGAGAGCAACACTAGCAAGCAAGCGTGGAGGCTCCTGCCTATATAGTGGAGTCGTACTAGTTTTCTTTTGTCTACCGGAGCCGGCTTGACCTCGTCAATGACTGTCGAGTAGTCTTCATGCATGTGGCCCGGAGGCGCAGTTCTCGTCATTTTGATCTGAAGCGCCAAATTATAACATATAACACGAAAAAATGCCACATGACAAGAAACCATAACCTCACTGCCCAAAGGAGACAACATGAATCCCGACGGACAAAGTAGACGAGGAACAAAGCTCAAATTAAAGATAAACTCGTAGAAAAGCGGTCTGTCGATATATGTCCTAATTAACATAGCCGGCTTAACCTAGATGGCAGCCGAGTAGTCACTGTTCATGCATGTGCCCCCAATGATTAGCCCAACTCAGTTGTCGCTTTTTAACCCTCACAGTGATCCGAAGCACATGACACCTAATTTTGCGAGATGACAAGAAACCTTTTTTTAGATTTCTCACCACAACTACAGCCATGAACAACACAGCATGCACGATATGTAGACGATAGCCAATCCAGGCATGTCTGCTGGAGTCTGGTCACATGCATGGACGAACTGATCTTCCGTGTCTTGCCGGGATCGTCCAGGCACCAACGTAGTACTACAACACTTCTCTAGTACTATCGCTCGTCTCCCTCTTCTATTAAGTCACCCGACTTGCGGGGCCGGGGAGTGTGCCTATGGTCGGTTCTCAATTGCCGTCCCACATGTGTGTGCGAACGCAATGTGACGCACGTTCCATTCAGAGAGCAGCGTGCCAGACCGACCGACCGTCTGGGGTGCGACGCGAATGCGACGGGCGTGCTGTATACTCCATACATGTGTACCGCCGTTTTCTAGGCGCTTTGCTCCATGGCGCGGGCGCAATCCATGGATACAAAATTAGTATACTGTATACTATTTAAAAGTCAAGGGCGGGGCTTTTCTTGCGCGGTAGGCGGCGGGGCAGTTCTGCCTAGTCGGTTCGACAGAGACGCGAGAAGACGAGGGAGTAGGCTGCTGCAAACGTAGGGCTGTGTGATTTGATAGCGAGTTACTGCTGGACAGGTGGGCCCCCGTGATTTGACTTGCCATTATCATTTTAACTGCGGTGCTACGACCGGCGTGAGTCTCCCGATTCCTCACCACCTCCATACAGGTGCCTCTCCCAATGCTCCACCATGTAGTAGAGGCTGGCTCTTGCATGAGAGCCCACTTCTCAAATTTTTCCTTGCCTCTCTTTCCTCCACATATGCAAAAATGCCATGTAAAGTGCACTATTGTACTTACTTGCTCCTACAGGTGCTTAAGCTTGCCACATGGCATAAAGTCTGATGTGGCAAGTTAATCAAGAAGAGAGAGACTAGTTTGGTGACCCAAGGAAGAAACGGTGCTAAGCGCGTGTACCTAGGTGAAAAGACAATTTTGAGTCTATAGCTAATTAAATGAAGCAAACTTAGCAACACCATTTCATTGGAAGAGGTCATTCCTTGGCAAATGCAATAAATACTAGTACTCCTTGGAGTACGAAGAAATAGATAGAGAGGAGTAAAAAAATACACTTATAGCCAACCTTATATCTAACCTTGTTGTAGTATGAGTGACTAAGTGATGACTATGTATGACATGCCAACATTAGATAGCCTAACGCACCATGTTAAATCTCCAATGGCGCGACCGCGCGTGCGACGCGATGGTCGTGGCAGGTGCGACCATGATACGGGGTGCTGGCAGCCCTTGGATCTGAGATCAAACGGTCGCATGCTAAGTTGCTGAAAATTTGCAGAATAACCTTCTCGCGGCAATCGGCAAATTTCCTCCCACGGGCCGGAGTAGGTTTCTCGGTTTGCATGCGGGTTTAATGGAGGCGAGGAGGCGTGTTCAGCCGGGCGTGCAGTGGATGATGCAGTACTATTCGATTTGACAACTACAACTAGTACGGAGTATATTATAAAAAACAAAGAAGAGTAGTAGAGATAGAGAGAAGAATAGAGGAGCACCATCTACTGCTTCGTGGGCTACTCCTGCGCTCCATTCGGCGGCCGCAATGTCCCCTACAGCCACTCCCTCCTGCGCTCCATTCGGCGGGCGCTGTTGACATTTGGGGAGCGCACTCTCGTGACTGCTAGCAGCCACGACTTCACCGACAACGACTTCTTCCCCGAACTCGGCAACCTCTTCCTCAACGACATGGGCGACAACCTCAACGCCATTGGTGCTGCTCCCGTTGCACCGTATGTGTTTCTGTCCTTCCTGTTCGAAATCATGGTAGAATTCATGTTTCTACAATGTGTCCTAGACTCGATCTGTTCATCTACTATGCTAGTCCGCATGATTAGTTTAATCTCTGTTATAGCCATCATGATTTATTTTGTAGTAAATCTCTTAGTAACTTGCTCATATATTCAACTAGTGGAACATCGCCTACAGTCACTCCCGTTTCATGGACGGCCTGGTCGATGCCTCCAAGGAGCCCTTCGTCTACTGCTATGAGTGCCCGATGTCGTTTTGGGGCTCGCCAGTGGACATCGTGGATCACCTGACGCAGGCGTGCGGCGATCACTACGGGCCCTTGGAGAAGAACATCAAGTACGAGACATGCTACCCGTTCACCGTGCCGGAGTCGCTGGAGGATCAGCGCCGCCTGCTAGTCTCGGAGGAGGACGGCAATGTATTCCTCTTGATCGTGGCCACCGGCAAGGCCCGCGCAAGCCGCCGCCACATCTCTGTAGTGTGCGTCAGGGGCGACACCGCTGACGCTGGCACTGGCACTAGGCACATGTACGGGTGCGTGCTCACTATTACTACCCCTCGGAGGTCCGTGGGCGGTGACACTGGCTACGTCAAGCTGACTTGGACTCTGCCGAGCTGGAACCTTCCCGCCGATGTGGACATGGAAGACGCATGGTATTATTTGACCCCCAACAATGTGCATGGGGACTCCAAGGAGGTTCACCTGGACATATGCATTACTAAGTTAAATGTTGATCATTAGTCTTCGCTCAATGTAATCTGCTGTCTAAGCATGTGGAGACTTCCATGCATGATCTTGCTCTATTGGAGTATCGCGCATGAATAAAAGTGTATCCATTTATGGTTTAGTCTAGAATCTTCCATGTATGAATTTTTACTACGATACGGTGAAAGACTTATGATGAACCATTTCTGCAAAGCACAATAAGAGTTATTTCTTCACAAGTTTTGGATGCAGGTTGAACAGTTGAATGCTTTTGTTTGCAAAAGATACTTTTTTATCTACTTCACCCGGATGTTTCTGAGCTCTAGAGATGAAATAATATCCGAAGAAACCTATCGATACCTGTTACAAATGAGATGACCCCCACATCCTTTGTCAAAATAAACAACAACCCGATAAATGCATTTCACTCTTCCGTGCAACGGACGGGCACTACACTAGTGTCAAAAACGTTCTTATATTATGGGACGGAGGGAGTACGAAGAAATAGATAGAGAGGAGTAAAAAAATACACTTATAGCCAACCTTGTTGTAGTATGAGTGACTAAGTGATGACTATGTATGACATGCCAACATCAGATAGCCTAACGCACCGTGTTAAATCTCCAAGAGCGCGACCATGGCGAATGATCTGCGACGATCGTGGTAAGCGCGACCATGATCTGGCTCTTGGCAGCCCTTGGATCTGAGATCAAACGGTCGCATGCTAAGTTGCTGAAAATTTGCAGAATAACCCTCAAGGATAGGATATTCACCCATATGTCTAGAATCACGCCATGCAACCATTCGATCTCAGATCCAAGGGCTCTCGGAAGCCCGTATCATGGGAGAATGGAAAGCCACTACCCTGCCGTTCACACGCTGGCAGTTCGCTCCTACTCGTCCCCGCACATCCTTTAATACTACGGCGGTTCGCTCCTAGTCGTCCCGTCCATTCACATTACGACAGTTCCACTAATCCTAACCCTCCTCCCAAATCCATGGCGTCCCAAATCTCCCCGATCGGCGGTGAGTACAAGGTCGAACCATCACGGCGATGAGTTCGGCGTCATCTACACCCGTTCTTCGCGACGGTGAAAGGATGCCTTTCTCGCTTGACGCATGTTGAAGACTCGAGATGATGAGTGGGTCGCTGGGCTGGATGTTGAGTACACCAAAGTCACGGGGCGAGAGAAGGATCTAAAGGACGAAGAGAGGAAGAAGCCCGCCATGATCCAGGTTTGCGTGCATGACTTATGCTTGGTCTACCACATATGCCATGCCGGCGTTGAGTGCCAGGATTTTAAGGACTTCCTCGAGAGCAACCTAGTCAAATTCGTTACTGTAGACTTTGGTAACGACAAAGAAGTCCTGCGTCGGATAGGCCTCGTTGTAGGCAACACCTTCGACCTCCAAAAGAATCGGCTGGTGTCTTCTCGTCAGCCTTCAATGCTAACCCTGGAAGGAGCCATGGTTCATCCTTCGTACGATAAACTGGAGAAACCTCCATACACGTTTCATTGTCATGCATGGCAGCGGAATGTACTAGACATAGACCACATCCACTACGCTGCAATGGATGGCTACCTTTGTTTCAATATCTACAAGGGTTGGATGAAGAGCAACAGCCAAGTTGGCGGTTCAAGAAAAGAAGTATCGGCCAAGAGGAAGAGGGACAAGGACGAAGTCGAGGACGTGTACGAGGACTCCGAGTAAGGTGGCATTGTCGTTTCTCCTGGTGGTTCTAATGCAGTGTCTACCGGGATAGTTGCAAAGTTTAATTTCAGGTGTGCTTAATTTAATTTGAGGGGTGTGTTGTGTTGAGCCCCCAGCAGAACTATTCTATGTTTCTTCTTGTTACTTTAACTCTTCAGTACGTAGATACTAGTATTTCTTACATTTCATCTTTTAATTGGTATAGTACTACCACTCGTTTCTTCGCATTATATATGTACAATATATATGGCCAACATCATATAGCCAACAGTTTAGTTGTCAAAGAATTTCAGGGTGCTTAGTTTTGTCAAAGAATTCCAGGGTGCTTAGTTTTATTTGAGGGGTGGGTTGTGCTGGACACCATTATTGTGACTAGCCTTTTTAATAGTACTATATGCATAATTTGGCGACCAACGCTCTCTATATGTACCACCTTTTTTTAATTTCAAGTTTTGCTCCATGGCGCAATCCATCGATACTACTGCTGTACAAAAGTATACATTTTTTAAAAGGCTAGAGGGCGGGGCAGTCTAGCTTGGTCGGTTTCACGAGAGGCGAGGGCCTTTGTGATTTGACGGCTCATTACTGTTGGAAGGCGGGGCCTTGTGATTTGACTGCTCGTATAAATGCGGCGACAACCTGATTGAGGAGGAGCAAAGAACCGTGCAGTATACTCAAGTTTTCCACTAGAATAGTACTGCGACGGAGGAGCACGAAACACGGCAGCCCAGTGCCATATGGCGATAAAAATGATCTAATTTGCCAGTCATCTCATTGTTAGCATTGTTCTATTCATTCCCTAAAAAAACAATTGTACTATTCATGCCTCACAGAGAACGTGACACGTGCAGCGAAACACCCGAAGCAAAAGATGAAACACAGCAGCAAAAGAAGAAGGAAGATTATCACCCCAAATGATCTAATTCGCCGTGGAGTCGTAACTGCTTCTTCATCGCCTCCACGACCTCCATCTCCTTGCACGTCTCCTCCGCAATCTTCTTCATTCTGTCCATGACGCGGGATTTCTCGACACGAGCCTTCATCATCTGTTCCACGGCCGCATTACGTACCTTACAGCAGTGCTCGATGCGGAACTTCGCCAACTCCTCCTTCTGTTCCATGACGAGGGTCTGCAGCATCTTCATCGAGGAACTACTATTCTCATGCACCTTCTTCCAGCCGGCGTTCTTCTCCTTCAATAGGTCGATCTCGTGGGAGAGCTTCGCCTTGTCCTCCTGAAGTCGTAGGATTTCGCCGGTCGCCTTCTTCTTCGAGGAAATGCTCTTCTTCAGCAGCATCACCAAGCCGGCGGTCAACTCCCCCTGCTGATTGAGCTCAGCGGGCATGTCGTCGAGGCTCTCCTTCAGCAACTCGATCAAGCCTTGGATGAACTCCTTCTGCTTATTGAGGTGCTTATTGAGCTGATCAGGCATGCCGTAAAGGGATAACGACTCCAGCTCCGCCGGCTCGGCATGTTCGCCTCCGCGGCTAGGGCGCTCCTGGGAGCCATCGCCTGCCCGTGAGAGATCTTTCGAGGTCTCTGCGTGGCAGCGAGCCCTCTCTTTTTTTTCCGCAGCCTTGGTTGCCGCTCCCTTGTTACGAGTAGTTGTCAACCTAGAGCTCTGCTCACTGGCCATGGAAATGACGGACGAAGAAGAAGCACTTATGAGGAGGAAAGGTAGAGTAAATTTTGGTTATGTAATTCCCCTTTTTATAACCTAAGTACTAGCACTAGTACTAATACCTCCATAATGGGGACACGTTCAGGTTTGGTACGTACTAGTAGGTGTGAGCAGGCTTTCGAATGTGATGGGAACAAGGTAAAGATTAATTGATGGTTTTGGTTTGAGGCCCAAAGCGGCTCCCGATGAGTTTAGCGGAACATAAATTTCAAGTACTACACTTCTCAAATGCATAAATATTATATTCTTGTCAAAATTGGCACAAAATACTGAAGGAGACCAATGGAAGTACTACTTAGCAACCCATGATTTAACTACTCGCATGCGCCGTGATGGAGTAATAATGTCTTTCTTCCGCCCTCACGTCCACTCAATTTGCATGCCCTGTATTAATTGACCATCAATGAAGTGAACGACTTTACGCGTCAAATTATCACATGGGGTGGATCTTGGTACAAAATTGCGTCATAGTGTACCCGCATGTGCGTCCGAGGGAATGAGTGCGTGTGTGGCGTGCGTGCACATCTTCGCTTCGTGCATGTACCGCCAGTATGGCTCAGGGAGGACGATTACATTCTTCTGGAACCAGCAGCACGTCACTGTGATCAATCCATGCAAGGAGGTCACGACAACGCCTCCACATGTGCCACGTGGCTTCATGAACTGTAAGAGAGACACTGTGTAGCGTGCCATTGGTATTCTAATTTACGTGTTTTGCACATACTCGAAGTACTAGTAAGGTACATGTGCATTGCACACATCAGATTTTGCAAACAAATTACGAATAAATACCACACTATAGCATGTAAGCTCTGAGTCATATATGCCTAATGTAGCCCTTTGTTTAATTCTTATAATTCATCTCATTCAAAATCAATTAGAGGGTGCTTGGATACGTTTTAGTCCCACGACTAAAAGTAGTGAGACTAAAACATGCTAGCCTCATCCATGCTTGGATCCAAATACTAAGGAGACTAAAATCAAGTTAATGAGCATTTATTATCCTCCAAACCCTCCAATCCAGAACTCGCCCATGTTAAAGGAGAGGAGTTAAATGAGGAGAGAGAGGACTAATCCACATTTTAGTAGGGGTACCCCTGACAAAAAAAATTAGTCTCAAGACTAGTTTTAGCCCCTCTTTAGTCAAGGGTGCTTGGAACTTTATTCTCTTAAAGAGACTATTTTTAGTCAGATTAAAATAAGTCCCTTGGATCCAAGCACCCTCTTAGTTTGTATAAAAAAAAGCTAAGATCGCGGGAATAGGAAAAACATGGGATTATCGTGGAATGTCGTCTGGAATCCTACAGGATTGTACGAGTGTTTGATTGTGCACGGAAAAAACGCAGAATTCTTTCAAAGAGGTTGGAGTGGATGGGATGTTTCCTATGAAATCTAGTGCAAATGAATCATATGGAAAAATTCCTATGGTTTACAATCCTACGAATCAAACAACCAAGATAGGAAAAATTCCTAATGATTAAAATCCTCCAAAATTCCTTTGAGAATCCTTTGAATCAAAGAAGCCCTTAATCTATTTTATGGTTCATGGAATTGTGCGTTGTAAAGCATAAAGTAAAAACAAATAATGACAATTCAACTAGAAAAAAAGTTTGGGCAGTTATGATACGAAAGATTCTAGAACAAAAGAGAACCATTGTTGTTTTGAGGTTTGTGCATTATGCTTAAGTTCAACCATGGATATGCTAGATTGTACATGTGGCAAAATCCGGTGGGGGGATAGAAGATGGTGCGAGGGGCCGAGTGGAGGGAGACTATGAAGGAATGCACAAGTCCGAGATTGATATTTAGAGAGATGGGGCGAACACGTGCCTTTGTAACGCAGTGATATGAGCCATGAAAAATAAATGAGCTAGGGGGCCAAGCATTGCTAATCATTTACGAGGAGGGTCAATTCATGAAATTAAACCTTTTTAGCATCAATTGTCTAATGATCACATTCATATTAGCCTCGATATATAGTGATGTTGGGGGGGCAGGGCCCTTACTTGTCTTCGCATAATTGTGCACGATGTCGAGAGATGAAGCGGAAGGCATGGATGATGAGAGGGGGACGTTGGATATATAATTAATGTGGGTGTATTAGCTATATATGTTAATCCTATATAGAGAGGTATAGATTGATCGATGTGGATGTGGGAAATAGGGTGAGACCTCACTGGATATATCGATTGATCGGTTTGTGTGGAAAACTATGAAAGACCAAGCTATATACACACATACATAGAGGAACATAGATCGTTGCGCATGCACGCGTGAGAGATAAAGAATGCCCGATATGATGGAGAGGGGGATGTGTGTGGGTGTGTGCCTTCATGGGAGACCGACCTGAAGAAAAAGATTGCATGCGTGCGATGGATAATGCCGACTGGTTGTGTGTGTGCATGCAATGCACAAGAGAATGTTAGTAGTACAATTATAAAGAGAAGACTGATGTGTGGGTGTAAAAGAATAGGTGAGGTCATAATCAATGTAAAGTTGAATTCAAATATTTGAATAAGAGATCCTGATGTTTGAAACCCATGCATGCGTGAATATAACGGAGATCTGCGCGGTGTGGTTTGGAAACGAGCATGTTGTAATGTATACACATTGAACAAGGTCAGACTGATTTGAATTTGAGATACCGATGGCAGACATCATTTGGCCACATCGCATCTGTGCATGGACACACTATTCTAATTGGAGATGATGGGCGGCTTCGCATCACATATCTATATCTATACCCCTATATATATAATATATATTGTATATTTTTTTATATTGTGTGCGGGTAACTTTAACTTTGAAAGATGGACGTTGGATGAGGCGAATCCGATGGTCCAAAGATGGCAAATCTGAGCACTATTGGCCGTTGGATATCATCTAGATCCCACCAGATTTCGCCACATGTATAATCTAGAAGACTCCATGGTTGAACTTAAGCATAATGCACAAACATCAAAACACAAGCACTTCTTATTTGTTCTAGAATCTTCCGTATCAGAATTGCCCAAATGTTTTTCTACATGATTTGCCATTATTTGTTTTTACTTTATGTCTTACAACGCACAATTCCATGAATCTTAAAATAGATTAGCTTTCTTATAAAAAAACTAGATGATTTTGAATGAAATGAACTATAAGAATTAAACGAACATCTACATCATGCATATATGACTCAAAGCTTGCATTCTATAATGTGGTATTTATTCATAATTTGGTTGCCAAATCTCATGCGTGCAATGCACGTGTACCTTACTCTAGTCTAAATGGTGTTTGTGTGTGTGTTGTGTGCGTTGAGGTGCAAATTGTCTTTTTTTTGGGTACACGTTAAGCTTGTCCTTCCGAAATTTCAAGCCGCGCCTTGTTATGCCGAAAATTCAAGCTAGCGTCTCTGTCTATCGTGCTGCGAAACTCCCGCCTCTTCAACCCGCGCCTTGTTAGCCTAAAATATTTAAGATATATCTTTGTCTCGTTGTGCTCAGACAACTCCCTCCATCTCAACCCGCGCCTTGCTATTCCGAAATTACAACGCGCACGAAAACTCCCACCTGCTGTGAAATCCCGACACGTGAAATGCCGTGGTACCCCGACCAAAAAACCGCCTCAAATCGGTGGGGTACTTTCGTAACTTACCCACATTTCGGACAAGCGCGTCTCCAAGCCATGGTTCCCCACTACCATCCCATCCGCCCACCCATTCGAACACCGAGGCCGCGAAAACCCGCGACGAAACCCCACACCCTGCTCCGTCCGCCACCCAACCAGAGCCTCTTCCCCGACGACGTCGTCCATAGCAACACCTCGACGTCCCTCATCCACCGTACCGGATGAGGATCCGTCGTTGATCTTATCGTCCCGCCGGTTCAGCCACCCCGCCCTCCACCTCCAAAGAGCTGCCCAGACGTTCCCCTCGTCTTTCGTGCCACCTCCATTCCCACACCTCGTCTTCATCTGCACCACCGGAAGAGCATCATCATCACCATTTCCTCGGATGAAGTTGCGGCCTAATCGGCGCCACCAAAGAGGTTGTACACTAATCGCCGCATTTTCTTCTTGATTCGATCTCACGATGCTGCCGGCGCTCGGTCCCGAGACGACACGGCGCGGCTCCATCCACGGCGGCGTCGTCGGCCACTTCCTCCATGGCGTCGCTCCCTCGGCGGTGACATCCACATCAGTAGGAGTTGCTGCTGCTTTAGCTCTCGCTCGCGCTACTGCTTTGCTCTTGCTCTCGGTCCCTTGCCTGGTTTGCTCTTGCTATTGCTCTTGCTCGCGCTGCTGCTCTCGCTCTTGCTCTTGCTTGCGATGCTGCTCCAATTTAACTACACTTCAGTCGACTGAATCGACTTTTGGGTCGATCGATTTTCAGGGGTGGGGGCTCGCTGGGGTGAAGGAAGAACCAGCCCAGCGGGAGGGGGGCTCACCGGAGAGGTACCCCACTATCTATCTTAGGGTTCAGGATGGGGGCGGTGGTCGCCGGCGGTGGCAGGGCGTTGGCAGGGCGGTGGCATCGGGATCGCCGGAGAAAAATCTCGGCACGTGGGGGCCCAGAGGGATGGCCGGGGCGGCGGCGGACCGGCGGTGAGGAGTTTTTTTGGGGCGGGAGGTGCGGCGCACCGCCGGCCGCGGGCGGCGGGGGGCTGCTGTTTGGCCGGTGGTGGCTGGCGGCATAGGGGGGTGGAGGTTGAAGATGAACCGCAGGCCCTTGATTTCGTATCCAACGGCTACAAAATCGACTGACCAGAGATGAAAAAGTCAGTCGACCAACGTGTAGCCTCATCTTGCTAGTGCGTTCAGTTTCGACAGCATAATTCAGTTTCGACAGCAAAATTCAGTTTCGACAGTTAAATTCAGTGTCGACAGTTAAGTTCAGTTTTGACAGTTAAGTTCTGTTTCGACGGTTAAGTTCAGAGATGAGCGGCTGATGTATTTTACATCTAGCACTTTGTGGTTATGTATTTTACGTCATGTATTGGAGATGCTATTAGAATTCCACTCAGGTTAATGTTGTTCGTTGTCTCTCTTGTCCCGCTTTAGCCTCGGCGTCGTACAACTCACCGAGCTGCTCCAACGATGAAACCCTCCATCACAGTGGAGCAGTACCTCGGGCTCCATCTCCAGACGCCTAAGATCTTCTTCCCCTCCTCCAATAGCAAAGTTAGCCGGAGCATCCTCACCTGCCAACCCAATCACGCTGAGATCGACATTGCTTCACCAAAGAGGTTGTACACTTGTTGCATCTCTTTTTTACTCTACATGTTATATATATTGTCCACTGAGCACTCGTAGTAGCGGGAAATACGATTATTTTATCCTACTATATCACAAGCTGTGAGGTACCAGGCAACTTTGCTATCCGTGATGGACTCTCTTGAATGCCATCATTATTTATCTCTGCGCGTTTGAGCTGTGCATTTGTCGATGGGCACGGGAGTTGAGCTAGTATGGCGTGGCACGGGTCCAAAGTAATAGAAGTAGCACAAAAACATTTTTTAGTGTAGGATTTTCCTTGCTCAAGCCTCCCTACTAGAATCGCTTGATTGCTTGAAAGGAAAAGTGAATGAAAAACATAGGAATTGGAAAGTTTCCTATGGTACTACTTTTCATGAATTTGGTGCAAAGAAATGGAGCAAAGGAAAACTGTAGGATTTGTTCCTTTAGTGTCTCCTTGATAAAAACCCGTAGGAATTATAATTTCCACTTATCCTCCTTTTCATATTCCTATTTATCAAGCACAAGACTAAGAGATAGTAGCATAATAGCATTATAACCGTACATTTTCTTGTGGTTTGACTTAATCTCACCATGCTTTTTTGCATCCTGTGATCTTCCATGTGAATCAAACACCCAGATTGGCAGAAATCCTATGTTTTCAAATTCTCTGTTTTGCATGTGCATTCCTATCCTATTCCTGTCTATTTCCTATCCCTGCATTGTTAGAATCCTCAAATTCAAACAAGCCCTTACTCAATTACTTCATTACAGATATGTGTCAAAGAAAACCTTGTGTGGTTTGTCCTGCTCTGCTGGCGCTGTGTTCCACCCAGCTCAGCTGCTCCAACGACGGAAGGGTTCACCACAGCAGGGATCCACTCTCAGATCTGTCTTTCGCCGCCTTAGATCTTCTTCCCGCCGCCGCAGCCATGACAACTGCATTACCATCATCAAGCGAGCAGATGACCTTGAGGACTACTGGTCCGCAAGAGAGGTCGCACTCTTCCGTGCTGCTTACGTTATCGCCGCTTAATATGATGACATGCTACATTATCGTCGTGTTCACCTATTAGACTCAAGTCAGGTCCAAACTAATTTGAAACTTGAGTTTTAAATGGTTGTGGGGTACATATTGGGGCAGCAATCAGTACTATCTGTCTACTATCTGGTTAATCTCCGGTGTCTACTATGAGTTTCATGTTGGGTGCAAACAAACATTAAAGGAGCCATTATCTGTATTTTTTAACTAAAGCTATTATCACTTTGCTATCATTGGTTTTGGGTCTATCCACAGTTTGCTACCATCACTCTGGATTTGTGCATGCACTCCTTACATAATCTCACTATGTTTTATTCCTATGCATGCCAGTTATTGTACACAATGGAACTGATCATGTAGAACAAAAGAGACGAGCCTTGCGTGGCAATAAAATTTCATGCAGACGTCGTTCCATGGTGGGCGCAAAGGCAGCCCCCTCCACCCATTTTGGATCGTAATCAAGAGGAAGATAACTGCTCTGATGGGGATTCAGAAGGAGAAGACCACTCCTATTTACCCCATGAGGTCATCGCTCTAACTTGGCATGCTGATGTTGGTAATATCATGCATATGGTGCCTTGCATTGCTTACTATATACATTAAAGATGTCATCTGCTTACTTTAGACATGCTTTGTGTCAATGCCATCTATTAGTTTCTTTATCGTAAATGTGAATCATGCAATGCCATCTTGTCTAGCCAGGCATCATATATTTGAATTTTGCAATGCCACCCTGGTTAGCCAGTCATCTTATATGTGAATTATATCATGCCATCATTTTTTTATTACGTGTTAAATTTGTCAACAATTTTAGTACATTCAATTACTCTTCCTGTGCATCAGCCATTCGACACGGTCATGGAAAAATCTGGAGTGGAAACAAGGTCTTCAGAGTAGACAATGCTATCTGACGAAGCGCATGTCTTGCTGGTTACCGATAGCTCCTCAGAGGAGGATTCAGAGACAGATGACCAGTCATATTTCCACCCCGAGGTGCATGCCCTAACTTGGCATGGTTATGTTGCTCATATCGTGCGTATGGTATCTTACATTGCCATGTCATTTTCTTAGTTTAGACATGCTTTGTGTGAATGCCACCTATTTGGTGTCTAATTACCATATATGTTAATTATGCAATGCCATCTTGTTGCAAGACATTATATATGTGAATTATGCAATGTTATCTTGTTGCAAGGCATTATGTATGTGAATTATGCAATGCCATGCTGTTTAGGCAAGCGTCATACATGTGAATTATATCATGCCGTCCTTTTTTTGTATTTCTCATTGCTTTTGTCGACAATGTTTGTATATTCAACTGCTCTTCCTGTGCATCAGCCATTTGAATTGGTGATGGAGAAATCTGGAGTGAAAACAAGGTCTTTAGAGCATACAATGCTACCTGCTGAAGCAGATATCTTGCTGATTCTGAGATAGCTCTTCAGAGGAGGATTCAGAGGCAGATGACCAGTCCTATTATCCCCCTGAGGTGTATGCTCAAACTTGGCAGGGTTATATTACTCATATAATGCATATGTTGTATTGCAATGCTTAGTTTTTACATCATATACACAATATTGAATGCCATCTCCTTAGTTGACACATCATATATGCGATTGCCCTCTGCTCACTTCCTTAGTATATAAACCATATATTTGAAATTATGTCATGCTATCCTGTTTAATTAGCCATCATATATGTGAAATTATGTCCTGCTATTCTGTTTGCTTAGACAACATAAATGTGAATTATTTCATGCCCTGTTCTCTTCCCTACTATCCATTGCACCTGTCTATCTTACAATGTATGTACATTCAATTACTTTTCTTGTTTATCAGCCATTTCAATTGGAGGGAGTGATGGCAGTATCTGTGGGAGTAAAAGCACGGTCTTCAGAAAAGATCGTGCTACCTGTCGATGCAGATAGAACCACGGTTGTACTTGCCCAAGAACCAGCCCCACCACACACAACCCACACGTCATGCAGATTGTACCCCTACCCAGTTGGACAGAGAACCAGCTACACCCCTTCTAACCCCAACCCCAGCAGATAGACACCCAGTTCCCGCTGACACAGCACCGTCTCCACCACAGAGCACCCAAACACGAGTAGTTAGTAAGGCAACTGCAGTGCCCAAATCACGAGGACCACCACTCCGAAACCGAAGTCAATGCTTAAAGCAGAAGAAGAATTGTTCTCAGGTCAGGTTCCGTAGCTATGGGTTCATACTACTTTGCTGTTGCATCACTATATTTACTGATACCAACCAATTTCAAATTTGAAGGATGCAATTGAAACTCCAATGGCGCAACAGGTATGTTTTAAACCTGTTTCTTCAACGTGTTTGGTTGTTTGCTGTTGTAACTTGCTCTATGTTGATTTCAGTTTTAATTGAATAAACAGTTATGTTCTCATGCCATGCACATTACAAGTGTTGTTATTGCTGTGTAGTTTCTCACACTTATATTCTGCCTATGCTGCTTTGTCTTAAATAGATATGATTCGAACTGTATCTATCTTGATTTGGCAACATAAACTAGAATGATATAGACCATACAGTGACCATACTACATAGATATATGTCTGTTTCATGCTGTTATCCTGTCCACCTTACTACTGAACTGGTTTACCAAAATGAGTTTCATATACTACATTGTAAACCTGAGATGTGTTTCTTTGTTTCTCTTTTAGAACACGGATAAAATATTGGAGAAGACTACCCTGTTATGCAATGGTAAAGGAAGTAATGCAGATAAGGTTCAATATAGTGAGACATCCCTGTTGGTCTCCAAGAAAGCTGATAAAAACTATATTGAAGACACTGAGACAACCCCAAAGTCCTGTCTTGATGTAGTGTTCGAGTTACTGGCTACCACTGCTGGCACCAGCTCTTCGAACTCTCTGCCTGAATCAGTTAGGCTTCTTGAGTCTCAACTTCAAGTAGAAAGACATCGATCATATGTTATGCGACAGGAAGCCGAAGGACCGAGGAAGTCCCTGCAGAATTCAGATGCATACTTTCTGGTGCAACAACAAGCGCTGGAGGACCTAAGCGCCAAACAAGAGAAAGTTAATAAGCTTGCTAAGCATCTTGCCAGCATTATGGGTACCCAGGATGTTGTTTCTTGAGCTCTTCTGAAGTGGTTTCAGTTCTGGACTTGTTTTCTTCGCGGCATTTATATCTTCTTGTGTTCCCTATATTTGCACCGGTGGCGAACTTTGATGCCCAGTGGATGTAATATGTGTAATAGCCGTGATAGCCTAGCGTAAGTTGCTTGCTTATTTATTTCCTTGTTGTCTTGTTTATTTGTTTGCTTGTAGTCAGTGCAGTTCTTTTTCTGCGGTTATCTAGTGGCTGCAATAACCTATTTTTTAAAACTAGGCCACAATAAGCATACAATAGTGACACTTTGGGCCTACGGGCCGTAGAAACGATGGGCCTTCTACGGGCAGAAAGCGATGGGCCTTCTATGGGCCGTAGAAACAGTGGGCCTTCTACCGGCCGTAGAAACAATGGGCCTCCTACGTGCCGTAGAAACAATGGGACTTCTACGGGCCGTATCATCAATGGGCCTTATACGGGCCGTATGATCGATTGGCCAAACATGGGCCAAAGAGACTGCATTCTAGCCGTAAATGGGCTAGAGTTGGAATCGTCCGTTCATGCGCCGACCATAACGGGCCATCGTTAATAGGCCGTATTTGATGACGCTATGAAAATGGCCCAACATATTAACGGACCACAAGCGGGCGATTGTAACCACGGGCTGAATTTGGCCCACAAGCGAAAAATAGCGATGAACGGGCCGTAAGTAAGCGATTCTTGGAAATGAGCCCAGAATAAATGGGCCTCGAGAAGGCGAAAGATAACATGGGATGGAAAGCATTAGCGGAATAACGGGCTGTTAATGGGTATAAAGTGATACCTTTGTTCTATCGGGCCGATTTCACCACGGGCCGTTAATGGGTGTAAAGTGATACACCGTTCATTACGGGCCAGTTTCACCACGGGCCGTTATAGGCCAAGAGTTACATAGGGCCTCATATGGGCCGAAAGACATCATGGGCCATACATGGGCCAGAAGTGAAAACGGGCTGGAAGATGGCCCAGATGACGCTAGTCGGCCTAATTCGAGTAGGGCGTAACGGGCTTTGGGTTAGCATGCTGTAAATGGGCTATATGCGAACAGGCCGTTAACAAGCTTTCCATGGGCCGGCCCGCCACCTTTTGACCAAGTCAAACGGGCTGGCCTTCTCACAACAATGGGCCTTTGTTGGGTCAAGCGACGTGTCGACGTATCATAGGCGCCTTCTGTCCAATGAGTGGATGACATCTGTCCCAGTGGTGAGCTGACACGTGTTTCCTCCAGCTAATGATGATTTTACACGTGGAAAATCCCCATTGGTCGGGGCTGTTAACGGGTTATCGGATCCAAAACCCGACCCGATAACTTAACGGCGTTCTGTTACGGTGGATGCCACGTGTCGGTCACCCTTGACGAAAGCACTTATGAGACGCGCGATTTATCGTCATGGAAGTGGACACTTCCGTGATGATAATTTTCGTAATGTCATGCAACACTTCTCTGACAAAGACGGTATGACTATCTTGATTATGTCATAAATTTGTCATGGATGTACATGCATGACAAAAAACACGACCTACTGTGACAAACAAGTATCATCACGGAAGTTTATTTTTTTTGTAGTGCTAGTACAAGCTATCCTGAAAAAAGTGGTCTCCGCCTGCGAAAAGCCCTGGGGTGACGCCGTCTTGGGCTCCACGATGACCTCCGTCTTGCCGTCCTCCTTGTCTTGGTCTCGTTGCACCAATATGGAAACCTTTGCCTCATGCCTCGGTACTCTTCGCCTGCGCTGGCCTCCTTAGCACCAAAGAGGAAATGGGGACGCTGCGCGCACTGGCGCCCGCCTGGCACCCGCACGGCAAGTCTGGGGACCCCCGTTCCGAGAATGCCGACAGTAGCCCCCGGGCCCAAGGTGCACTCGGGCTTCGCTTCACGGCGAAGCCAAGGGTCAAGTTCGACGCACCGCGGGCCCCAAAATCTTGCGGCCTCGGTCGACGCATGGCGGTTGATTATACGTGGGTGTCTCCGCTTCCCCATGCTGCCTTTGAATCCGCATGTCTATGCGGCCCCTGCGGCCTACATAGTTATTCCTCCGCCTCCTGTGCCTTGTTTCCCCAATTCCCCTGCTTCCTCGTGGCTTTGCTTCTCTTTTCCAATCTGACTTGCACTCCGCCCGCTCCATCGCCATGGCGTCGAAACAAGCTAAGAAGGGGAAGAGTCCTGTGTCTCTTCCGGCTGCGCCTCCATCCTTTGCGCCGGCGCTCGGCCGGTCTCGGGTGCTCAACGACGAGGCCATGGACAAGGTGCGCCCAATGCTTGCTTCCAGCTTCAATGAGTGTGGGGAGACGGTGGCTTGGCCCGCATCTCGCACTCGCACGGCTCAGATGGCCACCGAGGTCCCAATCTTCATAGATGCCCTCTGGGCTGGCCTGATTCCTCCCTTCTCCGCCTTCTTCAATGCTGTGCTTGAGCATTATCAGATCCATATGCTGCATCTCGACCCTCAGTCTGTGACTCTTCTTGTTGTCTTCGCCTTCGTGTACGAAGCCATGTTGGGCATTGCTCCTTCGGTGGCTCTCCTCTGTCACTTCTTCTCATTGCATCTGGCCGACCCTCAGCAATGCTCGGGGTGCGTGAGCTTCCAGGCCGTGGATGCAATGGCGGACGAGGGGATTGATTTTGAGCTTCCTCCATCCACGGGCAAATTCCGGACACGATGGGTGTTCGTCGATGCTGGTGTGTGTCAGGACCGGATTTTCGGGATATCATTTCCCAGAAAAATGGCCCTTGTGCTCACCAGCCCCAGGATTACTGTTAGCTGATGAGGCACCAACTAGATGCAGAAATTCTAGCAAAAATACAAAATGTGTAGTACAAGACCATTCTGGCCTATGAGTACATCAAATGGTTTCTAGTAGCTGATGGCGGAAGCGGTTTGTAGTCTTTCAGCGTCTATGGGATTCCATTTCCCAGAGGAACAGCTGGCCTGGATAACTCCTATCTTCGCGAGGCTGCTGTCACCATTGCTTAGGTTCCGGGGCTGTCATCGCAGCGCTCCTCTCCAAGCAAGAAATCTGGCCAAGACAATAGCCAGGGACAAGCCAGTGAGTACTTTGAATGTACTCGCAAACATTATGAACACGGGTATAATATACAAACGATAATCATGCTCTGAAATATTCTATGTTCACAACGCGAGTCATAAAATAAAATCCCTGATGCATGCAAGCGGTTATTTATATACAACATGAATATGCAATAACAGAGTAGTAATAAAATCCCTGATGCATAAAATATCGAATGCTCCATGTCAAAATGGTGTGGTAACCGTATCAAACAACACATGTAAACTTTATGCCAGGGTTCAGAATGCTCGCCTTCAAGAGTATGCAAGTGGGGGTTGCATTTTGAAAGTTGCCTTCTTCTTCAAAATCCTATTTTTGAAAATATTCAAATTAACACATAGCTTCAAAACAGTACAAAAAAGTTGTCTCAATATTTTTCAAATAAATAGGAAAATAAACTAGACACAATTTGAGAGAGGTAGGAGAAACAATCAACTCATTTGGAGTTATATTTAAAAAGTTATAGCCAGTCAAAGTTTAGTCAAATTCTGTAAAAATAAATAAATAAAAGAAACCGAAGAAAGAAAAACGGTTCGGGGAAGAAATCGTACTCTGCGCTTTACGTTTCCACTTAGCCAGCGTGGACGGCTTCGGTCATTGACAGTGGAGTCTGAGGCCTTGGTCGAGGTTGATCAGTCGCCCGCCTCCTTCCTCCTCTGGCCGAACAGAGGCGGGGCTCCGGCGATCAACATCGGTGAACAGCGGCTCCCCGAGGCGTTCCGAGGGCGGGGATGGATCTGCCAGTCCAGGGCGGTCCTCTCGGTGGTCGTTAGGTTGGCGGGGTGGAGGAGTCGCCGTGGCGAGCTCCCGTGACTGGAGCTTGGGTGGTGGGGCTTTGGGCTATGGTGGTTCCCGATCGCGTTTGAGAGGCTGGGCAGCTCCGCACGGTCAAGAGGAGTCGAGTGGTGGTGCTGGAGGGACGGGGGAGGTCCTGCTCGCGAGGAACGCGACCGGAGAGTGGCGGCGGCCGAACCTGCCGGAGATGGGGAAGAAGGCTTCCTGCCGCCGACTGCTGGTTGTGGGGGCCCTAGGGGGTATGCACGAGGTCGCTTGGGCGCCTGGTCGAGCTCGGGGTCCCTTTTATAGGCGGCCGGGGTCGGTTCCGCGGCGGTCATGGATAAGCTTGACGGCGAGCCGCCGTTCTGTTGCAGCAAGGGGACGTGGCGGCGACGAGCGCTTGCAGACGAGCTTGTGGATGAGCTCGGACTGCTCTAGGGGCAGCTGGCGCGCGCGTGTGGCTCGGGCGGTACCGTCCATGGTAGGGGCTGTTGTGGCCGGCCGCTAGTGGCCATGGCCGACCTGACGGCGGCGCTGTGGAGCTCTAGGGGCGGCTCTGCGGCGAGGGAGGGGTCGGGTGCGTTGGCTACGAGCGGGAAGGGGCCAGGATGGGCGCGGGGAGGCGGCAGTGAGACGCGGCGGCTCGGTGCGCGCGCCCAGAGCATGCACGCTGCATGTTCGGAAAAATGCCACGGCATGCTAGAGGGCTCCAAATCACATGAGCTTAATCAGGTTGGGGCTATAGACTATGGTAGAGCCGTTAGACATGCTGGTTAGGCAAAGCAAGCAGGTCCAATGTACAAACCAGAAACTATGTCAAAACTGACCATGCACATAAGGTGTTTGACAAAATGCCAAGGGCATCTAGGCATTTCTTGGAGTGGCCAAACTGTCCAGATCATAGTCTCTTTAGATGATAGAGAGGGTGGCAATGTTAGTTTGGCAAAAACAGAAACTTGTTAGTGCAAGTTTTTGAGAAAACCAATTCTGGACAGAAACTAGAGGCTATCATTCCATGGACCAAAAATACTCCAATGGGTCCACTCTCCTAGACTTAAGGGTTTTGCAGGGTGGTTAATAAGCAGGAGAAAGATCATAGGCATTAGAGCAACAAAAAAATAGAGTTGCTGTAGAAAAAGCCAAACTGATCCAGAGAGCAAAAGATGATGGTTTGCTCAAATTTTTCAAATAACACCAGTGGATTTTTGCACAAAGATGAATAATATACTCGTACTAACATCCTCTAATTTTGGTGGAAGTTTTAAAGAAATATTTAAATAGGTTGTAGTGCAAAAGTGCAATAGGATCATATTTAAAAACTTGGGGTAAAGCTCAAAATCTCCAAAGGACTAAGGAATATTTTTGCACAAAAGTAATTTAGGGACATCACATGTCATCCCCAAATTTTGGTGGGATTTTTAAATGAATTTATCAAAGGGTTGTAGTGCAAATGGGACCCTAAAACTTATGAAAAACCATTTTAGAGAAATAAAGCACAGGGAAAAATAATTATATAAATAATCCCACTGATAAAAGAAATGTTTTATTGAGAGAGTATACAAGTCCAATAAAAACTTTGGAAAGTTTTCACTTGGGGTTAAAAACTCCACAATATCAAAGAAAAAAAAGAGGTTCTGAAATCAAAAGATAAACCCAGAAAATAAAATTTTAATTTCCTAGAATATTTTAATAAAAAAAACATGGTTAAATATTTGGGGTGTTACAGTGTGCTCAGTCCTCTGCTTCAGGCTCCGTTGGGACCTTCCGTTCCTAACCCCGGCTGGGGCCATCAGCGGCTCGCGAGCCCTGGCCTTGCCCACATCTGGCTCGGGTTGAGGCTATTGAAGGATCGCGGCGTAACTACGCCGATGGTGGTGAAGGAATTCATCCAACGTCAGGTCCTCCGCTTCAGCGCCATTCTCGCCCAATGCGGAACTAGCTCAGCAGCCAGGACCACATGACGTTTCAGGAGTCCGGGCTCCTCCTCGGGGCACGGCGAACAATGCTCAAGGTCCTGATGGGTGTCTCTCGGCCGGCCGAACTGCCTGGGAAGAACTGTTTGCTGTACCGCTACAAGAATAAGGATGAATTTGTAAAGGACATGCCTCTCTTTGATGAATGGGGGCCGCGGCCGATCGGCCTGGAGGGGCCTCATGAGAACCCCGTCGTCGTGGTTCCCTTCCTTGCCCCTGATGCTGAGCTAGCCCCAAGTGATGGTGGAGCTGGGCGAGCTCAGGCGGAGGCCGGCGGCTCGAGTGCTGAGGAGCACGCGCCGAGTGGTGATCCTGGGGCATCATCCTCAGGAGCTTGCCGCCCCCCACTTGAGGCGTCGGTTGCTGAGGAGACGCTGCCTGCGACTCCCGTGGCCAAGGCTCATGGAGCCTCGTGAGGTCGTGGTGAAACAGTGCCCTGCTATTCGCCGCAACCGAGCACCCCTGAAGACATTCCCCCGAGCTCTTCTTCGGTCCCGCTGCGCATCGGCCGTCACGTCCAACATTTCGGTCGTCTTTGTGTGGACTTCGAGGAGCTCCGCAAGAGGAAAGGATCCCCCAGCGGCAGCAACATCTTCAGACCGCTTAAGCGGAGGAAGTACATAGCCATTGACGTGTAAGTATCGCACATTTGTGGATTTCCATGTGCTGCTTTCTTCTTTGGACGCCAATCTTTCCAGGCCCCTTCCACTTAGGCTGCTGAGCCTCCTGAGACACGGCCTCCTTCTCCCTTAATTATCCCGCCAGCCTCGAGCGCTGCGAGTCCTCTGATTGCCCCTGGGGCAGAGTTGGTTGAAGGGGCACTCTTGCCTTCCTGGCGCGTTGGTCCCGCGGCCTCGTCACTCCTCCCCCTTGGCCTGGCGTGGAGCTTGGTAGGTGTGCCCATGACTCCTCCGCTTATCTTTGACGGTAGCTTGTTGGCTTCGATCCTCGGCTCCTACTCGATCAGCAAGCCTCAGCAGGCTTGGGCTTCTCATGAAGACGGGCTGGTGTCGGGTGTGGCGCCAGCCCCCAGCCCTCTGCCGAGGGGTGTCGCGCCGCTTGGCACCCCGCCCACATTCTCCAAGGTGGAGGATGAAGAAGGCCGGGTGTTCGAGCTTGAGCGCGGGCGGAGCGTGGTTCGTCATGAGCTCTTTCAGGAGGCGATGAACGCGATGGGCCGGCTTGGTGAACAGCTCGCGAGTGTTGATTCGTGTCTTGAGCTGAAGGTCTCCGGCTGGCAGAGGAGCGGCGCAAGCTGAAGGTGGCCATCAACCACGTCCACTATCAGCGTGACCTTGAGAACGCGAAGGACGAGGCGTCTCTCAAGGTTTCCTACGAAGCCCGCTCACGAGCCTTGTAGGAGGCTCGCGAGGCTGATCGACACCGCGAGGCTGCGGAGAAGCGCGCGTGGGACAATTCAAATATTCCCAAAATACCTCCTTCCCCTTTAGGACAATTCAAATATTTCATTAAATTCTTTTCCCAAAACAATTATGTCCATTATTTTGAGCCTAGGTGATTTGCAAAGCAAGTACCTAAATGCCTTTGAGTTTTGTTCTCAAATCAATTCCTCTGGTTAGTCCCTAGCACCCACAACCTAGAACCATCAAGATCCACTCTTCTTCTTTTCAAAATTTTCAAGTTTCAGCTTCTGCAAGTTTGGACCAGATTTGTCAAATTTGGTGAAATTCATATCTCCTCTTCTCCAAAAATTCCACCAAAATTCAGGCAACCTCCAGATGCAATGAGAAGCCACTCCACCAAAAATCAGCTCAAGGAAAAATCCCCACATGCCAAAAAAATTATGTCGAACACCAAGCATGCACTGTCACCTTGCACTTTCAGAAAAATTCAGACTTTCAGAAATTCAGTTTCGTCAGAGGCTGGTCACGTGTCAACTGTGCACTTGGCGCGTTGCTCATGGCTCCTCCTCCCTATCCAAAGCACCGCACGGGCACTTGGCTGGTTCCTGGCGTCGGTGGCGCCATGGCCCGTCCGCGCCGGCGTCTTCCGCGGCGTCGGGGCCTCCCGTGGTGGCCAACAGCGGGCACCCTGTGGCACAACGCTGTTCGGCACCGCCCACGCCACCTGGGAGCTCCGCATGGCCGTCTCCATTGCCAGCGCACGCATGCATCATGTCGTTGTGGCCTGGCACGCACGGGGCGCGCCCTCTGCCGCCAACGTGCCGCACGGCAGTTTCGTTGGGGACAGGCCGTAACCGCCCCTACCTCCCTGAATTAGGCACCGGGATGGACTCACTGCTCCGTCTAGTCGATGCTCAAGCTCCTAAACCTACCGTCCCGCCACAGCACCGCCGTAATCGCTCGCCGGACTTATCCCGTTCTCGGCAACCGCCTCGGGCCGGCTATATATAGCGCCTCCAAGCTCACTCGACCCAGCGCACCTCCACCACCTCACGAGACCCGCCCAGCCACTGGAAGAGCCTCGAGGCCCTTCTTCCTCAACTCCGGCCACCTCCGTCCGCTTCGGGCTCGGCGGTGTTCTCGCTGGTGAGAGCTCCTCCACCACCCTAGGCTTGACCGTAGCCTCATAGCACCTCTAGGAGACTAACCCCACTCAATTTGACCTGACATCTCTCTCCGTGAGACCCACGACTTCCCGAACCACCGTCCGCCGGAGCAAGGGCCGCCCGTCGGCGTGGTGCTCGCCTGGCAACCACCACCCACCGGCGGGAATGGCGCCTGAGCGAAGGTACCACCCGATCCTCCTGCCTCGCCGTGGATCGCCCGCCGACCACCACCGCGGCTCTCGTAGCGCCGACGAGCTCTGCCGCCTCGTTTGAATTTTCAAACTGACGGGTGGGACCCACCGTCAGCCTCTCTGTTTTTTTTTGAAACGTTTTCGAAAGCGTATTACGATAAATCGCTTTCCAAACCGAATCGTTTTCTGAACTTTTCTGATTACGCCCCGAGTATTTTCTGTTTCATTCAGAAGGTCCTTGGACCAAAACTCTTATAACTTTTAAACAGAAAAGGATTTTTGAGTAATTGTTTTCTGACCTCTTCAAAATTTTGTCTAGTTTTTTATCAAATTTATTTGAAAAATATTTGGAATATTGTTTTGAGCACCCCTTGGTATTTACGTTAGTGCGTATATTTTGTATACGTAGATACCGAAGGAGGTGTGGGACCCTTGAACTTCACCGAGCTAGGCCCGACTACTCGAACCAGGCAAGCATGTTTGAACTTTTGATATGATGAGTGTTTGGGCATGTTTGCATTAATTTAGTATCATGGCATGTTCATGAGCATCTCGATGAAAGTTTATCTCGTAAGAGTTGAGGCAAGTGAGTTTCGGGAAATCCATGAGTTGTTGGAAACATGTTGCATGGCCATGAGTTGGCATGAGAATGGGTAAGATGGCAGTGTTGTAGCATGCCAGTCTTATGCCAGAACGTTGACCCAGTGTCAACATAAAACAGTCAAATTCCCACCTGTCTCCCCTTTCGTACTACCACATGTTTTCCGCATGGGATACGGCTTAGTAAGTTGCAAACCACTTTCTGGTACACACCAAATCGAGATGCCGGGATGAGGGTTCCATGGCCCTGGATTAAAGCCTTTCATCCGGTCAGGGGGCATGGATGTTTCCGGTTGGGACCGAGAGGGGGGCACCCCTTAGAGCGCGCGTATATAAATTTGATCCCATGCTATCGAGATTGTGATCTCCCCGTCTCAAAGTTTTTCTTGAACGTTGTCTAGGGTGATTCCTGGCAACGTGAGGTAGGATGGGTGTGTACTGGTTAGTTGTGTTTCCTCCGAAATACCGTAAACGGAACTAGTCCTTCGTGACTACGGAAATCCGTTGGCTGTGGATATATTTAGTACAAACTCTGCAGAGTCAAAAATCCTTGAATTCATTCTATTCATGTCCAAGTATTGTGTTCATCTTATCTTGTCAAATGTCAGTCTAGATGACAGAAACTCCTGAGAACCACATGAGTGTTAATTGTTTATTCCTGTGGATGGACTAACCCGTTTATTATCATGTGATGAATATTTGTTTACAATGAGCACTACTCCTTGCAAGTTAACTGAGATGAGAAGTGAATTATAAGCCCCTTTCTGCGATGTCGCTCAGACGTCCGACTGCGGCATTGTTATTATTTACTTTTGCTATAAGCACTTTCTGCGATGTCGCTCAGACGTCCGACTGCGGCATTGTTATTATTTACTTTTGTTATAAGCCCTTCCTGCGATGTCGCTCAGACGTCCGACTGCGGCATTGTTATTATTTACTTTTGCTATAAGACCTTTCTGCGATGTCGCTCAGACGTCCGACTGCGGCATTGTTATTATTTACTTTCGTTATAAGCCCTTTCAGCGATGCCGCTCAGACGTCCATTGCGGCATTGTTATTATTACTTTTGCTATAAGCCCTTCTGCGATGTCGCTCGGACGTCCATTGCGGCATTTTATTATTTACTTTTGTTATAAGCCCTTTCTGTGATGTCGCTCCAACGTCCGACTGCGGCACGCATGTCTTTTCTTTCAATATAAGCCCTTTATGAGGTGTCGCTTAGACGCCCGATTGTGGCATGCTTTACTTATTTGTTCGCCCTTCGAGGCGTCGCTTCAGACACCCGATCGGTTTTGAGTTTATCTTCTTTCGGTTTTCGAGCAGACTACCGCCGATTCCCTTTTTTCTTACCTTGCTATACTGATTTGATTGCGCATTGCTAAAATTAATCATGTCGCATTCATGCATACATTTGTTATATATTTTGTCCGAACTTTCTTGCGAGTACTTTCAAGTACTCACCTGGCTTATTGATTTGGCGGATCTTGTGAAGCGATCTCATGGATGAAGAGTTCGATAAGCGAGTCCGACGCCTAGAGGAATCCGATCAGTCTCGTGCGACCCTGGATTTGTCACTATGATATATTCGCTTCGCTACCCAAATAAATTCACGAGCCTCACCTCGGCTCGATGAGCCACCGGTGTAGAGTCATATCACCCTCCTTTGTGTTATTCCACCACTTACCTCAGTCAGTGGTATACCACCACTCCTTTGTGTCATATCCGCCACTATGTATAATTATTGGCGTGCTTGTAATAATTTGTTGAGCAAGATCAGCTCGACCCTGTAATATATTAAATGCTACTGGCTTATTGTATCAAGATTTTGTCCACTAGTATGGAGGACTTCCCTCACACTGGAATTTATAGGTCGGTTTCTCAATAAATATATTTATTGGAAAACCGGTCGTGACGAGCTTGGTACCAGAGCCAGGATGACTGTAGGAAGCCACTAGGTGCGATCGCTAATCAGTTATTATCATATAGAGCTATTAATTAATTTTTACAAACGTAGTCAATTTCTGAAAGTCAGCATAAATTTATGATTTGACTACTCAGGATTTTTGCCTACTTTTGTAGATGGCTAACAACATTGCGAGTCACGATTGTTCGCCAACATGCCCGATGGGTTCGTCAAGCTTCTCTCCTTCATCGTCGAAATCGCGATGGGGCCATCTGTCTTGATCTTCTCACTCTCTCAAGCACAAGGTCAATGACCGTCTAACCATACACCAAGCAGCGGTGCAATTCAAGGAGGCGAGTTGAGCGTTTCCGGTTCTTAGGGAGAGCCATGCCCACGGAGAAGCATGCACTGAGATGGCAGCCGTGAGGCGATAGCTCGTCTCGGAGATATCCTTCGCCGATGAAGACTCGTCGTTACCGCTACCTGCCATGTCACGTGCCATACACCTGCCACTACGCGTTCTCTTGCCCCGAGAGGAGAATGAGGCGAAGCTTTTGGGATGCTCGCCAGTATCTCCGGGCTTTGGAGGAAGCCGACAACCTGGTCGGCGACTTTGTAGCTGCCGCATGGACTCGATCCATGGTTGTGCCGCCAACAGGAGGGAGCTCCTGCAGCGTCGCACCGCCAGCGACTTCGTCTCGTCATCATCTTTTCTCCTACTGCTCTCACCACTACTCGTCGCCTGCCTACCACGGAGGAGTTCAACCATGTCATTCGCCTACTCCGGTTCGTTCTGCACCACCCCTCGTGCCCGCTCATGTTCGAGTTGTCCCGCATAGGGCACCTGCTCCACCAACTCAACACAGCACTTCACGTCTGGAGCCTATCACCGAAGAGGAGGTTGAGTCCCCAGCCTCCTGCGCCTCACCCTTGGCAGGCCAAGGGAAATCCTTACCATGTCCGTGAGTCGCTTAGCAGCGCCATGCGATGTACCGACTTATGCGATATGTTTATATGTACATATCTTTGTGAGATGTGGGGAAGGCTGATCGTGGCCCAGAACACCTATGGGACCAGGTCCCTTGTGGTTCGGGCGGAGATTGCTGAAAGCGGATCGAGGCGATGCACCTGCAGATTACCCAGCCGGAGCTCTCCGGAGATAACACTCCTCTTGCTGCTTGGTTGATTGTATTGTTGCTAGGGAGCAATGGGAGCTACAAAACCTAGCTTTGAGTGAGTGTGGTCTCGAATGGGTGAATAGGCTGAACGGGCGAACCCTTTCTCGTTGCACTTGGGCCTCCTTTTATAGGCACAAGGGGTCACCACAGTGGCAAGTGGACAAGGGTAAAATAAGAAAAACAGAGGTTGGTATCTGCTTTATACGATTATCACGATGATCTATACCTAACTCGTGACAAGGGACAAAAGCCATAAATGTCCATCCACATCGCTGAGCGATCTGCGAGGGACCGTCAAATCGCCTCCGTTTGCCACGATGGTAGCTTGTCGGCGCCGCTTATCGCCGCTCCCGCTGGCTGCTGTATTGACCGCGTGCGTGCTGAAAGCCCCATGGCGACCGCGTTGGCGGATGAAAGCTGGGGCGGAGATGAAGAGGTTACTGCAGCGGCAAGCGCCTTGCCGCGGCAAGGTTCTGTCGGCTTCGGGAGCTTGTGCGCTCACCAAGCCTTCGGCAAGCTCCTCTTGCCGGGGTTTTATTCGCCGTTGCTGAGTGGCCTTCCGGCAAGCTCCTCTTGCGGGGCCTTGATTACTTTGTTCTTGAATGGCTCCAAAGGGCATTTGAACCTTAAGCGGTTACCGGGCCAGCCTGCAGCGGTGCTGCGCTTTCTGTGCGTGCTGAGTTAGGGATACTAAGGTACCCTACTCTAGTACACGGCGGAGCCCGAACTGGGCCACACCACGCCAAGCTACTGTTGGGCGAGGCCCAAAAAATAGTGCAGAACACCTTGGCACAGATCGTATGATTATTAACCGGACCCACCACGTCCCCCACAGGCAGCACGTTCGGACGATGGCGTCGTGGGAGAGATCGTGGGGGCTTTCTTTAATGGGAAAACGGAGCATAGTCCCTCTCCCCTTTATAGCAGGGGAGCGAGGCGGGGCAGCCCAATTACCATTCTGTCACATTAGAAACCACCGCCGCTCCCCCTTCTTCTCAAGTCCTGAGAGGCGACCTCCGCCCCCCATTGCCACGGCGCCACCAGCGCCGTCGTCCTCCTCCACCACCTCCCCCATGGCTCAAGCCGGCGAGGGAAAGGCGTGAAATCGGCGGCGCGGCAGCTCATGGCGTTGCGGAAGGCGGGCCCTCTTGATCCCTGCAGACAGGAAGAAGCTGCGGAGCTGTATTATCTTTTAATTAAGGCAGGCAGCAGGCGCACCCAGCGCATGAGGTGATCTCCACCGCCACATCCGAGAAGGTTTCCATCGGGTACCCTTTCTTGGCGCTTTTCTTCCCGCTGCGGGCTCTGCCCGCCCTTTTCAATTCTTTGCGATGTCATGAACACATATGGCCTCCGCCTCCTTGATTTCACCCCTAGCGCCGTCCTCACCATGGCGTTTCGCACCTCTGCGAGAACTTTGTCAGTCCACCAAATGTAGCACTTTTCGCCATTACTTCATGCCCGCGTAGAGAGAGGCCGCTTGCGGAGGGATTGCATGGGTCTCGGGATCGGCAAGAAGGAAGCATATCTTGGCGGAGAGCTGCGCGGCAAGTGGGAGGAGTGGAAGCTGGCTGGTGTTGGATCTTAGAGGAGGAGCCACAACCTTTCACTGCCTGCCAAACTCCCATAGTCTTGCGGCAATGATTGGAGCAACTTAGGCGCGGAGGCGACAAGTTGAAGATTATCGTGACCGGATCTTGCGCCTCCGGCAAGTGGGGCTTACCGTAGGAGCCGTTGGCGCGGACTTCCTTCGCCGCGCATTAAGCCTGCTTAGAGAGGAGGAGGCCTGCTTAGAATTCCAAAGCGCGGCGGACATCATGAGGCTGCGCCCGGGTTTGAGCTGGAAGTTCTTGTCTTGGAGCTGGGCGGCATGCGGGAGCTGTTCAAGCCTGATCAGATCACCCGAGTGGTTCATGTTGCCGAGAAGTCGTGCCCTTATGCAACAACTTCGTCGTAGCGGCATCCGTAGCGATGATGCCGTTGTGCGATTCCATGGAATCGTTCCAACTGGCGAGAGCCGCCCGGCGGCGTCGTGCAGCAGTTCTTCGACAACTTGGCGGAAGTGCGATCTGTCTTGACGGACGAAGCGGCTCACCGCGACACCACTGGCGAGGAGATGGCGCGCGCCATACAAGGTTGGAGGAGGCGGCGAAGCTACCGCCTGGCCGGCGTGTTGGGTTCACCGTCGAGGCGAAAAATAGCCCGCGGCAAGCCTTACCGACGCGAAGAGCTCGCCCGGTGAGGAGGAGCGAACCGAGCCAGCGCTTGACCGAATGAGCCTGCGGGCGCCTCCCTCCGCGGCAAGTAGCTTGCAGCGAGAGGGCCCGGCCCCGCCAAGAGCGCCTCCGGAGGCCGGAGAAGTGGTGGGGCAGCGAGGCGGCCCAACAGCCGCCTACGCCGCCCAGCCAGCTCAACCGCGGCAAACACTTTGCCGCCGGGCGCCTCCTGCCATCAACAGCAGGCGGGGCCTTGGAGCCACGGCCACGCACCGCCAAAAGCGCCCGAGGGAGCCTACTCCTCCAGCTAAATCGTCGCTGGGGCGGAATTTGACTTCTCGCTCTCAGCTCGAGGAAGAAGAGGAAGTAAGTTCTTATCGCGCTACTTGTAATTCTTCAATTTACTGCCGTCTTATGTCGACTTGCTTCATTCGAGCTCTTTCCTTCTTGAGGGCTGGCTCGAGCGTCGAAAAGGGCCAAGACTCCGGTGGTGGATGCGTCGAAGGCGATTCCCACAATGCTGACAGGGAGGCACGTCGAGACTCCCTTAGCCGGATCCGGCAACCCTTCATGAGCAGCCCCACCCGGCTCGAGCGTAAGTGTTTGGATTATCTCTTCACAGTTCGGTGTGCTTGGGTGCTCCTTCTTCTTGATACCTGACTTGTTGATTTGTGTAGGAGGCGAGCAGCCTCATCGGGAGGTCGAAGTCACTCCACGAAATCCTGCTCAGCTTCAACTTCGCGCCAAGGGAGAAATCTCCATGAGGGCGCTCTCGGCAAGGGAGGCCTCTCCAGAGCAAGGGAGCTTCTTCGACAAGGGGCAGCGCCGCGACGACCCTCGTTGGTGGAGACGACAGCAGATCCTATGCAGGTAATCTTCTTGACTGAAAATTTCCTTGGGTCTTTTCTCTGTTCTTCTCTTGAACATTTGCTTGACTTGTTCTTTTCTTTTTTGATCATCAGATCCATCTGCGGAGAGCCGATGGGCGGAGGTGCCCAGCGAGGAGGGCCTCGCGGCAACAATGGCAACGCCGCCAACTTGGAGGAGGAGGCGGCATATGAGTCCGCCAGGAGGAGGCCGCAAGGCTGCGGTGCGAGCTGAGGGAGGTCGGTGATCATCTTGCGGCCACGAGGCCACGCAGGCGCCAGGGCGCATTGCCGATCCCCCGCCACCGATGCGCACGGACTCTGAAGAGCCCCAGCCAGCGCCCTATCGAAGGCGGCGAAGGTGTCTTCATCAAGCTTCCATGGGCGTCGAGCTCCAGGCGCCCGGTCGAGGAGACCGCCGACATGGAGTTGCTTGCCTCTGCTGGCTGTCGCTGGATTAGCAGCGTAAGCAGCGGCGATGCTGATCTGAGGAGGAGCAGCTCTGAAGAAGCTGTTGTCGCTCTACGCGCCCGACAAGCTAAAATTTGAGTCATGGGAAGCTCTTGTCGCATGGGCGGGAGGTGACATGGAGAAGCGAAGAGCTCCGGCGCGCCAACAAAAAACTCTCCGGGACATAGCGAAGCAGCAGGGGCAACTTGCTTGGAGGCGCCACGGCCTTCATCTTGAGAAGGCGAGGGTGAAGAGACAAAAGGCTAGCGGTGAGAAGCTCTCTGCGCAAGAAGGTGAGGCTAGCGCGATGGAAGATCAACCTCGGACAGCTATGAGGAAGATCTTGCAGCGAGGAATCAGTGGCGGAGCACTCAATTAGGCGAGAGGACAACTGCAGCGTGACGGCAAGACGCCGAAGAAGGAATTAGAGCGAGGGTGACCCAGCTGGAGCCACCCTCGGAGAAAGCACCGAAGAGGTCAAGAATTGTTCTCGGGTCGGGTTCGTAGCTATGGTTCATACTACTTTGCTCTTGCATCACTATATTCTTGATACCAACCAATTTCAAATTTGAAGGATGCAATTGAAACTCCAATGGCGCAATGGTATGTTTTAAACTGTTTCTTCAACGTGTTTGGTTGTTTGCTGTTGTAACTTGCTCTATGTTGATTTCAGTTTCAATTGAATAAACAGTTATGTTCTCATGCCATGCACATTACAAGTGTTATTATTATTGTAGTTTACACTTATATTCCTATCTTTGCTTTGTCTTAAATAGATATGATTGAACTGTATCTATCTTGATTTGGCAACATAAACTAGAATGATATAGACCATACAGTGACCATACTACATAGATATATGTTTGTTTCATGTGTTATCATCCACCTTACTCTTGAACTGGTTTACCAAAATGAGTTTCATATACTACATTGTAAACTCGAGATGTGTTTGTTTGTTTCTCTTTAGAACGGATAAAATATTGGAAGAGTACCTGTTATGCAATGGTAAAGGAAGTAATGCAGATAAGGTTCAAGATAGTGAGACATCCCCTGGTCTCAAGAAAGTGATAAAACTATATTGAACAACTGAGACAACCCCAAAGTCCTGTCTTGATGTAGTGTTGAGATTCTTGGCTACCCTTCTTTGGCACCAGCTCTTGAACTCTGCTTTGAATCAGTTAGGCTTCTTGAGTCTCAACTTCAAGTTGAAAGACATCGATCATATGTTATCGACGAGAAGCCAAGGACCAGGAAGTCCTACGATTCAGATGCATACTTCGGTGCAACAACAATATTTGGAGGACTTAAGCGCCAAACAAGAGAAAGTTAATAAGCTTGCTAAGCATCTTGCCAACATTATGGTACCAGGATATTGTTTCTTGAGCTCTTCAAGTGGTTTCAGTTCTGGACTTGTTTTGCTCTTGGCATTTATATCTTCTTGTGTTCCCTATATTTGCCGGTGGCGAACTTTGATGCCAGTGGATGTAATATGTAATAGTAGTAGCCTAGTGTAAGTTGCTTGCTTATTTATTTCCTTGTTGTCTTGTTTATTTGTTTGCTTGTAGTCGATGCAGTTCTTTTCTGCGGTTTGCTAGTGGCTGCAATAACCTATTTTTAAACTAGGCCACAATAACATACAATAGTGACAACTTGGGCCTACGGGCGTAGAAAGCGATGCCTTCTTCTGAGCGTAAAGCGATGGGCCTTCTATGGGCCAGTAGAAACAGTGGGCCTTCTACGGTAGTAGAAACAATGGGCCTTCTACGTGTAGTAAAACAATGGGACCTACGGGCCGTATCATCAATGGGCCTATCGGGCGTATGATCGATTGGCCAAACATGGGCCAAAAGGCGCATTCTAGCGTAAATGGGCTGAAGTTGGAATCGTCGTTCATGGGCCGACCATAACGGGCCATCGTTAATAAGCCGTGTTGATGGCGCTATGAAAATGGCCCAACATATTAACGGACCAGGCAGACATTGTAACCACGGGCTGAATTTGGCCCTGGCGAAAATGACGTAACGGGCCGTAAGTAAACGATCTTTGAAATGAGCCCAAGAATAAATGGGCTCGAAGGCGAAGATAACATGGGATGGAAAGCGCCCAGCGGAATAACGGGCTGTTAATGGGTATAAAGTGATACCTTTGTTCTATCTGACCAGTTTTCACCCGGCCGTTAATGGGTGTAAAGTACCGTTCATTACGGGCCGTTTCACCACGGGCGTTAATAGGCCAAGAGTTACATAGGGCCTCATATGGGCGAAAGACATGGGCCATACATGGGCCAGAAGTGAAAGAATTGGAAGATGGCCCAGATGGCGCTAATCGGCCTAATTGATAAGCGTAACGGGCTTTGGGTTAGCATCTTGTAAATGGGCTATATGCGAACAGGCGTTAACAAGCTTTCCATGGGCGGCCCACACCTTTTGACCAAGTCAAGCGGGCGGCCTTTTCACAATGGGGCCTTTGTTGGGTCCCAGCTGACGATGTCGGCGTATCATACATCCAATGAGTGGATGACATCTGTCCCGGTGGTGAGCCGTGCGTGTTTCCTCCAGCTAATGATGATTTTACGTGGAAAATCCCCATTGGTCGGGCATTAACGGTTATCGGATCCAAAACCCGACCCGATAACTAGCGTTCCGTTACGGTGGATGCCACGTGTCGGTCACCCTTGGCGAAAGCACTTGAGGGCGCGATTTATCGTCATGGAAGTGGACACCGTGATGATAATTTTAATGTCATGGAACACTTCTCTGACAGACGGTATGACTATCTTGATTATGTCATAAATTTGTCATGGATGTACATGCATGACAAAAAACACGACCTACTGTGACAAACACGTATCATCACGGAAGTTTATTTTTTTTGTAGTGCTAGTACAAGCTATCACGAAAAGAAATTAGTCTCCGCTACGCGAAAACCACAGGGTAGCCCAGGTCTTGGGCTCCACGATGACCTCCGTCTTGCCGTCCTCCTTGTCTTGGTCCTGGTGCGCAATATGAAACCTTTGCCTCATGCCTCCCGGTACTCGCTTTCTTGTTTGGCCTCCCTTAGCATAAGAGGAAATGGGGTGTGGCCTGTAAACCTTTGGCACCCGCCCGCGACAGAAGTCTGGGGACCCCGTTCAGGAATCTGCGGATAGCCCAGACCCCAAGGTGCACTCGGGCTTCGGCTTCACGGCGAAGCCAAGGAGTCAAGTTCTGACGCTTCCCTTGAGCCCCAAAATCTTAAGGCCTCGGTCGGCGCATGTGGTTGATTATCGTGGGTGCTCTCAGCTTCCCCATGCCTTGAATCCGCATGTCTGTCTTTATTCTCTTATTCATAGTTATTCCTCGCCTCTGTGCCTTGTTTGGCCCCACAACTTCTCGTGGCTTTGCTTCTCTTTTAATCTGACTTGCACTCCGCCCGCTCCATACCGCCATGGCGTCGAAACAAGCTAAGAAGGGAAGAGTCACATGTCTCTTCCATTGCGCCTCCATCCTTCTTGCGCTTGGCCTTCGGCGGTCTCGGGTGCTCAACGGCGAGGCCATGGACAAGTCGCCCAATGCTTCTTCCAGCTTCAATGAGTGTGGGGGAGCGTTGGCTTGGCGCATCTCGCGCTCGCAGCTCGAGATGGCCACGAGGTCCCAATCTTCATAGATGCCCTCTGGGCTGGCCTGATTCCTCCTTCTCCGCCTTCTTCAATGCTGTGCTTGAGCATTATCAGATCCATATGCTGCATCTCGACCCTCGATGCATGACTCTTCTTGTTGTCTTCGCCTTCGTATGCAGCCATGTTGAGCATTGCTCCGGTGGCTCTCTCTGTCACTTCTTCTCATTGCATCTGGCCGACCCTCGGCAATGCTCGTGCGTGAGCTTCAAGCCGTGGATGCAATGGCGAACGAGGGGATTGATTTTGAGCTTCCTCCATCCACGGGCAAATTAGGACCACGATGGGTGTTAAATCGATCTTTGGTGTGTGTCGGGGACGGATTTTCGGGATATCATTTCAGAAAAATGGCCCTTGTGCTCCTGGCCCAGGATCTTGTTAGCGATGAGGCACCAACTAGATGCGAAATTCTAGCAAAAATACAAAATGTGTAGTACAAGACCATTACGGCTATAGTACATCAAATGGTTTCTAGTAGCTGATGGCGAGCGGTTTGTAGTCTTCAAGCGTCTATGGATTCCATTTCGGAGAACAACTGGCACTGATAACTCCTATCTTGAGACTCTTGTCACCATTGCTTAGGTTCGGGGCTGTCATGGCGCTCCTCTCCAAGCAAGAAATCTGGCCAAGACAATAGCGAGGACAAGCCGGTGAGTACTTTGAATGCTACATAAACATTATGACACGGGTATAATATACAAAGCGATAATCATGCTCTGAAATATTCTATGTTCTGGCAGGTCATAAATAAAATCCTGATGCATGCAAGCGGTTATTTATATACAACATGAATATGCAATAACAAGTAGTAATAAAATCCCTGATGCATAAAATATCAGATGCTCCATGTCAAAATGGTGTAGTAACAAGTATCAAACAACACATATAAACTTTATGCGGGGTTCAGAATGCTCGCCTTCAAGAGTATGCAAGTGGGGGTTGCATTTTGAAAGTTGCCTTCTTCTTCAAAATCCTATTTTGAAAATATTCAAATTAACACATAGCTTCAAAACAGTACAAAAAAAGTTGTCTCAATATTTTCAAATAAATAGGAAAATAAACTAGACACAATTTGAGAGAGGTAGGAGAAACAATCAACTCATTTGGAGTTATATTTAAAAAGTTATAGCGGTCAAAGTTTAGTCAAATTCTGTAAAAATAAATAAATAAAAGAAACAGAAGAAAGAAAAAGCAGTTGAGGGAAGAAATCGTACTACTGCGCTTCGTTTCCACTTAGCCAGCGTGGACCCGGCTGGGGTCGGCCAGCAGTGGGTCTGAGGCCTTTGGTGGGAGTGATCGGTCGCCCGCCTCCTTCCTCCTCTGGCCGAGCAGGCGGGGCTCGGCGATCAACATCGGTGAACAACCCGGCTCCCGGCGTTCGAGGCGAGGATGGATCTGCCGGTCGGCCTCTCGGTGGTGTTAGGTTGGCGAGGTGGAGGAGTCGCCAGCAACTCCCAGCAGACGGAAGCTTCGGGTGAATTTGGGGCTTTGGGCTATGGTGGTTCCCGATCGCGTTTGAGAGGTGGGCAGCTCACTTACGGTCGAGAGGTCAGTGGTGGTCTTTGGAGGGACGGGGAGGTCTGCTTTCGCGAGAGCCTTGACAGGAGTGTGGCGGCGAACCTGGGAGATGGGGAAGAAGGCTTCTGCCATTGCTGGTTGTGGGGGCCCTAGGGGGGGTGGCTTAGGCGCTGGTCGATTCGGGGTCCCTTTATAGCGGCAGAATTGGTTCATGGCGGTCATGGATAAGCTTAGCGTGACGCCGTTCTGTTGCAGCAAGGGGCGTGGCGGCCAGCGCCAGGAGAGCTTGTGGATGAGCTGGGACTGCTCTAGGGGCAGTGGCGTGTGTGGCTCAGGCGGTCCGTCCATGGTAGAATGTTGTTGTGGCGGCCGCTAGTGGCCACCCGACTGTGTGGAGCTCTAAAGGCGGCTGCTTGGCGAGAGAGTCGGGTGCGTTATTTCTGGCGGGAAGGGGGGCAGGATGGGCGTGAGGCGGCGGTGAGCCTTGCTGGTCTGTAGCCCGAGCATGCAGCTGCATGTTGGGAAAAATGCCACGCGGCATGCTAGAGGGCTCCAAATCACATGAGCTTAATCGGGTTGGGGCTATAGACTATGGTAGAGCCGTTAGACATCTTTGGTTAGGCAAAGCAAGCGAGTCCAATGTACAAACCAGAAACTATGTCAAAAGCTGACCATGCACATAAGGTGTTTGACAAAATGCCAAGGGCATCTAGGCATTTCTTGGGTGGCCAAACTGTCCAGATCATAGTCTCTTTAGATGATAGAGAGGTGGCAATGTTAGTTTAGCAAAACAGAAACTTGTTAGTGCAAGTTTTGAGAAAACCAATTACTGAATGAAACTAGAGCTATCATTCCATGGACCAAAAATACTCCAATGGGTCCCTCTCCTAGACTTAAGGGTTTTGCGGGGTGGTTAATAAGCAGGAGAAAGATCATAGGCATTAGAGCAACAAAAAAATAGAGGATTCTTGTAGAAAAAGCCAAACTGATCGAGAGCAAAAGATGATGGTTTGCTCAATTTTTCCAAATAACACGGTTGGATTTTTGCACAAGATGAATAATATACCGTACTAACATCCTCTAATTTTGGTGGAAGTTTTAAAGAAATATTTAAATAGGTTGTAGTGCAAATGCAATAGGATCATATTTAAAAACTTGGGTAAAAGCTCAAAATCTCCAAGGACTAAGGAATATTTTTGCACAAAAAGTAATTTAGGGACATCATGTCATCCCAAATTTAGTGGGATTTTTTAAATGAATTTAGGGTTGCAAATGGGACCTAAAACTTATGAAAAACCATTTTAGAAATAAAGCGGGAAAATAATTATATAAATAATCCTTGATAAAAGAAATGTTTTATTGAGAGAGTATACAAGTCCAATAAAAACTTTGGAAGAGATTTTCACTTAGGGTTAAAAAACTCCACAATATCAAAAGAAAAAAAAGAGTTACGAAATCAAAAGATAAACCCGGAAAATAAAATTTTAATTTCCTAGAATATTTTAATAAAAAACATGGTTAAATATTTGGGGTGTTACAGTGTGCTCAGTCCTCTTGCTTGAGCTCCGTTGGGACCTTCCGTTTCTAACCCATGTTGGGGCCATCGTTTCCTTGAGCCTGGCCTTGCCTTATCACAGCTCGGGTTGAGGCTATTGAAGGATGTGGCGTAACTCCATGCGATGGTGGTGAAAGAATTCATCCAACGTCGGAGTCCTCGCTTCAAGCCATTCTCGTAATCACGGAACTAGCTCGGCAGCCAGGACCACATAGCGTTTGGTCAGGCTCCTCCTCGGGAGCGGCGAACAATGCTCAAGGTCTGATGGGTGTCTCTCGGCCTGAACTGCACAGGAAGAAGCTGTTTCTTTGTCCGCTACAAGAATAAGGATGAATTTATAAGGACATACCTCTCTTTGATGAATGGGGCCGGACGTCGGCTGGAGGGGCCTCATGAGAACCCCGTCGTCGTGGTTCCCTTCCTTGCCCCGATCTTGAGCTAGCCCCAAGTGATGGTGGGCTAGGCGAGCTCGAGGCGGAGCCGGCGGCTCAGTCTTGAGGCCTTAGAGTGGATCTGAGGCATCATCCTCGAGAAGACTGCCCCCCCTTGGGCGTCGGTTCTTGAGGGGCAGCACTGCGACTCTCGGCCGTTGGAAGGTAATCTAAAATAACTGAGCTCGCCAATGCTTCCGCTGGGTGGTGGGTAGCAAAGGCGTGCGGGCGAGCAGGATGTGCTGGACTCTAACCAAGTTAGGAGGAGCAGCATCCCTTGGCGACCCGTACTCGCTAAATACCGGCATCTTTGGCGTGCATCACGGGTCTCGAGGCCTCGGGATCCTCCGGCAGCCTTGATCAACGGCGTATGGTGCTGCGAGCATCATAGCGCTGTCGGTCCAGCGCCTCTGAGAAGGGCGGTCGCGGATTCAGACGCCCGATACTGCGCCGCCTTGTCCTTGAACTGGCGGCGTCGTGGGCTCTCGGCAACGCCCGTTCCTCGCGGCGTCTTCCCCACCACCCGTCAGCTCCGGTGGTGGTGGGTTCGGCATGAACGGCTCTGCTGCTGCGAAGACTTCTTCTTTGGTGCCATGTTGATGAAGATGATGATGAAGTTGCTCGTGTGAACGCCGGATCGGGTTCACACAGTCTCGACGACCCCTACCTGGCGCGCCAAAGATGTCGGGGAAGCTGATCGTGGCCCACGAACACCTATGGGACTGGGTCCCTTGTGGTTCGGAGGGGGGCGGAGATTGCACAAAGGCGGATCGAGCGATGCACACGAGCAGGTTACCCAACCGGAGCTCTCGGAGAGATAACCTCCCTACTGCTGCTAGGTTGATTCTATTGTTGCTAGGGGCAATGGGGCTACAAAACCTAGCTTTGAGTGAGTGTGGTCTCGAATGGGTCGAATGAACTGAACGGGCCGAACCCTTTCTACGTTGCACTTGGGCCTCCTTTTATAGGCACAAGGGGTCACCACAGTGGCAAGTGGACAAGGTAAAATAAGAAAAACAGAGGTTGGTACACGCTTTATGCGAGTGTACAGATGATCTATACCTAACTCGTGGCAAGGGACAAAAGCCATAAATGTCCGTCCACTGTCGCTGAAACGATTCAGCGAGGGACCGTCAAGTGCGCCTCCGTTTGCCACGATGGTAGCTTGTCGGCGCCGCTTATCGCCTCTCCCGCTGGCTGCACAGCCTGTTGACCGCGTGCAGGAAAGCCCCATGGCGACCGTTGGCGGATGAGCTGGGCGGAGATGAAGAGGTTACCTGCAGCGGCAAAGCGCCTTGCAGCGGCAAGGTTCTTGGCGCTCGGGGAGCTTGTCGCTCACCAAGCCTTCTGACAAGCTCCTCTTGCCGGGGTTTTGTTTCCTTCGTGCCCTGAGTGGCCTTCCCGGCAAGCTCCTCTTGCCGGGGCCTTGATTACTTTGGTCTTGAATGGCTCCAAAGGAGCCGCTGAGGACCTTGGCGGTTACCAGGCCAGCCCTGCCGCGGGGTGCTGCGACTGTCCGTGCACGAGTTCGGGATACTAGGGTACCCCTACTCTAGTACACCGACATGAGAAGTAGCTTGTTTGCGCATCATGTAGGAACTGGAGGAGTGCACTAGCCTAAATAACATGTCAGGAATATGTACGCATATCCTGAGTGATGTATTGTATAATTACTGCTTGCGTGTAAGATATGTAATGAGCAGTCCTTCTCCGTGCGCAAACGTTTATTCTCTTGAAAAATCTTGGAGCATTTGCGACTTTTTCCGTCTTCATGAATTTATTGATTTTTGCGACTCAATTTATTTTCTTATGTGTGTTGCAAAATATATTCCCAGTGAACAATGTCTCGTCCTTGGGCAGCTCCATACCAACTCCATCGGAGGAAAATTTTGGCACACCCCAAGCAACAATTTTACACAGGGCAGTCAGGTCAACAGGATAGTGAAGCGGCACTTTCCCAAATGTGCCGTCTTTATGAAACAAAGTCAGCAACAACATCAGGAAATGATGAACCAAGTCATCAATATGAAATCACCATGGACAGTATCAGCAGCAATCAAAGTTATCGAGCTACAGAAGATCGTCCCCAAACATTTTCTCACTGTGACAAACCTCTTGAAGCCGAGGACTGGCTTGAGACATGAAGAAAATTAATTATTGCCCAGTGTTCAGATTTTGAGAAAGTGCTTTATGCTCGCACTATCTCCTTTGGAGCAACCGCATCGTGGTGGGAAAATTTCCTACACATGCACCCCAATGAAAATAATATAACATGGGAGGAATTTAAAGAAGGTTTTAAGTGGGGCACATATTCCTAAGAGTCTTATGAAGATAAAAAGAGAATTTCATGACCTCAAGCAAGGACAATGGCGGTGTCGAGAATACAACAGTCAGTTTACTCTGCTGTCTCGCTTCATCAGCGAGGGCGTATGTCGGAAAAACAAAAGATGGAGAAATTCCTAGGCGATTCGACACCGGCGGCAAATGCCAACTTGTGGTGCACACCTTTCCAGATTTTAAGGCGGCTGGTGGATAAGGCCATTACCATGGAGAATGAGAGCGCAGCTTAGAAGATTTCCATAAGCGGAAGAGGACCGGACTAATCATGCCCGTAACCACCGCAGCAAGGCAGATGTTGAGAAAAACTGGACACCCAAACCCGACAAGCGTCTCACGCCCAATCAAGAATTTTCATGCAAGGGACAAGGAGTTCACATACCGCCCAGGCGTTACCTATTAAGCTTGTGGAGAAGAAGGGCACTATGCCAAGCGGTGCCCCAAGCCAAGAACTTCGACCCCAAAGCCGACCAGCGGAGGCAATAATTGGCGTAAAGCGCAACAATTTCAACCAAATAACAACCACAGGAAGGGTCATCTGAACCACGTGACCAAAGAGGAAGCACAAAATTCCGAGATATCATTACTCGGTATGTTTCCTGTCAACACAATACCTGCCATGGTTTTGTTTGATTCTGGAGCTTCTCACTCATTCGTTTCGAAAAGTTTTGCCTTGCAAAATAATTTTTCGATGCTTCCCTTGGAAAAATCTATGATCGTCAAGTCCCCTGGGATTAAGCAAGTTGCCCAGAGTTATTGCCAGGGAGTGATTATTGAGTTTGAAGGGTTGAAGTTTCACGCAAATCTTATCGTGTTAGGAAATAAAGGACTGGATGTCATCCTAGGGATGGATTGGTTAACCACCAACAAAGGTTTTATTGACTGCTTCAACAGGACCGTAATTCTCACCCACCACCACGGGAAGACCATAAAAGTTTCAGCCAAGGAAAGAAAAATATCCCGGCAACCAAGATTGAACAAGGTGGATATTTCTGAATTGAGCAAGGTTCGATGGTGTGTGAATTTCGGGCGTATTTCTGAAGAACTGCGGGCATGCCACGGACCGAGAGATAGAGTTCAGCATTGAGCTAGCACCGGAACCGCCCCATATACAAGAAACCATACAGAATGGCACCATCGAATTGGTAGGCTGAAGAAGCAAATAAAAGAATTCTTGGACAAGGGTTATATCTGAGCCAGCTCCTCACCACAGGGTTCACGATTTTATTTGCCAAAAAGAAGGATGGAACACTAAGATTGTGCATAGACTATCGAGCTCTAAACATGGTCACAATCAAGAACAAATATCCGATGCCACGAATAAATGATTTATTTGATCAACTCGCTCAGGCCAAGGTATTCTCAAAGATTGACTTGAGGTCGGGATACCATCAATTGAAAGTGCGAACCGAAGATATTCCCAAGACAGCTTTCACCTCCAGATACGGATTGTTTGAGTTCACAGTAATGCCATTCGGATTAACAAACGCCCCCGCATATTTTGTTCACCTCATGAAAAAAGTATTCATGAAGTTTATGGACAAGTTTGTTGTGGTATTTATCGATGATATTCTGGTATACTCCAAGACACCAGAAGAACACGCTGAACATCTCGAATTGTACTAGGGAGCTCGGAAACATCAATTGTGCGCTAAATTCAGCAAGCTGTGAATTTTGGCTAAAGCAAGTAGGTTTTACGGGCCGCGTCTTGACAAGAAGGTATTGCCGTAGATCCGGAAAAAGTCAAGGCCGTGCTTGGCTGGAAGCCACCAGCCGGTAGCGGATGTCTGAAGTTTCTTGGGAATGAAAGGATACTACCGAAGATTTATTGAAGGATTCTCCACCATAGCAAAGCCAATGGCGCAACTACTCAAGAAAGACAGGAAGTTTGAATGGGCGGAAGCTTGCGAGAAAAGTTTCAAAATTAAAGAGAAATTAACGTCGGCACCGGTATTAATTGTCTTTGGACATACACAAAATTTTGAGGTATATTGCGGCGCATCCGGAATTGCCGGATGCGTGTTGATGCAAGAAAGGCAAGGTAAGTCGCATATGTCTCGGACAACCGCAAACATGAAGAAAATTATCCAACTCATGACCTGGAGTTAGCAGCGATTATACATGCACTCAAAGAATGGAGACACTTTTTACTTGGAAATCGTTGTGAGATATATCGGACCATAAGAACCTCAAGTATATTTTCACACAACGGAACTAAATTTGACACAGCAGCGCTAGTTGGAACTAGTGAAGGATTATGATGTTGGAATCCACTACCACCCAGCAAAGGCAAATGTAGTGGCGGGCGCTCTAAGTGAACCCTAGCCCAAAGCAATGACGGCCAGCCAAACTGAGGCCTGAATTCGGCGGGAGTTTGCTAAACTCAACCTGCTTTGGTAGTCGTGAAAGCAACATATCAAATTTAGAAATACAGCCTACCCTAATGGAGACAATTAAAAAGGCTCAGCATGGACACCCCAGCATTGAAGGCATTAAACGGAAAGTGAGTTTGAGCAAGGCCCCAGAATTCATTATCGATGAGTAGGGAATATTGTGGTACGGGGATAGACTTTGCGTACCAAATATCAAGGATCTTAAACAACAGATCTTAGCTGAAGACCACACCGCCCCGTATTCAATACATCCTGGAGGGACAAAAATGTACAAGGATATTCAGGAAAAATATTGGTGGCATGGTCTAAAAAGGGACATAGCCACGTTCATCGCATGTTGTGACTCCTGTTAACGCATCAAAGCCGAGCACCAGATACCAGCGGACTTTTACAGCCAAATAAAATACCGAGTGGAAATGGGGCGAGATTGGGATGGATTTTATTGTTGGGCTACCTCGGTCGCGGCGGAAATAGCGCCATTTGGGTCATCAGCGATAGGTGACTAAAGTAGCACACTTCATCCCGTGAAGACAATCCACACCACTCGAGAAGCTTGCTAGGCTCTATCTTTCCCGTATAAATGCCTTACATGGAGTCCCAAAGAAAATAATCTCGGACAGAGACACTCAATTCGTCTCCCGATTTTGGGATCACTTACAACAAGCTCACGGGAACTCAAGCGGCATTCGATTACCGCATACCACCCAGACGGATGGGCAAGCGGCGAGTAAACCAGATTCTAGAAGATATCTTTGAGAGCATGTGTCCTCACCTATGGGACCAGGTGGGAAGAGAGCTTACCATCGCCAGAATTCGCATATAACAACGATTATCGAGGCCAGCCTGCAAATGCCATTTAACGCCCTCGATGCGGCTATATCTCCCGTGTCGAAGCACGACTTAGAAGCATAACGCATTGAAAGCAATGTCATAAGTGAGGTAATCTTCACACAACCCATGTAATACATAAGGGAAAGATATACATAGTTGGCTTCGATCGCCACTTCACACAATACATAAATAAACATCCATCATCAGATTACACTCAAGGTCCGACTACGGAACCAAAATAAAAAGACTACCCCAAATGCTACACAGATCCCGATCGTCCCAAGCTGGGATCCACTACGGATCATCGGGAAAAGATACATAATGTGACCACGTTCCTCGTCGAACTCCCACTTGAGCTCGGTTGTGTCATCTGCTTGGCATCATTGGCTTTTGCAACTGTTTTGGTAGAATCTGTGAGTCAGGGGACTCAGCAATCTCACACCAGCGGGATCAAGACTATTTAAGCTTATAGGTAGGACAGAGTTGTGAGGTGGAGCTGCAGCAGCGACTAGCATATATGGTGGCTACATTACGCAAAGAGAAGCGAGAAGAGAAGCAAAACGCGGTCGTGAAGCTAGTAGCGATCAGAAGTGATCTGAAACTACTTCGTCAAAAATAACTCCAACACCGTGTTCACTTCCTGGACTCCACGAGAAGAGACCATCACGGTTACACCGCAGTTGATGTATTTTAATTAAGGTCAACCGGGTTTTCTACAACGGAACATTAACAAATTCCCATCGCCTCATAACCGCGGGCACGGCTTTGAAAGATAATACCTGCGGTGTCCCAACAGCCCATTCTAAGCTCTCACGGTCAGCGAAGGATATTCCTTCTCTGGGGAAGACCCGATCGATCTCGGAATCTGGACTACAAGACATCTCGACAATGGTAAAACAAGACCAGCAAAACCGCCCGAATGTGCCGACAAATCCCGATAGGAGCTGCACATATCTCGTTCTCGGGGCACACGGATGAGCAGTCCATACAACTAAAACCAGACCCCAAGTTTCCTTGAGGCGGCGCAAAAGCGCTCTAGTTTGAGCCAACACTCGAGGAGCATTGGCCGGGGGTTAAATAAAGATGACCCTCGGGCTCGCGAAAACCGGGGAAAGGCTTAGGCGGCAAATGGTAAAACCAAGGTTGGGCCTTCTTTGGAGAGTCTTATTCAAAGTGAAGCTGTCAAGGGGTCCATAAATCACCCAACGAAGTGTAAGAGCGAAATCAAGGAACATAACACCGGTATGGCGGAAACTAGAGGCGGCAAGAGTGGAACAAAACACGGGCATAAGGCCGACTCTTCCACCCTTTACCAAGTATATAGGTGCATTAATTAAATAAGAGATATTGTGATATCCCAAAATATCCATGTTCAACAAGGAACAAACTTCATCTTCACACGCAACTAACAGCGCTATAAGAGGGAGCTGAAAAAGCGGTAACATAGCCAATCAAGGGTTTGCTAGGAAAAGATGGTTAGAGGTTTGACATGGCAATATGGGTGGCATGATATAGCAAGTGGTAGGTAGTAGCAGCATAGGCATAGCAAAAGGCGAGCATCCGACAAGCAAAGATAGAAGTGATTTCGAGGGTATGGTCATCTTGCGCAAGGTTCTCGAGTTATCCAGCTTGATCCTCGTAAGCGTTCTCGACAGGTTCCTCGTTCACATACTCGTCTTCCGGCTCTACCCAAAGCAGGAATGCAAGCAATGAAACCACAATAAATCACGGGCAATGCACAAACAACATGATGCAATACATGGCATGATATGCGAGATGTGGTATGCAATGCATATGCGTGCTCCGGAAGGAAAAAGATGTACAAGGCATAATCTTGGCAAACCAAGTATGCCGCTGGAAAGATGAGATGATTTCGGTTGAAATCGATATAAAGATCACCGGATTCGGATGCACGGTTTGCAAAAGACAAGCAAGACAAGATATGATGCAAACTGCTTAAAACAGCAACATGGCCACTTTGATGCAAAGTATGAATATGCTACAGCACCCAAACATGTGAACAAAATGCATGGCAGTGATGTACATGAGATGCTCTACAAAACATAAACACTGAGCTAAATCTATAAACCACTAGAGCATGACTAAAACAGCATGGCAATAATGCAAAAGATAACAGTTTTACAGACACGGTGAAAATACTAGACATAGCAGAAACAGATTCAACATGGCATCTTTACAAGCAGTTAACTCATTACCAGGCATGTCATGGCATGGGACAAATACTAACATGAAGTAGACATGAAAATGAAGCTATCCATGTGCGAAACCACCACGTAGCATGTTTGAAATAAATCACACGAAAAAGACAAAACAGCATCAAGATGTAAAATGACATGTTCATGAACTTGCTCAAATGCAGAAACTAATTCCACCACTGGATTTCTGGGATTTTCCTACCCCAAAAACATATATAATATGTTGGGGTTGCTGTAGAAAAATCCTCACAAGTGCAACAAGTTAAAAACTGCCCTAAATGGAATATGACAGAAATGGCATTTCCTTATTTGGAAACATCCGAGGAATGGACTTGCCGAAAAGGATTGTTGCATATTTCGAAAATGGAAATTCACTGGAACAAAAATAATAAAAAAGAAGGAGGGCGGGGGGTTAGTGGCTGTTGGTGGGGCGGCGTCGATGTCACAAGTAAAGCGAGGAAAAGAAAAGGGGAGGATTTATGCACCAGGTCGAACCAGGTCTCCCGATCTTGGGTTCTGCGAGTCAACCACTAGGCTAGCTAGGTACTCTTGATAAAGAAGGTTCTGCTCCTTTTAGAGATACCCGATTCGAGCTCCTCTGTTACAAGCAGAGAAGGCAGGCAGCGCCCGCGATGGCAGCCGTGGCGATGGCGAGCTGAGAAGGGCCTTGGCAGGCGTCGGGATAGGAACGGGGCGGGGTGTGCAGCAGCGGCTATGGAAAAGCGTGTCGTGTGGGACTCGAGCACGAGCTCGATCTCGTCTCGAATGCGGCAGCGGCAAGGCTGGGCGAGGCCCTTGCTCTTGCTTTCAGTAGCAGGCGGCGCGTGAAACAAGCAGATGAGGAAAAGCAGCTAGGCTAGAACCGGGTATTTGGGGACGAGCAGGTGGGCTCTGACAAAGATGCACACAACAATAAACTTGAGCCGGCGGAGCACTCTGGTAGCGGCAAAAACACGGATCGGGCGAGTTCTCACGGGTGCCTACATGCCATGGGATGGATGGGAGAGGGAGGTGTGTTACCCAGCTCACCCAAAGACACGGCCAGAATTCGGCGGAGGCGGGCAGCGGCGGCAGAATAGAGCTCGAACCTTAGTGCGGTCTGGCCGAGAGGAAGATGGAAGTAGAGGGCGTCGAGGAACTTGTCGTCCGGGGCACCGTAAGTCGGCGTAGTGGATGAAGGCGGCGAGGAAGAAGAAAAACACGATCTCCGGGGTGGAAGTGGCGGAGAAACACGCCCGGTGACAGTCCCGCTCTCAGTGCGCTCTGGGCGGGCTATGGCGGTGGATCTGGTGGTTAAGGAAACTGGCGGTGGCGGCGGAGGTAGAGGAAACCCTAGCGAGTGGTTGGGAAAGGAGAGGAGATAAGTAGGGGCTAGGGTGACGATGCAAGCTCATGCGCTCTCGTGCTCGCTGTCCCCATGGCGATGGCCAGAGGAGAGGGAAAAAAGGTAGGTCTGAGGAGCAGGGGTGGCGGCCAGGCGGGGCAGGATGGCCCGTGGAGGAACTAAGCGAGGGGTGCAGCGTGGGTGAGAAGGCGGGGATGAGGAGAGCAGGCGGGCTGGCCTTGCGCTACAAAGGGCTCTTGAGGCTGAACTAGCTGGGCGGCTTGGAGGCGGAGCCAGTGGTTGCCCTGCTGCTAGGCAGCTCTCTGCTCTCCTTTTCCAAATTTTCTTGAGCAGAAACAAAAGGAAAAGCAGGGGAAAAGGAAGGATTTTGAGAAATCGACAATATTCTCAAGGTCCTGAATTTGTGTAGTATTTGATAAAATTGATCTGGGTATTTTTAGAGGAGTAAAATAATTCAAGTTTGAATTGAGTTCAAACTTGAACCATTTAAAACCAACCAAAACAACTTATAAAGCGGCTGAAATACTACGGGGGTAAATGACATGGTGATAGAATATTGAGGCAAAGTTGAACATTAATGGAGGAGGTAAAATGGCACTTGTCAAAAGAAAGGAATAGAAGGAGGTGGTGATGCATGGAATTGTGATGCTTGGATCACACATAGAACATGCAACAACATATCATGGATGAATAACATGGAAAAGCAAGTTGACATAAGCACAACACAACATAGATATGCACATGATGCAAACAAATGGTGAGGCCATAGTGCAACAATGTATGTGAAAGAAATATGACAACGTAATGACAAGGTAATGCAAAAGCAACCAACAAACCCAAATGAAACCCACAAAGAGGAAAACCCTTGGTATTGATGAAGAACAAGATGAATATATTGCCAAAATGGGAAGTTTTACATCTGGGGTGTTACATGGCACCATTTGAGGCTACATGCGGGCAAAGATGCCGTACCCGCTAAATTGGTTGAAGCGGAGGCAGCCATATCTTGACCCAGACCTGCTCAAAGAGGCTGAAGATAAGGTCAAAGTGATTAAGACCGACTCAAGACAGCCCAAAGTCGACGGAAAGAGCTATTACGATCAAAAACATCGAGGATCAGCTTTGAACCGGTGAATTTGTGTACCTGAGTATCCCTATGAGGGCCTGCATCGATTCAAGATTAAAGGAAGCTAGCACCAAGATTCATCGGACCATTCGCATAGTAGCACGGAAAGGCACGGTAGCCTACCAGCTAGACTTACCGAAGATTTATCCGGCGTCCACGACGTGTTCCACGTCTACGCAATTGAGGAAGTGCGTGAGCAAACGGAGAAACAAGTACCCCATGAAAACATTGGCGTGCAGCCAGACCTCACATATCGAGAACGCAATAAAAATCTTGGAGATGCGAAAGGAGAACCCGTGAGAAAACCATCAGATTCTTCAAAGTTCGATTGGAGCAACCACACGAGTGAAGCCACTTGGGAAAGAGGATTTTCTTGGACGAGCACCCACAATTATTTGAGGATCAGCTGTAATCTCGGGGAAGAGATTTTTCCTAAGGTGGTAGGTGTTGTGACACTCCAAAAATTTTGTTTTGGTTTTCAGCAAAAACTTTGTTGGTTTTGAAGGAGGTCATTTAAACCCTTCCAAAAATCTCCTTCTCTCAAGAATTTTCCCTTTGACAAAAGATTTTATTTTGGCACCTTCTTCAACTCTGGTGTTGGTTATTAAAAACCTTTCTTCTGATTTTTCCGCCTTCTCAAATTTATTTTGGGATTTATTTTATTTTAGAAGGAACCCTAGGAAATTTTGGGTCTTCTCTTATTTTGAAACCATCCATGGTTTTACCCTGCCTCATGTGGAAAATCTTCCCAAAATACCTCCTTCCCCTTTAGAACAATTCAAATATTTCATTAAATTCTTTTCCCAAAACAATTCTGTCCATTATTTTGAGCCTAGGTGATTTGCAAAGCAAGTACCTAAATGCCTTTGAGTTTTGTTCTCAAATCAATTCCTCAGGTTAGTCCCTAGCACCCACAACCTACAACCATCAAGATCCACTCTTCTTCTTTTCAAAATTTTCAAGTTTCAACTTCGCAAGTTTGGACCAGATTTGTCAAATTTGGTGAAATTCATATCTCCTCTTCTCCAAAATTCCACCAAAATTCAGGCAACCTCCGGTTGCAATGAGAAGCCCTCCACCAAAAATCAGCTCAGGGAAAAATCCCACATGCCAAAAACATTCTGTCGAACACCTAGCATGCCTTTGTCACCTTGCACTTTCGGAAAAATTCAGACTTTCAGAAATTCAGTTTAAATCGAGGCTGGTCACTTGTCAACTGTGCACTTGGCGCGTTGTGCATGGCTCCTCCTCCTGTCCGGAGCACCCGCGGGCACTTGGCTGGTTCTGGCGTCGGTGGCGCCATGGCCCGTCAGCGCCGGCGTCTTCCGCGGCGTCGGGACCTCCGTGGCGACCAGCAGGGGCACCTGCGGCTGCGCCGTTCGGCACCGCCCATGCCACACTGGGAGCTACGGCGTGGCCGTCTCCATTGCCGGCATGCGCATGCAGCACGTCGCCTTGGCTTTGCTTGCGCAGGCGCGCCCTCTGCCGCCGGCGTGCCGCCCGGCCGTTCCGTTGAGGGCGGGCCGTAACCGCCCCTACCTCGCTGAATTAGGCACCGGGATGGACTCAGTGCTCCGTCTAGTCGATGCTCAAGCTCCTAAACCTACCGTCCCACCACATCACCGCCATAATCGCTCGCCGGACTTATCCCGTTCTTGGCAACCGCCTCGGGTCGGCTATATATAGCGCCTCCAAGCTCACTCTCGACCCCGCGCACCTCCACCACCTCACCAGACCCCGCCCAACCACTGGAAGAGCCTCGAGGGGACCTTCTTCCTCAACTCCGGCCACCTCCGTCCGCTTCGGGCTCCAGCAGCGTTCTCGCTGGTGAGAGCTCCTCCACCGCCCTAGGCTTGACCATAGCCTCATGGCACCTCTAGGAGACTAACCCCCACTCCAATTTGACCCCAGCAGCTCTCTCCGTGGGACCCGACTTCCGAACCACCGTCCGCGGAGCAAGGGCCGCCGTCGGCGTGGTGCTGCGGCGACCACCACCACCACCCAAGCGGAATGGCGCCTGGCCTTGAGAGGTACCACCGATCCTCACCTTTCGCCGTGGATCGCCCGGCGACCACCGCGGCTCTCGGGCGCCGGCAGGCTCTGCCGCCTCGTTTGAATTTTCAAACCTGGCGGGTGGGACCCGCCCGTCAGCCTCTCTGTTCTTTTTTGAAATGTTTTACGAAAGCGTATTCGATAAATCGCTTTCCAAACTAATCGTTTTCTGAACTTTTCTGTTCTGCCCCTGAGTATTTTCTGTTTCATTACTGAAAGGTCCTTGGACCAAAACTCTTATAACTTTTAAACAGAAAATGATTTTGAGTGATTCTTTTCTGTCCTCTTCAAAATTTTGTCTAGTTGTTTATCAGATTTATTTGAAAAATATTTGGAATATTGTTTTGAGTACCCTTGGTATTTACATTAGTTAGTATATTTTTGTATACCGTGAATACCGAAGGAGGTGCGGGACCATGAACTTCACGAGCTAGGCCCGACTACTCCGAACCAGGCAAGCATGTTTGAACTTTTGATATAGCCCAGCAAAAATAGGTCAATTTTTACAAAAAAATTAAACAAAAGAAATAAGAAGGGCTAGGCCCATCGGATAGCTAGCTAGCGATCGCTGCTGATCGATTAGCGAGCAGCGGCATCGCAGCGCCATGACTTACCCCAGTTGCAGTTGCCGGGCACAGGACTGCTCGTTTCGCCGTAGGATAGGTTTGTCATGCGCCGTGGCGCCCTTGACCTCCCGCTCCATCGCTCGGCGCTTGCCGCGTCGCCCTCGCCCGACCGCCGCATTTGCCTTTGCCCGCTGGTCAGCGCGCGCCGTGCAGATCCGACAGCCCGACCATCCGACATCTGACAAAAAGCGGACACCGTGCATCTCGCATACAAGTATACTGTATACATCCGACTACAAGTCTTGAAGTCTGTAACGTGGCCGTCCCCAATTAAGTGAAATGCGTTTGAATGTTTAGATCCATGTTTCTCAGTTCCTGTCCATCCCCAAACCCTAATTAGATAATTTTAGTAGTTTATTTATTCTTTATTTAGTATGTATGTATTCAACTATACATCCATGATCCATCCTTCAATTTCGGTATGCATGAAATTTTAAAATTTTCTAATCAATTTATCATTTTTTTCATTCTATGCACATGTCTAGGGTTTCGATCATCCTTGAAAAGTTGTTTGGTTTCTTATTCAATTCAAAAAAATCTGAAGTCCTTGGATGATAGCAATCAACAAGAATGTTGCACTACTTTTGCAAAAGCTTATTCTGATCATAAATCATCTGATGTTGATCTTCATGATTTGTCTAAGTTAAAAGTGTTGCAGGTAACTTTGCCTCTAAGTTATTGTTCTTGATGGAGTCATTTGAATTATTATAGTAGTCAAATTTTAAACTAAAGATGTGTGATTGAAAGTTACTCTTAATAAGTTATAGTATATATAACGCACACGCATACGTATATATGGTTTTAGGAGTTCGCCTAGGGCCTCCCGAAACACAGGGCCGGCCCTGAGTGTAGTAGACTGTAGACGTAGGTAGGCGATTCTTGTTTCCCTACACATACATGAGGGCCATTTATGCATGCCGCTGCACATCGAGGGCGCACGGCAGCCGGCATGCATGCAGGAGTAATTGCGCTCCCAATCCCATAGCTAGCTACACGCAGACGCAGTTATACCAGTCAGGTCGGCGTTGCAGGTGGTCGTCGTCGTTATGGATTAGCAATGAACAGGACAAGGGCGAAATCTAGGTACAGCAGATCTCCAGGACCACAGTGGGCAAACATCGTCAGTCGATCTTCAGTAAGTAGGTCGCTGTGCCGCATGCAGAAAGCTCCTGCATAACTACCGGGCGGCGATGATCACCGGACTTGGCGAGGCGGACGCTAGCTAGATATCTGCCACTAGCACATGCTGCTGCTGCCGGTTGTAAGAGCAACTCCAACGGGCCGACCAAAACGGACGGCGTTTTTGTCCGCTTTTTGCCCGTTTGGGTCGGCCGCCCGCCCGCCGTCCGCCCTCTTTTAGTTTTGGGTCATCAGTGCACCCAACGGGCCGACCCATTTCATGACCGCGCGCGTTTAACATCATGCCGTCGTCCTGGTTTTGGCGCTCCAGTAGCAGAAAGGATTCGTGTCTTGTGAGGAAGCGGCCTAACATCGCTGGTTTTGGCGCTCGGCCGCGGGAAAGGTTAAGCAGCGCGCGCTGTGGCCTTCGCTATAAAGAAGGCATTCCCTCCACACCCTGTCGGCCGCCCACTCTCGCCGCCTCTGTGCCACCATGTCGATCCGCCACCTGGGCGCTTCGGATTTTCACGGAGTCCGCGAGGGCCGCTCCGGCGCCTTCTCCGCCGAGATCTGATTTCGCGAGAAAGGTCTCGTCCTCGGCACCTTCGATACCGCAGTGGAGGCGGCCCGCGCGCACGACGCGGCGGCGTGGCGCCTCCCGAGGCCTCGTCGGGATATGAATTTTCCCAACGTGTCGAGCCAGTGGGCGCAGGATCTGGCGCCTCTCCCGCGACTTTTCACCGACGAGGATCGTCGTGTCCACCGGAGGCGGCAGCGTCGCCTCGCCATCGCAGAGAAGGACGTGGAAGCCTTGGTGGTGTGGCGCGGAGGCTACTCGCAGGACATCGTCGATGAGCGCCAGTTCTACAAGCAATTGAGATCGGAGAGGGGCGAGGCGGGGCGAGCCGCCTGCTCCCGGGAGGACAAGCGTTCGCGAGCAGGCAGCTCAATTGAAACTGAAGCTACGAAGCGTCGGGTTCGGACTTTAAAGACAAGCAGCTTGCTGGCGCCTACCTTCAAGCGTCGGAGGAGGACATTACAGTGGTCGAGCGATGACTAGTGGTCTTTTTCTTTTATCGTATGCGCTAGAACTATCTATGTACTGAAAAAATGGCGGCGGCGTCGGCGGCGTAGCAAGCGCGGCGAGGTGTGAATCCACTGTGCCCTGACCAGCGGGCGGTGAGGAAAAGAGGCGGCGCGTGCGCGTTAGTCTTGTGTCGCACCGATGCAAATCAGGCTAAAAATGGGCGGAAATGGGTGCGGCAGGCCAGCGGGCCAGCGTCCGTTTAAATCGGCGTTCGGACGGTTTTGTCGCGCCGATACAAATGGGCGATCGCGGACGAAATGGGTCGCCCTATTGGGTTGCTAAATGTTTTAGTGTGGGCTGCGTGGCTATGTATGGTTCGTGCCTGTCCGCCTGCATGTGGAAATTAAGCCGGGCCAGAGGGACATGCATGGAGCAACGATTGCTGATGTCCCCGGTAGCCTGCGTACACCGATGCTTTCTGAAGAACGTTGCTATACACGACGTCATCCGCACGATTTATGCACGATACTGTTAATCAAGCCGTTGGTGTGACGAAGAAAACTACAGGACATCGTCTGATTTTGCATCGTAGTACATAATAAATCGGCCACGCACAAGTCGTGCGCAAAGTAGTTTCGATTTCAGAATGTAATCAAACCGCTGAGTAGCTTGTTTTACTCAGGGTTATCCTAAAAAAATTAATGAAATATATGTGAGTCCTATTTCGTGTTCATGTAGTCATCACTATTCACAAGGACAAGATGGGAGTGATTATTAATTGCCGAGCATCCCAGGAAGGACAGGAGTATATACTGTACTCATAGAACAAAATGACCGCGATGAGCAGAACAGGCGCTTTACCTAGTCAAATGGCGGGAGGATCCAACTCTTGTCAGCATTGACAAGTTCTTACGCAACAGGTGGGATAACCTCTTCCCAAACTTCATGCTCATGGCTGCCTCGACCGCTTGCTCGGATCGCTGTCCTCTTCTGCTGGCGAACACTGCTGCTCCGGCGTGAAAACCCCTGTTCAAATTTGAAACCTTTTGGCCCCGGTTCCCCCATTTCCAGGAAACAGTGCAGCGGGCCTGGCTTCGGCCATCGACGCTCCTATGCCTGATCGCTAGGATGAAACAGAAAATGGAGCGGACTGCATATGACCTCAGGATCTGGGCCAGGTCGTTATTCAGCGACGCCAAGCTTCAGTTCCATCTCACGGCTGGAATCGTCCTGCGGCTGGACATCGCCCAGGAGAAACGCGCCTCTCAGCGCCTGAGTTCCACCTCCGGAAGCAGCTCAAGCTCAGGCTGATCGGCCTTGCTGCGATTGGCCCGGTAGCATAGCAGGCGTCGCGGATCACATGGCTCAAAGCTGGAGATGCCAAGACTGCTTTCTTTCAGGCCAAGATCAACTCCCGCAGAAGAAAAAACTTCATCCACTCTCTGCACTCTGATTCAGGGATGGCCTCCTCTCACGATGAAAAAGCTGCTGTTGCTCATGAGCATTTCGTCAAGCTACTTGGCACCAAGCAGACGCGAGGCTGCTCCATCAATTGGGAGGCGCTGGAACTGCCCTCTGTTCAAAATGCAGGCCTTGACAACCCCTTCACTGAAGCAGAAATCTGGGCTGCTATCGTGGCATCGCCGGCCGACAAGGCCCACAGGCAGGGCGGCTTCTCGGTGCATTTATCGAACTCTTTGGAGCACAATCAAATCGGATGTCATGGCAGTTTTCGACCACTTTTACAGGCTCGCAGGGGGCAATTTTGCGGACCTCAATTCCGCCATGATCGCCCTGCTGCCCAAGAAGGACGGCGCCACCTGCATGAGAGATTTCCGTCCGATCAGCCTGGTGCATTCCATCGCCAAGCTCATTGCCGAAGTCCTCTCGATGCGGCTGGCGGCTGTTATCACCACAATCATCTCCCCCGCGCAATCTGCATTCCAGAGAACCAAGTGCATCCACCATAGCTTCCTCTTTGTCCAAAAGCGAGTCCGTGCCCTGCACGCAGCAAAACCCCTGCCCTGCTGCTCAAGCTGGATATCGCAAAAGCCTTTGACAGTGTTTCCTGGGAGTACATCCTAGAACTGCTCCAGAAATTGGGTTTCCCGCCAAGATGGAGGGACTGGATTGCGCTGCTCCTTGCAACTTCCTCGTCGTCCTGCCTGCTCAATGGCATCCCTGGAAACAAGTTCTTCCACCTTTGCAGCCTCCGGCAGGGCGACCCGTTATCGCCACTGTTGTTCATCCTCTGCATCGACCCCCGTCATCGGCTGCTCGAGGCTGCCACTAGAGACGACATCCTACAACCCATCCCCGGGGGGGCCGCTCGCATGCGCACCAGCTTATGCAGCAGACGGCGCGTAATCTTCATCAACCCGGTCACGGCAGGAAATGAGGCGAGCTCCTCCACATCCTGCCTTTGTTTGGCGAGGCTTTGGCCTAAAGTGAACCTAGCAAAATCCTCGGTTGTCCCGATCGCCTGCGACAGAATCGACCTCGTTGATGTGCTTCGAAACTTTGGAGGAACAATAGCGTCGCTGCCCATTAGATACTTAGGCCTCCCGATCACCACCGGCAAGCTTAGACTAGTGCACCTGCAGTTCATCTTAGATAGGATTTGAGTGCGGTTAGAGGGCTGGAAGGGCAGGCTGCTACCAATCGCGGGCCGGCGCGTGCTGGTAAGGTGCGTGCTCTCGGCCATGCCCACCTTCGCCCTCACCGTCCTTCGGGCCCCGAAAAAGTTCTTCAAGGACGTCGACAAGGCCAGGAGGCGCTTCCTTTGGGCGCACGCAGGCGAGATAACTGGCGGAAAATGTAAGGTGGGCTGGAAGATGGTCACAAGACGGGCGCTGGTGATGCAGGCATCCACGACCTGCACTGTGTTCGCCCAGCGTTGCGGCTCCGCTGGCTGTGGCTCGCTGGACACAGCCAAACCCGGCCTAGGTCGGCTCGGCGTTCCACAGCGGCAGCGATGAAGCCTGTTTGCGGCCTGCGGTGGTCACCATCAGCAGCGGCGCCACGGCCTCCTTCGGTCGTCCAAGCGGCTCGACAGCGAGCCCTGCGCGCGATCTACCGGAGGTTTCGCTCGATCCATCCGGAAATGCAGGACCGTGCGGGGCGCTCTGCACCAGAGACCGATGGGTTCTCGACCTTCGCCCGGCAACTTCACGGCATCATCCACAAAGTACTTCAACTGGCGAGGCAGCTGCGAGGCGCCGCAATCACCTGGTTGAGGCACGGCGGACACGATCGGATGGACAGCATGCAGCTCGGCATGTACTCTGCGCACTCAGCATATGGCGTGCAATTCGAAGACACTCCTCTGCTCAATTTCAAGAACTCGATCTAGAAAGCATGGGGCGGGCAAAATGAAAATGCTTCTCGGCTGCTGCACTTGGGCCGGCTCACGGTGCAGCAGAGGACTTCAGCGGCGTGGCTGGGAAAACAACTACTTACATTAGCTCTGCGTGCGACACCTCGAGACATCTTCACACCTCTTACGGGAATACCGTTCTCCATTCAGGTGCTGGAGCGCCGTTGCAACATGGGCAGGCTGCGGCGCCTTTGGGTCACGGCAAGCTGGGCGATGGGACATCCACACAAAGCGAGTTCGTTGATCATCGATGGCGCTCCTCTGGCGCCAAGAAGGGAACGGATCGTTCTGCTGCTGATCATATGGCACATCTGGATCGGCGAAACTCATGCACCTTGAGAGAAAACACCCAGCGTGAGCAAAATCATCGAAGCTTGCCGCAGGGACATGGAGCAATGGCGGATCGCCGGGGCCAAATGCATCGAGCACCCCTTTGGGGATGTACTGTGAGAGATGGCATTCTTAGTCCAAGGGCCTCTCGGCCGCGTGAGGCAGATGTACCCTTTTCTTTTCGCCCCACTGATCGCTTGATCAAACTTTGTTTTCCCTCTCTCTTCTGCTTAATGAAATGAAGCCAATGGCTTATTCAAAAAAAATGACCGCGATAGGGGCTTCCTAGCAGGCTAAAGTTTTTTGCTAGTAGGCTAAAGTTAAGCTTGAAGTGCAGGTATTTTAAACTTTACAAGAAAAAGACTGATGTGTCGAATCCCAAAGCTCATTTTCTTTTTAATTCCAGCTACTTGATGTGTGTCCATAATTCCCAAAGATCTTTTCCCTATTATAATAAGGCTGGTCGTAGTGGGAAGTATATCATATATACTAGTATCATGCATATGATACTAGTGTATATCTACATCTGTAGTGCATACTTCCCTAAGCATCTACAAAATTCATGATACTAGTGTATGATACTACATCCTTAGTGCATACTCCCCTACGCATTTACAAAATTCATGTTTTTTGGCAGACTCTAGAATGATTTAAAATTTCATTTATAAAATTCATGAAAATAATCTAAAATTGTTGAAATGAAATTGTGTTATTTTTAGGGAAAACATAAGTACTATGAATAATGTTTTTCTAAATCTAACTTTCTTGAGGTTTTACTTTATGTGTAAGTCGAGGTGCGAGGTCTCGAGTTGTTTTGATGTCTCTGAATTGAGGCTTATACATGGTACCTCGAGTCAAGATTTGTACACAAGGAGGGGAATGAGGGAGTCCTGGATTAGGGGGTGTCCGGATGGCCGGACTATGACCTTTGGCCGGACTCCTGGACTATGAAGATACAAGATTGAAGACTTAGTCACGTGTCGGATGGGACTTTCCTTGGCGTGGAAGGCAAGCTTGGCGTCTGGATATGTAGATCTCCTACCATTGTAACCGACTCTGTGTAACCCTAACCCTATTCGGTGCCTATATAAACGGAGGGTTTTAGTCCGTGGGGCGAAAAACAATCATACCATAGGCTAGCTTCTAGGGTTTAGCCTCTCGATCTCATGGTAGATCTACTCTTGTACTATCCATATCATCAATATTAATTAGCGGGAGTAGGGTTTTACCTCCATCGAGAGGGCGAACACAGGTAAAACATCGTGTCCCTTGTCTCCTGTTACCATCCACCTAGCGCCTTGAGTTGGGACCCCCTACCGAGATCCGCGGTTTGACACCGACATTGGTGCTTTGATTGAGAGTTCCTCGTGTGCGTCGTCTTTAGGCCCGATGGCTCCTCCGATCATCAACAATGATGCGCTCGAGGTGAGACCTTTCTCCCGGTCAGATCTTCGTATTGGCGGCTTTGCCTGCGGGCAATTAAGCAGCCATCTGGAGCAGATTAAGCTCGCCCTGGCCATCGGTCAGATTTGGAAGTTTGAACTACGGTGACATCCGCGGAGACTTGATCTTGACGGGTTCGAGCCACACCAAAAGCGCGCGCTTTATCACGAGGGCATGATCTATCTCTGCTGCGGACGGTGTCACGGAGGGCGCACGAGTCCGCTCCGACCTTTAGCTTCCGGAGCCGACCGCGCCGATCGAGGATGGGTGGCTGGACACCGCCTCGAGGGCTGCGATCTCTCTGATGATTGAGCCATACACCAACCCGTGCTGCGGCTTCGTGACTCAAAGCGCGGACTCTTCTCCGGACTCGAGCCTTCAGCGCCCTGCCAATCAAATCTGATTGGGCGTCGATCATAAATTCACCGCCGCGGACATCTTTTAGCTTTTCGCCCTTTGGCGACATTCTGAATTCACTAAAGTCTCTCTCTTTATCGGAGAGCCTGGCGGATTATGGTCGGGAAGGTTGGGATCTGAGACGGCGAAGAAAATCAAAGCCCACCACCACCCGCCGTAGCCACTGTCGATGATTTAACCAACATGCTCGACTTGACTCCGAAGACATCGGCGGTATGGATGGCGATGCAGGAGGCGACCAGAACCAGCGCCCACATGGCCTGGAAGGCCACCTCGTCATATGACATATACATGGTGGACATCCCAAAAGATGGGAATGGCGATGGAGCAGCGGAGGATGACCCCTCAAGAAACAGCCTAAGCGTCGGCGTCGTGGTGCCACTCTAAATCCGCCACAGTAAAAGCGGTGATTCCGGCACGGAGATAATAACACCGGACGGTGCGAAGACAACCCCTCGGCAAGATTCAGCGCGGGAGGATGGAGAAGCCAGCCCTCATGAGAGGCGTTAGAAAAAGAGGTGAGGGCGATAATTACATGCCTCCCTCCGAAGATGAGGCAAGCCTCGGCGGACAGCGAATTAAATCGTGCTGAGGATCCCGTTGAACAAGGCGTTTCAAGCGCGAGGCTCATAGCCACGGCAAGCAGCCTCAAGAAAAAGCAGCAACGACTTAGAGCTGACCAAGATTTGCTAGGTGACGGATGGACTGAAGTCCTTGCGGCGAAGAGTATGAACTCAGTGCCCCTCCAAAAACTACCAAGGCGCGGGCTGCTACCCGATTAGGAGGAAGCACCTAAACCTACATCACCGGTGCATGATATGGCTGACCGGCCACCTCGTGGCAGCTGACGAAGAGCCTCTCGGCCCTCAATTCAAGCCGCACACGTCGCCGCTCAAAAATACAAAACGCGAAATCGCCGGAACCTGCGAGATATATTGGAGGACAAGGCAAAGGCGGACAAGATCGATCTATGGATCGGCGTGGGCGCCCACGACGCGTGGCGATAACGTCACGCGGATATAACAACTCGGCGGGCGAGCGAGTAGACAAAGCTCATTTGAGCTGCGTCGTGATATAATATCTGAGCGCCGCACACCCACTATGCTTCACAGATGAAGTGATGGATCATCAAATCACGAGGGTTTCAAACCCGTAAACATTGAATCATACGATGGCACAACAGATCCTGCGGTTTGGATCGAGGACTATCTCCTTCACATCCACATGGCCCTTGGTGATGATCTACGCCATCAAATACCTCCCTCAAGCTTAAAGGACCAGCCCGACATTGGCTTAACAGCTTGCGGCGAGTCAATTGGTTATTGGGAAGACACGGAAGCCGCATTCCTCGACAATTTCCAGGGCACATATATGCGACCACGAGCGCCGATGACCTAAGCCACATAATTCAACAGCCGGAGAATCGGCGGACAATTCAGGACACGGTTCCTAACCAAGAAAAATCAAATCGTCGATTGTCCGGATGCGAGGCCCTTGCAGCCTTCAAACACAACATCCACGACGAGTGGCTTGCGAGCACCTAGGACAGGAAAAGCGAAATCCATGGCAGCCCTCACAACACTCATGACCGCTTTTGCGCGGGAGAGGACAACTAGCTAGCTTCGTAGTAACAACATGACCAAGAGCCACAGTAATTCGGATACCAAGGACAGCGGTGGCGGTCGGCGTCGCAACAAGCACAAAGCGCCGCGTGCTGGCGATAATCTTTGAGATCTGACGGTCAATGCGGATTCGAGGCTCTAAACCGGTCAGCGGAAAAAGCCATTTAAAAAAATACTCGGGCCCGTCAATTTGGACCGAATACTCGATCGCTCGTGCGGATACATGGCACCCCAACCAGCCAATCACACCAGCAGAGGATTGTTGGGTGTTCAAGCGGCAGAGCAAGTTAAATGCGAAAACAATGACAAGGGGCTGCTAGCGATGGCGAGGAGGCCCGACGCCGAACAATAGAGGACGGAAGGGCTTCCCCCATGAAGTGCGAGGCGGTGAACATGATATATACAACCCACATACCCGGAAGGGCGGAAGCATGCACTAAGGGGCGTATATGCGATGGAGCGATCGCCCCAAAGTTCAACCCGTGGTCTTCTGCCCGATCACTTTTGATCGAAGGACCACCCACTAGCATCCGCCATGGCGGATTCGCGCGATGGTTCTAGACCCAATCATTGTGGTTCACCTCACTAGAGTCCTAATGGAATGGCGGTAGCAACCTGAACTTGCTTTATCGGGATCTGATGAGCAAAATGGGCATAGACCCATCAAGATTAAACCCACGAAGCGACCTTCAAAGGCATCATACCGGTGTAGAGGCCAGCTATGCGAGCTCGATTACACTTGAAGTGGTCTTAGGATCCCGGATAACTTCCGGAGCAAGGAGTTAATCTTGACATAGTTCCGTTCATGGCGGCTATCATGCCTTTGCTCGGACGAACCGCATTGCAAAGTTCAATGCGGTGCCGCACTATGCATATGTCAATGTAACGCCCGGATTCGATCGCGGTGTACGCGATTATTACGCCGTCGTTGCCATGTCATGTGCTTGCGTGTTGCACTTTGCCATGTCATCATCTGCATTTCCTATCATGTCATCATGTGCATTTCATTTTGCATACGTGTTCGTCTCATGCATCGAGCATTTTCCCGTTGTCCGTTTTGCAATCCGGCACTCCTATGTCTCCGGCGCCCCTTTTACCTCTGTTCATGTGCGGGTGTTAAGCGGTCTCGGAATGCCCGAGGTTTGTCCGCGGCTTTGGTATAGCACCGTTAGACCGCTGTCAAGTTCGGATCATTTGGAGGTCGTTTGGTACTCAGCAGTTAGCAAGGTAACCATAAAAGCCTCTTTTGTTGCAGCCCAACTCCCCTTTCTTAGTGGCCCAAAACCCACCTAACTCCCCTCCATGCTATTGGTCGTTCGATCACGATCGCGTGGCCGAAAACCGCACCTCATTTGGACTCTCCTAGCTCCCTCTACCTATATATATGTGGCCTCCCGAAAAATTAGCAGATCAAACCTAGCTTCTTCCCTGCTGCGCGCGGACAAAACCCGCCCGCCGGACATGTCCGCTCCACCCAGCGCCGCCGCTCCTCGCCCCTATCGCCCTTGGCGCCATGTGGCGTCCGCGCCCGCCGCCGCCCGAGGCCGCCGCGACCCATCGCGAACCCTCCCGGCCAGGCGCCCCGCCGCAACCAGCGTCCGGGCGAGGCCGCGCCTCGCCCGCCGTCCGCCGCGCCGCCGCCCGGCCGGCGCCCGGTAGCGCCGCCCTTCGCCTCGTCCTCGCCTCGCGCCCGGCCTCCAGCTCCTCCCGGTGCCCGCCCGGCCTTGCCGTAGCCGCCGCCGCCCATGATGCCCTTGGCGCCGCTCCTCCGGCGGCCCGTCTCGCCGGCGAGCTCGCCGTGGCCCGTGCCCGAGCCGGCCGGCTTCGCCGCCCGGCTCCTCGCCGCTCGGCGGCGACCTCGTCCCAGGCCGGCGGCCTTCCTCCCGACCGCCCGGCCCTCTCCGGCCACGGCGCCGAGATCGGCGAGATCCGCCGCCGCCTCGGTTCCAGCGCATTCGGTTGACTTCTTCCCCCCTCATATTTTTCCTCTTAAGTATTTTGTTCCGTTGATATTTTGTGCCATTTTCGTTGCATCATAACTCTGTCATCGTAGCTCCGTTTTGCGCGTGTAATATGTCAAAATGTTCGTCTCGACGAGTAGATCATTTCAGCTCATTGCATCATTTTCATTTGAGCTCATCTTGATGCCCGAAATGCTGTTAGAAGAGTGCTATGTGATGTTAGTTTCTGTTTCTTAACAGAACATGCACTTTTGTCATTTTTTCCATGATTGATGTGTGCACCCTATGAACTTGAGTCCTACATGTGTTTTGTAATATGCCATGCCATCTTTACAGAGGTGTATGCCATGTATTTTTGTGATCAATGTGGTGACTAGCACAAGCATGCAAACTAGGTGTCTTGATGTTGCAGATTTCAGCCCTGTTTTGCTGATATTTTCATGCCATGTTAACTTGATGCTACAGACAAATCCATGCTTATTTTGAGATACTTCAGTAAGGATGTTTTGTTTAGCATGTCTTGATCTATCCATCCATGCCCTTGTTTGAAATTATGGAGTGCCATAGCTTGAGTCAATCGAGCTCTACTTTTGCTATAAAATGTTTCCTGGCAGATTGTTTACAGGTTATTCAATTTTGCCAAGGTTGTTGTGGTTGATCCTTGCATGCTATGTTGTTGTTCTTGCCATGTATAGCTTCTATGCCATGTCTTCTTACTGTTGGTTGCCTTGCCATGCCATGTATTGCTCTGTGGTGAGTGGTTCAAGCTCACCAACATGCCTACTGTTGTTCTGCCATGTTTAAATCTGTAATATAACTTGCCATGTTTACATGGGTGCCATCATATTTTCGATCCTTTTTGGCTTATGGTCAGATAAGGGACTTTTGTTCTATGCTTTGAGTAGATTATGCCATGCCTTTGTTTGCCATGATAAGTTCCTGTAACATGCTGTTTGATAGCTCTAAACATTGCAACTTTGATGTTATTTACGCCAATGCACAGCTGTTATTATTTGCAATCTTGCCATGTCAGTTTGAGCATGTTCTAGTGATTTCTGGAGATAGCTCAGTGTTCATGTTTTGTAATGCTTTACCTTTACATCATGCCCATGCCTTTTGTTTTCATGTTAAGTTGCTGTAGCATGTTGTTTTGATGCTTGCAATATGCCAACTTGTTGTTATGGACAGATTGTTGCTATAACTTGTATAGAGTGTATGTGTTGAACCGTTGCTCCGTTTTGAGTGTGCTTTATATGAAACTTGCTTAGAATTGCATGTAGTTTCATATTATCATGTTGCATCCTTGTTTTGAGGTGTTTGTTTGATGTTTGAGTGCATTTTGCATCAATGCCATGCTTATCTTGTTTTGCTCATATCTTCTAGGCCGTAGCTCCGAATCTAATGAACTTTATATGTAACTTGACTAGAATTTCATGTAGATCATCATGGTGCATCTTAACTTGCTGTTTAACAACTTTAACATAAGGTTTATTCAGATCTGGACCAATTTCGAAATTTGCATATGAGGACTTACCGGAAATTGTTCTATGTTGTTTCCGGCCTCATTTAAACTTGCTTTGATGTGTTGCTCTTGTTTGCATCATCTCTTTCCATGAGTAGCTTCATGTAGCTTTGCCATGCATCATGTTTGTTGTGCATCATGCCTTGTTCATGTGTGGTGTGTTTACTATGTTGTGTGCTTCTTCTTGTTAGTTCCTGTTTCGTTGCGATCGTGAGGATTCGTTCGTCTACGCTTGGTTCGGCTTCATCCGTTCGTCTTCTTCATGGACTCGTTCTTCTTCCTTGCGGGATTTCAGGCAAGATGACCGCTACCCTGGATCTCACTACTATCATTGCTATGCTAGTTGCTTCGTTCTTTCGCTATGCTGCGATACCTATCACTTGCTGCTCAAGCCATCCCAAATTGCCATGTCAGCCTCTAACCTTTTGCGCCCTTCCTAGCAAACCGTTGTTTGGCTATGTTACCGCTTTGCTCAGCCCCTCTTATAGCGTTGTTAGTTGCAGGTGAAGATGAAGGTTGTTCCTTGTTGGAACATGGAGATGTTGTTCCTTGTTGGAACATGTTTACTTGTTGGGATATCACAATATATCTTATATTATTAATGCATCTATATACTTGGTAAAGGGTGGAAGGCTCGGCCTTATGACTGGTGTTTTGTTCCTCTTGCCGCCCTAGTTTCCGTCATATCGATTATTACGTTCCCGGATTTTGCGTCCCTAACGCGGTCGGGTGATTTATAGGACCCCCTTGACGGTTAAGCTTTGAATAAGACTCCTCGGCAAGGCCCAACATTGGTTTTACCATTTGCCTCACCTATTCCTTTTTCCCTTGGGTTTCGGGGCCGAGGTCATCTTTATTTAGCCCCGGGCAGTTCTCCTTCAGTGCTGGTCCAAACGGCGATGTCCGGCGCCCCACAGGCAATCGGGGTTTATGCCAACCCGGCGTCTTGCTCATCCGGTGTGCCACGAGACGAGATATGTGCAGCTCCTATCAGGATTTGTCGGCACATCCAGGCGGCTTGCTGGTCTTGTTTTATTCTTTGTCGAAATGTCTTGTGGCAGGATTCGAGACTGATCGGGTCTTCTGGGGAGAAGGATTATCCCGTTGATCGCGAGAGCTTATCATGGGCTAAGTTGGGACACCCTGCGAGGGTTTAAACTTTGAAAGCCGTGCCAGCGGTTATGTGGCAGATGGGAATTTGTTAATGTCGGTTGTAGAAAACCGAAGTGGATCTCAATTAAAATACACCAACCGTAATGCGTAACGTGAGTGTCTCTTTTGGGGTTGATCGAGAGGAGAACACGGTTTACGGGTTATGTTTCACGTAAGTAGGAGTTCAGGATCACTTCTTGATCATTACTAGTTGACGACCGTTCCTTTGTTTCTCTTCTCGCTCTCATTTGCGTATGTTAGCCACCATATATGCTTAGTCGCTGCTGCAACCTCACCACCTTACCCCTTTCCTTCCCTTTAAGCTTTGCTAGTCTTGATACCCATGGTAATGGGATTGCTGAGTCCTCGTGGCTCACAGATTACTACACCACCAGTTGCAGGTACAGGTTTGCGATGATCATGATGTGAGAGCGATGTTTGCTTGTGTTGGAGTTCTTCTTACGCTTCTTCTTGATCGGGGATAGGTTCGGTCGGCAGACTGGGCTAGCGAGGTGGATATTGTTTGAGTTTTGTTTATGTTCCATCCGTAGTGGGATGTTGATCTCTTGTATATGATGTTGATGTACTCTTGTGGCATTTGTGCCTTATGTATGTATCCCCATCTATTATGTAATGTTGATGTAATGATATCCACCATGCAAAAGCGTTTCAATATGCGGGTCTATCCTTGGTGGGACCTTCGAGTTCCTTTTCGATAGGGTCGCATATTTGGGCATGACAAGTTGGTATCAGAGCCTCGACCGACCCTAGGAGCCCCCTTGATTGACCGTGTAGTTTGGTCGTTGTTGAGTCTAGAAGAAAACTGTTTTCGGAGTCTAGTTATATCGGAGAGTAGGAATTCTTTTACTCCTCTGCCCCTTCGTCGCTCTGGTGAGGAATCTTGACGTAGGAGTTTTGAATTACTTCTCTTCCCCTTCAAATTTTTCTTTAGGTTCACGCAGTTGGTTCTCCGATCGTGGGTTCTTATCTTTTTTTTCATCCGGCGCATTTCTCTTCGAGGGGATTCGAACCTCTTTGTCTTTCGCGAGATCAATCCTCAGTTCTTCCTCTGACGTCATTGTTTTTCCCTGTCCGAAGTTGTCCTTGTTTTCCCACCGCCCTCCTTCTTCCTCTCGGAACGGAGTTAATGTCAGTATCCATCCTACTCGTGTGAAGTCTTTGCTTTCTATCCTCATTGTTCTCAACTGGTGTTTTCTCTTCAAGATATTCGTCGTTTTCCCCTTCCAAGTTGCATGTGTTTTCCCGCCCTCCCACCCTTTTCTTCCCGGAGTTTGCCTCTCTCCCGACCATCAATTTCATTCGTACGGAGCCTTTTCAGTCTTTCGTCAATTATTTCAACCGGTGAATTCTCGTCTCGTTCGTCATTCTTCATCCCTTTCTTTTTCCGGTGCACTCAATTCAAGTTTTTCGGGTTGATCATATTCTTTTCCTTTGAAATGTTCTCCTTGCTCATTTGCCTCTCGCCATTCAATCATCCCGGAGTTAGTAAGATGTCTCAAGAGATTACTTTGTCTTCCAATTAATTGAGGTGGTCACCTCATTCAAATATTTCAATTGTTCGGTGCATCATCTACCTCTTCAACAATCCTTTCCAGCGGTGTTTTTCTTTTAGTGGGCCCTAACCCACAGGTCTTTTCGAGGATCTTACGACTCTTCTAACTTCCCGGAGTTATTCTCAATTCTTTTCAAGCGTGGCGTAAGAATGGATTCCATCGGTCACATGCCTTCTCAAGATCTCGTTCATATTCTTTTCATTGTTAGCTCAACCTCTTAGCTTTTCATTCTATCGGAGTATCTCAACAATTTTGGTGGTGTTTCTCGTCGTCATTTGAAGACCAGTAAATTTCTCTTAAATCTTGTCCGTTCTCCCGGAGATTCATGGTGATAGCTCGATGTTATCCTATCTAATTGTTTTCCAGTCGTGCAATTCTTTTCATCCATCCGGAGTATTTCAGGAGTTTGCTTTTCTGTTCCGATTATCCGGAGGCCTCCGTTTCAGAAGATTTCCTCGTCCCAAGTTTTTCAAAGTCGTTCTCCAATTATTCTATATCCGTGCCCCTTCATTCGTCTCAATATTCTTCCGGTGCTGCGTTCAAGCATTCGTTAATCAGTTCGCGATCTCTTTGTTCTCTTGCATTTTAATTCCCTCAAGTATCTCCGTGCTTCTCAAATTTTTCCCGGCGATTCTTCCATCAGTCATTTCCGAATTCTTACGGTGGCTCGTTCACGATTCTTTTTCTTTGATTATCATATTAATCCATTCGTTCTTTTCAATCCTACCGGTGGTTCATGAAGACCTTCTCAAGTTGCGATATGTCCATTCTCAATTCTTTTTCAAGAAGAATAAGTAGTATGCAAATCCATTACTTCTCATCAATTTAATTGGTGGAGGATAAGAATAACATAATTATGTTGGAAATATGCCCTAGAGGCAATAATAAATTAGTTATTATTATATTTCCTTGTTCATGATAATCGTTTATTATCCATGCTATAATTGTATTGATAGGAAACTTCGGATACATGTGTGGATACATAAACAACACCATGTCCTAGTAAGCCTCTAGTTGACTAGCTCGTTGATCAATAGATGGTTACGGTTTCACGACCATGGACATTGGATGTCGTTGATAGCGGGATCACATCATTAGGAGAATGATGTGATGGACAAGACAATCCTAAGCCTAGCACAAAGATCGTGGTTAGTATGCTAAAGCTTTTCTAATGTCAAGTATCATTTCCTTAGACCATGAGATTGTGCAACTCCGGATACCGTAGGAATGCTTTGGGTGTACCAAGCGTCTGGCGTATGGCTGGGTGGCTATAAAGGTGCACTACGGTATCTCGAAAGTGTACATTGGGTTGTACGAATCGAGGCTGGGATTTGTCACTCCGGTTGACGGAGAGGTATCTCTGGGCCCACTCGGTAGGACATCATCATAATGTGCACAATGTGATCAAGGAGTTGATCACGGGATGATGTGTTCGAGCGAGTAAAGAGACTTGCGATAGCGAGATTGAACAAGGTATCGGGATACCGGCGATCGAATCTCGGGCAAAGTATCGTACCGATAGACAAAGGGAATTGTATACGGGATTGATTAAAGTCCTTGACATCGTGGTTCATCCGATGAGATCATCGTGGAACATGTAGGAGCCAACATGGGTATCAGATCCGCTGTTGGTTATTGACGGAGAAACGTCTTGGTCATATCGCATGGTTCCCGAACCGTGGAATCTACACATAAGGTTCGGTGGCGCTAGGGTTATATAGGAAGCTTGTATGTGGTTGCGAATGTTGTTGAGTCCGGATGAGATCCGGACGTCGCGAGGAGTTCGGAATGGTCGGAGGTAAAGATTATATATAGGAAGTCTGTTTGACCATCGGGACAAGTTTGAGGTCATCGGTATTGTCTGGGACCACCGGAAGGTCGAGGGTCCACAGGTGGGGCCACCTATCCGGAGGGTCCCATGGGCTGAGATGAGAAGGATCCAGCCCAAAGTGGGCTGGGCGCCACTTCCCCTAGGGCCCATCGCCTAGGGTGAAGAAACCTGAAGGAAGATTCCCATAAGGGAAGGCACCTCCTAGGTGCCTTGAGAGAAGGACTCCTCCTGGCGCCGCCCCTTGGAGATTGGATCTCCTAGGGGCTGGCGCCCCCTTGGGACCCCTATATATAGTGGGGTAGGAGGGCCTCTCAAACACACCTTTTGCCTTTGGTGCAGCCCTCCTCTCTCCCAAGTTCTTCTCCTCTTCTGCGGTGCTTGGCGAAGCCTGCGGGATAGCCACGCTCCTCCATCACCACTGCGCTGTTGTGCTGCTGCTGGATGGAGTCTTCCTCAACCTCTCCCTCTCTCCTTGCTGGATCAAGGCGTGGGAGGCGTCACCGGGCTGTCACGTGTGTTGAGCGGAGGTGCGTCCGTTCGGCACTAGGATCTCCGGTGATTTGGATCACGGCAATCGACTCCTTCAACCCCGTTCTCATGAGCAGCTTCCGCTTAGCGATCTACAAGGGTATGTAGATGCACTCTCCTTCCCTCGTTGCTAGATTCTCCATAGATTGATCTTGGTGATCGTGAAAATTTTGAATTTCTGCTTTCGTTCCCGACGGTGGCATCATGAGCTAGGTCTATTGCGTAGATTCTTTGCGAGTAGAACACAAAGTAGTTGTGGGCGTTGATGATGTTCAATATGCTTACCGTTACTAGTCCAATCTTGTTTGACGGTATTGTGGGATGAAGCGGCCGGACCGACCTTACGTACTCTTCGTGAGGCAGGTTCCACCGGTGACATGCACTTGGTGCATAAGGTGGCTAGCGGGTGCAGTCTCTCCACTTTAGTCGGAGCGGATTCGATGAAAAGGGTCCTTATGAAGGGTAAATAGCAATTGGCATATCACGTTGTGGTTTTGCGTAGGTAAGCGTTCTTGCTAGAAACCCATAGCAGCCACGTAAAACATGCAAACAACAATTAGAGGGCGTCTAACTTGTTTTTGCGGGGTATGCTATGTGATGTGATATGGCCAAGAAGAATGTGATGAATGATATGTGATGTATGAGATTGATCATGTTCTTGTAATAGGATTCACGACTTGCATGTCGATGATTATGACAACGGCAGAACCATAGGAGTTGTCTTTATTTGTTGTATGACCTGCGTGTCATTAAACAACGTCATGTAATTACTTTACTTTATTGCTAACCGTTAGCTGTAGTAGTAGAAGTAATATTTGGCGAGACAACTTCATGGAACACGATGATGGAGATCATGATGATGGAGATCATGGTGTCATGCGGTGGCGATGATGATCATGGAGCCGAAGATGGAGATCAAAGGAGCAAAATGATATTGGCCATATCATGTCACTATATATAATTGCATGTGATGTTTATTATGTTTATGCATCTTGTTTACTTAGAGCAGCGGTAGTAAATAAGATGATCCCTTAACAATTTCAAGAAGTGTTCTCCCTAAGCGTGCACCGTTGCTAAAGTTAAGTAAAGCTTCTAAGCACCACGTGATGATCGGGTGTGATGGATTCTTACGTTCACATACAGCGGGTGTAAGACAGATTTACACAGCAAAAACACTTGGGGTTAACCAGCGAGCCTAGCATGTGCGGACATGGCCTCGGAACACGGAGACCGAAAGGTCGAGCATGAGTCGTATAGTGAATCGATCAACATGAAGATGTTCACCGATGATGACTAGTCCGTCTCACGTGATGATCGGACCGCGGCCTAGTTGATTTCGGATCATGTAATCACTTAGATGACTAGAGGATGTCTATCTGGTGGGAGTTCATGAGATGAACTTAATTATCTGAACATAGTCAAAGATCTTTGCAAATTATGTCGTGAGCTCGGCGCTTTAGTTCCTTTGTTTAGATATGTTCCTAGAGAAAATATAGTTGAAAGTTAACGATGGCGATTATGCGGACGGTAGAAAGCTTATGTCCTTAATGCACTGCTCGATGTCTTTGAACCCCAAGCGTTGTTTGTAGATGTTGCGAACATCGGACATACGTTTGATAACTACGTGATAGTTCGGTTGAGCGGTTTAGAGTAGAGGCACCAAAGGCGTTTTGAAGCGTCGCGGAACATATGAGATGTTTGAGGGCTGAAATTGGGATTTCGGGCTCGTGCCCACGTCAAAAGGTATGAGACCTCCGGCGATTTTCTTAGCCTGCAAACTAAGGAGAAAAGCTCAATCGTTGAGCTTGTGCTCAGATTATCGAGTGCAACAATCACTTGAATCGAGTGGGAGTTGATCTTCCGGATGAGATAGTGATGTTTCTCCAAAGTCATTGCCACCAAGCTGCTAGAGCTTCGTGATGAACTATAACATGTCAAGGATAGATATGATAATCCTTGAGGTATTAGCGTTGTTTGACATCGCGAAAGTAAAAATCAGAAGGAGCATCAATTGTTGATGGTTGGTAAAACCACTAGTTTCAAGAAGGGCAAGGGCAACAAGGGATACTTCATGAAGCGGCAAAACAGTTGCTGCTCTAGTGAAGAAACCAAGGTTGAACCCAAACCGAGACTAAGTGCTTACGGAATAAGGGAACTGCCCTTTGGGCAGCATTACCCTAGATACTTGGTAGATGAGAAGGCTGGCAAGGTCGATAGAAGTATATTGGATATACATTGTGTTAATGTGTACTTTACTAGTACTCCTAGTAGCACCCGGGTATTAAGATACGGTTCGGTTGCTAAGTGTTAGTAACTCGAAATAAAAGCTACGGAATAAGTGGAGACTAGCTAAAGGTGGTGACGATCGTGTTGGAAGTGTTTCCAAGGTTGATGTGATCAAGCATCATGCGCTCCCTCTACCATCGAGATTGGAGTTAAACCTAAAATTATTATTTGGTGTTTGCGTTGAGCATGGACATGATTGGATTATGTCTATACATGTCTGATTATTCATTTAAGGAGAATAATGGTTATTCTAATTATTTGAATAATACCTTCAATGGTCTTGCACCTAAAGGAATGGTTTATTGAATCTCGATCGTAGTGATACACATTTTCATGCCAAAAGATATAAGATAGTAATGATAGTACCACTTACTTGTGCCTTTGCCATGTGAGTCATATTGGTATAAAGCATGAAGAAGTTCCATGTCGATGGATCTTTGGACTCACTCGTTTTGAAAAGTTTGAGACATCGAACCATGTCTATTGGTGTGTATGCATGAAGAAACTCCATGCAGATGGATCGTTTGGACTCACTTGATTTAGAATCACTTGAGATATGCAAAACATACCACATGGGCAAGATGACCGAAAAGCCTCGGTTTGATAAGATGGAACAAGATAGCAAGTTGTTGGAAGTAACATATTTTGATATGTGCAGTCCAATGAGTCTTTGAGCATCGATGAATATCGTTTACTTCACGAGATGATTCGAGTAGATGTTGAGTATATTTACTTGATGAAACACAGGTCTGAATTATTGAATGGTTCAAGTAATTTCAGAGTGAAGTTGAAGATCATCGTGACAAGAGGATAGAATGTCTATGATATGATCATAGAGATGAATATCTGAGTTACGAGTTTTGGCACACAATTAAGACATTGTGCAAATTGTTTCACAATTAATACCGCCTGGAACACCATAGTGTGATGGTGTGTCCGAACATCATAGTTGCACTCTATTGGATATAGTGCGTACCATGATGTCTCTCTTATCGAATTACCACTATCGTTTAAGGGTTAGGCATTAGAGACAACCGCACTCACTTTAATAGGGTAACACATAATTCCGTTGAGATGACACCGTATGAACTATGGTTTAGAGAAACCTAAGCTGTCATTTCTTAAAAGTTTGGGGCTGCGACGCTTATGTGGAAAAGTTTCAGGTTGATAAGCTCGAACCCAAAGCGGACAAAATGCATCTTCATAGGACACCCAAAACAGTTGGGTATACCTCCTAATTCGGATCCGGAAGCAATAGGGATTGTTTCTTGAATCGGGTCCTTTCTCGAGGAAAAGTTAGTCTCGAAAAGTTGAGTGGGAGGATGGTGGAGACTTGATAAGGTTATTGAACCGTCACTTCAACTAGTGTGTAGCGAGGGCACGGAAGTTGTTCCGTGGCACCTACACCAATTGAAGTGGAAGCTTATGATAGTGATCATGAAGCTTGGATCAAGTCACTACCGAACCTCGTGGGGTGACAAGGATCGTACCACATCGAGTGGCACAGTAATCCTGTCTTGAAGGTCATGTTGCTGACAACAATGAACCTCGAACTATGGAGAAGCGATGGTGGGCCCAAATTCCGACAAATGGTTAGAAGCCATGAAATCCGAGATAGCATCCATATATCAGAACAAAGCATGGACTTTGGTGGACTTGCCGATGATCGGCAAGCCATTGAGACAAATGGATCTTTAAGAAGAAGGCAGGCGTGGGCGGTAATATCACCGTCTATGAAGCTCGACTTGTGGCGAAGAGTTTTCACAAGTTCAAGGAGTTGACTACGATGAGATTTTCTCATCCGTAGCGATGCTTAAAGTCCGTCGGAATCATGTTAGCATAAGCTGCATTTATGAAATCTGGCGGATGGATGTCAAAATGAGTTTCCTTACCGGTTTTAAGTAAGGAAAGGTTGTATGTGATACAATCGAGAAAAGTTTTGTCGATCCTAAGGATGCTAAAAGGTATCTTGGCTCAGTGATCCTTTCTAAGGGCTGGAGTAAGCATCTCGGAGTTGGAATGTGTGCTTTGATGAGATGATCAAAGATTTTGGGTATATACAAAGTTTATGAAAACTTGTATTTCCAAAGAAGTGAGTGGGAGCACTATAAATTTTGATGAGTATATGTTGTTGACATATTGTTGATCGAAATGATGTAGAATTCTGGAAAGCATAAAGGGTTATTTGAAAAGTGTTTTCAAGTGAAAACCTGTATTAAGCTACTTGAACATTGAGCATCAAGATCTATAGGGATAGATCAAAACCGCTTAATGGTACTTTCAAATGAGCATATACCTTGACATGATCTTGAAGGTGTTCAAGATGGATCGATCGAAGAAGGAGTTCTTGCACGAGATGTAAGGTATGAAGTTAAGACTTAAAGCTCGACCACGGCGAGAAAAGAGAAAGGGCGAAGGTCGTCCCTATGCTTCGGACATAGGCTCTATAGTATGCTATCTTTGTGTACCGCACGGAAGTGTGCCTTGCCATGAGTCGATCAAAGGGTACAAGAATGATCCAGGAATGGATCATTGGACATGATCAAAATTGTCCTTGGAGTAAATAAGGACATGTTTCTCGATTATGGAGGTGATAAAGAGTTTGGCGTAAAGGGTTACGTCGATGCAAGCTTTAACACCTATCCGAATGACTCGAGTAGCAAACCGGATCGTATAGTGGAGCAACCATTTGGAATAAGGTTCAAGTGGGCGTGGAAGCAGCATTTACAATATGACATAGAAATTGCGAAGTACACACGGATCTGAAAGGTTCGGACCGTTGACTAAAACCTCTCTCACAAGCAAAACATGATCAAACCTCAGAACTCATTGAGTCTAAATCACATGATGATGTGAACTAGTTTGAGACACTAGTAAACTCTTTGGGTGTTAGTCACATGGCGATGTGACCTATCGATGTTAATCACATGGCGATGTGAACTAGATTATTGACTCTAGTGCAAGTGGGAGACTGTTGGAAATATGCCTAGAGGCAATAATAAATTAGTTATTATTATATTTCCTTGTTCATGATAATCGTTTATTATCCATGCTATAATTGTATTGATAGGAAACTCGGATACATGTGTGGATACATAAACAACACCATGTCCTAGTAAGCCTCTAGTTGACTAGCTCGTTGATCAATAGATGGTTACGGTTTCCGACCATGGACATTGGATGTCGTTGATAACGGGATCACATCATTAGGAGAATGATGTGATGGACAAGACAATCCTAAGCCTAGCACAAAGATCGTGAGTTAGTATGTTAAAGCTTTTCTAATGTCAAGTATCATTTCCTTAGACCATGAGATTGTGCAACTCCGGATACCGTAGGAATGCTTTGGGTGTACCAAGCGTCCTGGCGTGGCTGGGTGGCTATAAAGGTGCACTACAGGTATCTCTGAAAGTGTCATTGGGTTGTACGAATCGAGGCGGGATTTGTCACTCCGGTTGACGGAGAGGTATCTCTGGGCCCACTCGGTAGGACATCATCATAATGTGCACAATGTGATCAAGGAGTTGATCACGGGATGATGTGTTCTGAGCGAGTAAAGAGACTTGCGATAGCGAGATTGAACAAGGTATCGGGATACAAGCGATCGAATCTCGGGCAAATATCGTCCGATAGACAAAGGGAATTGTATACGGGATTGATTAAAGTCCTTGACATCGTGGTTCATCCGATGAGATCATCGTGGAACATGTAGGAGCCAACATGGGTATCCAGATCCGCTGTTGGTTATTGACGGGAAACGTCTCGGTCATATGCGCATAGTTCCCGAACCGTAGGGTCTACACATAAGGTTCGGTGGCGCTAGGGTTATATAGGAAGCTTGTATGTGGTTACGAATGTTGTTGAGTCCGGATGAGATCCGGACGTCGCGAGGAGTTCGGAATGGTCGGAGGTAAAGATTATATATAGGAAGTCTGTTTGACCATCGGGACAAGTTTGAGGTCATCGGTATTGTCTGGGACCACCGGAAGGTCCCGAGGTCCACAGGTGGGGCCACCTATCCCGGAGGGTCCCATGGGCTGAGATGAGAGGATCCAGCCCAAAGTGGGCTGGGCGCCACTTCCCCTAGGGCCCATGCGCCTAGGGTGAAGAAACCTGAAGGAAGATTCCCATAAGGGAAGGCACCTCCTAGGTGCCTTGAGAAGGACTCCTCCTGGCCGCCGCCCCCCTTGGAGATTGGATCTCCTAGGGGCTGGCACCCCCTGGGACCCCTATATATAGTGGGGTAGGAGGGCCTCTCAAACACACCTTTTGCCTTTGGTGCAGCCCTCCCTCTCTCCCAAGTTCTTCTCCTCTTCTGCGGTGCTTGGCGAAGCCTGCTGGGATGCCACGCTCCTCCATCACCACCTGCGCTGTTGTGCTGCTGCTGGATGGAGTCTTCCTCAACCTCTCCCTCTCTCCTTGCTGGATCAAGGCGTGGGAGGCGTCACCGGGCTGTCACGTGTGTTGAGCAGCGGAGGTGCCGTCCGTTCGGCACTAGGATCTCCGGTGATTTGGATCACGGCAATCGACTCCTTCAACCCCGTTCTCATGAGCGCTTCGCTTAGCGATCTACAAGGGTATGTAGATGCACTCTCCTTCCCTCGTTGCTAGATTCTCCATAGATTGATCTTGGTGATGCGTGAAAATTTTGAATTTCTGCTCGTTCCCCAACAAATTATTATTCTCATTTCGCCATTGGTCAAGTTGATTAATTCTTTTCTTCAGATTTTGTTCATGATGAATAATCTCGCATGATTCAAGTCTTTCCATCTTTTTTCGGAGTTCAATTATTTCCCTCGTCCATCTCGTCGGATCCCTCCATCGGATCATCATGAGGCTTTTATCTTATTTCTTTTCATCCTTTATTTCTACCTCATCATCCTTTTGTTACGGAGTTCTTCACGGTGGTTCTTAATGATTTAATTATTTCTTCAAGAGTTCATCAAGATTCTTATCGAAGGAGTTCAAGTATCTTTTCTTCTCGCGTCTCGAAGTGTAATTAATTCTCCGTATTCTTTAAATTGGAGTTTTGCATTTCTTTGTTCTTCTCGGATATTCAAATCCACTCAATCCTTCCTTCTAAGTTCTTTTCATTCAAATTCTTTCAATTCTTAGGAGGCTTTGCGTTGTTTATCTGCCAAGTGTCATCCCATCTTGTAAAGCTCATGTTCTATTCTTTCCTTGTTCAACGATTGTGCTGCCTAAATCCTTTCAGTCTTATTCGTTTCTTTTCTCATTCTAACCACTCCGGTTAGAGCAGGTAGTTTCATAGTCTATCGATTCCGTGAGCTTTCGATTCTCGGCATTCTCGTCGTTCCTCTCTTTTCTCGAGTGCTCTCGATTCTTTAGTTCTTCTCTTGAGTTTCTTGTTTCACCTCATCCCTTTCTCTTCCGTCTCGGTCCTAAGATCTCGGGGCGAGATCTTTTGTTAGTGGAGGAGTGTTATAGCGCCCGGATTCGATCGCCCGAGTGTACGCGATTATTCGCCGTCGTTGCCATGTCATGTGCTTGCGTGTTGCACTTTGCCATGTCATCATCTGCATTTCATATCATGTCATCATGTGCATTTCATTTTGCATACGTGTTCGTCTCATGCATCCGAGCATTTTCCCGTTGTCCGTTTTGCAATCCGGCACTCCTATGTCTCGGCGCCCACGAAAGTCGTTATATCGACTAGAGGGGGTGAATAAGCGATTTTATGAATTTTACAAATTCTTCTTGAGAATTTGCGGTGAGAAATTCCTTAGCGAAGAAATACATGCAGCGGAATAAGTACTCGAAGTAAGCATAGCAGATTACAGGCATAGTCATCATGATGAAATGAAGACACTCACAGTCTGAAAAGCGTAATCACGAGGATAACACAAGATGAAGACAAGCGGTGAAGAAATTGAGCGAGGAAATTGAGAAAGTCTTGATCAAAGTCTTCAAACACAGATATGACAAACACTCAACACGATAATGAGGAAATGAAAGGGTTGAGGAAATAGAACCGATTAGGTTGGTGAAGACAATGATTTGGTAGACCAGTTCAACTCTTTGTCTCGGTTATGCGTACGGTTGGGCGGCTGAGTATTTAAACTTCGAGGACGCAGATCCGGACACCCGATCCTTGAGCACGCAGCTCGGGACACCAAGTCCTCACCGTATTCTCCTTGAACTAAGGTCCATGAGACCTCGTCCAATCACTCGTGGTAAGTCTTGAGCGACTTCCAAACCTTCACATACTTGGTCACTCGGCGATCCACAATTCCTCTTGGATGCTCTAGACCGTGGCGCCTAACCGTCTGGAAGAAGCACATTCTTCAAAGGTAAAAGCGTCGGATCCAGCGGGATCAATTTCTTGATGATGCTCAATCACTTTGGGTTTGTTGGGGTTTGGTTTTGGGGTTTTCCTCACTTTAGGTTTTCCTCACTTGATGATTTTCACTCAAAGTCCTCGGAGGATGGGTTGCTCTCAAATGACAAGTGTCAAGTTCTCTCGGAGCAGCCAACCAACTAGTGGTTGTGAGGCGGCTATTTATAGCCTAGGGAGCAGCCCGACATGATAAGACATAAATGCCCTTAAATGATATGACCGTTAGGTGGAGATATTTTAGGGACGGTGGCCTGTGACACTGACCTTGATCGGAAGTGGAATATCAAATTCCTCGGGGCTATCATGTTCCTCCTTGTGTAGGCAATTCGCCTTGGCGAATTCCTAACTCCTCGATCGAACAAATTCCTCGGTGACCGGAAGAGCTTCGTCTACATCCTTTGAAGAAGTGTTGAAGCTGTATGAGATTTCAAAAGCTTCACTCGAAGGATTGGTAGGTGAGGATTTTGAGTTGAGCATCAAATGGAAATTTCTCCTTAGTATTTCCTCGACCCCTTTAACGATCACGGTGTTTCCTATGACTCAAGAAAGAAAATGAAACTACGAAAACAAAAGTCTTCACGCTTCATGTTCCTCAGCGAATACCAAGTCTTGAGGATCACACCAATTTCTTCACTTTCAAAATCTTGAAAGTCTTGAATATCAAATTCTTCACTTGAAGAAATTCATTTTTAGAATTAGACTTTCCTGTAATTATCAACCTCCTCATAGACTTATAGACACTGTGTACACTCACAAGCGCATTAGTTACTTAACCTATAAGTCTTCAATACACCAAAATCACTAAGGGGCACTAGATGCACTTACAGCCCCCTTTACCTCTGTTCATGTCGGGTGTTAAGCGGTCTCGGAATGCCCGAGGTTTGTCAGCGGCTTTGGTATAGCACCGGTGAACCCTTTGTCAAGTTCGGATCATTTGGAGGTCGTTTGGTACTCAACAGTTAGCAGGGTAACAAAAGCCTCTTTGTTGCAGCCCAACTCCCCTTTCTAAGTGGCCCAAAACCCACCTAACTCCCTTCATGCTCTTGGTGCGTTCGATCACGATCGCGTGGCGAAAACCGCACCTCATTTGGACTCTCTAGCTCCCTCTACCTATATATGTGGCCTCCCCGAAAATTAGCAGATCAAACCCTAGCTTCTTCCCTGCCTTGCGGACAAAACCCGCCCGCCCGGACATGTCCGCTCCACCCAGCGCCCCGCTCCTCGCCCTATCGCCTTGCGCCCGTGGCGTCCGCGCCCGCCGCCGCCGAGGCCCCCGCGACCATCATGAGCCCTCCCGGCCAGGCGCCGCCGCCGCAGCCAGCGTCCGTGCCGAGGCCAGCGCCTCGCCCGCCGTCCCGTCGCGCCGCCGCCCGGCCGCGCCCGGCAGCCACCGCCGCCGCCCAGGCGCGCGCCGCTTCGCCTCGTCCTCGCCTCCCGCGCCCGGCCTCGCTCCTCCGATCGCCCGCCCGCAGCCGTGGCCGCCGCCGCCCTGATGCCCGCCGGCGCCGCCCTCACCGCTCCTCCCGGCGGCCCGTCT